>JALMQS010000353.1:8846977-9256731 GCA_024734495.1 Forficula auricularia
TGTTTTATTTCTTTTTTTGTGAAACCTACCTCGCATCTTGCTTAAGTTTTATTAATAGACTTCACATGTTACGAAAAAAACAAATCCCCAAATTCGATTGGTACTATAGCGTAGTCTATTTGTTCATTAAATGTCTCACTGGATCAATTTGAACATGTTTGTAAAATACTCACGTGGAATCAGTTCGATTAAAATATTTTAAGTCAGTCGCATCAAGACCCAAAATTTCCAAAACGGTAGAAATTGAATTTTTCTCCTCGTGTTATTATTGCCTACGTTGCTGAAAACTATAAATATTCTAAAACATTTCTAGTCGATATATCAATTTATAGAGCTCGCTCAAGATTATTTTTGATTTTAAAGTAGGTAGTTTAGATGCTTTCGAGTGAACTGTAAACATAAATATTAAAAAATCGTGAGTGATCTCTTAAGATTTTTTAATTGAGCTGATTTCGGTGACCATTTTAAAAACATGTTAGATTAAAATAATTTTCTAATTAATATAATGTGAATAATTAACACATTACCGAGAATTGTTTTTGATCGCGTTTTTAAACAAGATATATATATCGCGAGACCACTGCTGGTTGAGGCTATTGGAGCCCGCTTCAGTCTTGAAGTCTGGACCAAGAGAGAATGAAAAGACATGTAGACCATCTAGCTATGACCCAGCATCATTTTCGAGATTAGGCCGAATGACGATTTTTAGGTTTTCTAAACACTGATATAGATCACTGCGTGGTTTCCGTAATCTCAAATGTTATATATCTCAAACCCCCAGTCGTAAATTAAAATATTTTCATGCGAGATCAAAAGATATATATCACGATTTGGAAATAATTTTTCCCAATGCTTCACCTGTTTTCTTCAGTTTTGAACACAAATTAATAGAAAGAATTATAAAATTGAATACCCCTTATGGAGTAGTCATGTGATGCCAAGAGAACTGATACGGTTGCATAACTTCACGGGGCGCCCAACAAACTCCTATTGGATTATTTTATAAATAGTCATCCTGGACTAGTTAGAAATTGAGTTAGAGGTAAATTTTTGATTTATTAGACTAAAAAACTAAATATTTTGAGACTTTCTGTAGATTTCTCTGATTTCTATAAGGAAATCATACACACACACACACTATACTACATACTACTTTCATACAGATCAATCATACAGATTGTCTTGGAGATGAAATTATCTTTTTTTTTTTAAAGCGGAGAAGGTTTTTTTTCCTTCCTGGCTTTTGGTCAGAACCATTTAGCCAACCACATTCTTTGTATTGTGCTATAATTTTAAATATTTACACTAGCCCTTAGTACAAGTCTCCAGTAGTGCCATCACAACTTTTTCACCGCACTCACACAAGGACAAAAGAGAATCCACTATTTGTTTGGCGGTACACACTTTCGTTGATTGTCGCAGTATAGCAGTCGTGTCCAACTTTTTGTTTTAGCTACATTCAAGACAGTACATGGTTGAGCCCCCTCACTCGGTAAGTTCACACCTACAGTGGGGACTCCACCACTCCAATTCCATGCAGGTGTAACTTCAGTGATGAGTGCCAGTCCTCATTCTTTAAAATTGATGTAATAGTCAGTGGAATATTAATTGTTTTAAACCATGGCCAATAGGGACACCATCAAGTTTAATTTTATATTGATGAAATTATCTTGAATAAAAAAAAAAAAGAGTGTACCAAAAATTGACATAAATATTAGGAAAATTATTCTATTGAACTATATGAATGAAACTGTCTAACAAAATTTGATTCTTCTCATACAATTAAAACTTTTTTCTAGAATTATAAACGGCTGGAGTTAGTGATGTTTCACGAAATAAATTTTTAAATAAAGTATGAGTTTAATGAATACTCTATATTTTTCGGGTTTTTATCCCATCAACAGAGTTTACACAAGGGCAAAAGCCCTTAAAGTCCCAAAACATATCTTAGAGTTAAAGCAGAGTGTGTCTTGCTAATGGAATACTGAGTAATAAATTTCAAAGCCTTTCCCTCTCAGTCAATTAAGAATTGGTTCAGTGGAATTAATGTCTGAAACTATAGCCTACATTTAAAAATAAATTAAAAAATGATATTATTCCAGCAGAGGACTCATTACCTCTTTTATTTGTCTCCTTCTAACTCTACATATTTCTGGTGTTCAGCCCATCAATGAGCTTTGTACAAAAGTACTCTTTTATATCATCTAGCTTCACCATGCTCCATAACGTTCTACACATGCTTTTTTCTAAATTGAAAAAGCACCGTTATATGGAGAATATCCTCCCAGAAAACAGTTTCGAACACAACAAACGTTTTGATATTGTTTTCTAGAATAATATTTAGCTCAATACAAAAAAAAAAATCACTAAGTTATTTCAGCGTGTATATGTTTATAATAAATATGTTTTTGTTTAATAATCTCAGCCCTGATATCACGCAGTATTTTCTAAATCATTAAATAATGTGAGCTTTAGATCATCTTAAATGACCAAACAAAATATTAAAATCAGGTTACAACGATACTTCTAATAGTTAATAAATGCGTGGCTGAGTATAGAGAAAGTTTTTAACAGAAGCAATGCAAAATTTTCCTCTCTCTATACATAAGAGTATATTATTATTATTATTATTTCGTTTTAAAATATAATGGTCCCTTGTGTGTACTTACGATCAAAACACCCCGGCTCATTTCCTCTCATTGCAAATACATACTCAAACAATAAATACTTGTTAACTTTACAAAGAGCATGGAGATTTTGCATAGTACTAGAGTAGTGGCATAGGCCAGGCCGCTCCATTGATGATGATGACCTTATAGCCTCAAAACAGATTTTGATACAGAATAGGCGGATTAAATGATCTCGCTCCAGCCTAAGTGCCGTGCTACTCATATATTCCATATGAGAGTAATTATTTATAGAGTACGTGGATTACCCAAAGGATGAAACACGAGAAAACGAATCAAACCCAGGCAAAACCACAACATCCCAAGAATATTCTACAGGATCTTCTAAGGACATTTAAATCTTCTTAGAATATTCCTGAGGATATTGTGCGTTACCGGGGAATGCCTAATCATTGAACTTATTCTATGCTTTAAGTAGGAAAAAAACAAAGTATATAGAAAAAAATAATAGTTCTACTTGAAAGTAATGAAGGCAAGCCCAGAGGTAGCGCGGCAAGAAAAATTAACACACATAGGATAGATTATAATTGTTGGAATCAGCTTCCTCACTTTCATCCTAAACAAATCACGTTTCGGATATTTTCCCTCCTTCTTCAGGGTTTCAAAGGGTCAATGAACGAAACGAATAAAATGTTTCCTTCTTCGGCCACTGTGGAGAGAAGAAGGAAACATTTTACGCTTCGTTTCATGTAGCCCTTGAAGCCCCAGCTAGTGAGGGAAGATCCTCCGAAACGTCGGCTTGAAAGTGTTGGGAGAAGAACTCAACAAATTGCACCTATATTATGTGTGCTAATTCTTTCTTCTGCACAATGTGGCTACGCTCTCACTATTACTTCAACTAAAATTTCTTACCAGTCCGTCACTCAGAAAATTTCGTTGCAAAAAAAATAACAATTCTTTTTACTTTACCATAGGCGCGGATCCAGACCTCTGATTTGGGGGGGAGGGGTGGTCAGAGATCTACTTTTTGATCTCGGAAGTGGCTGTCGCAATCGAATTTGTCCAAGCGGGGGGGGGGGGAGAGACTCCACCCCCCCCCTACCTCGAAATCTTATTTCTTCAAATTTTAAAATTTCAATATTATAAAAATAAAGAATTAAATGAACATATAAAAAATGTTGATCTGCACAAGCTTTGGGTGGGGGGTCGGCCCCTTCATCGCCCCAAGATCCGCAAGCATGTTGTGTGTACACGTATTGCAATCGTAAATGGAAAAAGTGTAGTTTTTTTTTCGCATTGTTATTCGAAATATCTCAAAAAACGGTTGAAACTATTTTGATTAAAAAAATTGGGCAAAAGCAAAACATTTCGGTCTACAAAAAAGCTTTCAATAAGTGTACATCGAAAAAAATTATATTTTCCGAGATATTAATTGTTTTGTCAAAATGTCTGTTAGTAGGTGCGCGTTACCAAATTTTTGTGGACGCACTAGCTTCAAAAACTAGTGTGAATATCGAAACGAAATTTCACATGTAGTTTTGAGATTAAAATTTGATTAGATTTTGTTTGAAATCGAGCCCAATATTAAAGGAGGGGGTTAACAATTAAAATTATAAGATTTTCAAACTAAAAAAAAACAACAGAGTCACGCACAAAGAGCGGATAGTTTGCACTTATATAGTAGACTTCTGGGGGTCCCCACTTATTATGTATACAAAATTTGGTTGAGTTTGGTCAGATTTTAATTTTTGACTCTACCCCTAAATGATTATAAATGATGATGGGGTCAGGCATATGGTAAAGTCATGTCTATGTTGCCATATCAGTTTTATTTATTATTATTATAGGTTAATTTAATAATATATTTCATTTATAATAAATAGTTTGCTATTGAATCTATAATTTTCATTTTTCTTCTAAATAGTGAAATAATTAACGTATTAAATGCTAATGTCCACTTCCGGTTTTCCGATTTCAGCCAAAAGCTTGCTATACTCCTTCTAGGCCAGGGTTTCCAACCTTTTTGCACCTGCGTACCACTTGACTTTTTGAGAAATTTTGGCGTACCACCAGACCTAAATATTTTAATTAGCGCATATAATATTTACTTCTTCTAAAGTGTTGTTCAAAGAGACTTTTTGAATTAAATTCCTGAGAAAACTTCATATTTAATGGTTAGATATTTGTTTATTTATAACATGCTTATCATAAAGAAGATTAAAATGGTATTAATTTACAGTTTTATTTATTACCCATAGTGTAGCGGCCCGCTCTTGCTCATGGCGACGAGCCTTGAGACACGGCCGCTAGATGACTCAGTCGGATCGTTGCGTCGTTTAGCATGAGTGAAATATTATCACCCATGCTATATTAAAGCGACTCGATTCGACTGGGGAAGCGAACGGATTCGGACATTCGAATCTGGAGGGGCCAAATGCCAACCAGCAGCCCCTCCCCTGCACACACCCTATATGAACACGCAACCTACAACCTGCACTCAACAGATTGTTAGGACCCCATCGACTTGATGGGGGCGCACAAAGCACCACACAGCACTCACCTCACGAGAGCCCTAACAATACCCATAGGTCTATAGTAAAAACATACAAATAAAAATTAGTACAAACTTAGCAAAAAATTAATCATCATACAAAATATACTTTTATATTTAGTGCGAAACTTGTTGTTGTTTGCCTGTGATTAAAATATCAACATTAGGAGTAATGGAACTTATCTTCACTCTTAAGTCCTCTTTAACACTTATTCTGCTTCTATGTTTATTTTTTATGTACAAGAGTTCAGAAAATCCACTCTCACACAAGTAACTCGTAACAAATGCCATCAAAAATAGCAGAGCTTGCCGGAAGATCAAAATGGTACTCGATTTTACATCCGATCCAGAAATTAAATTAAGGATTTCTCTTTAAAATAATCTTTCATGGAAGATAAAACTTTCTTTTAGTTCCAATTCATTTGGCGAGGTTCCCGAAAAAGGATTTCTGATCCAGTCCGCTTTTGAATAATCTTCAGAGAAATACTTCTTAAAGCTTTTTTGAAAGCCTTCCAAGTGAACAATGATATCTGCAACCACATCTGGTTTTTGGAGATATTTCATTTTCTTCAAAAAATGATGATAGAGTGGGAAATGCAAATAAATTCTCCTCCTGTATTTGTGAACAAAACAAGACCAACTTTCTCTTGAAGGGGTTTATTTTGTCACTGGCTGTGAAGCCTGTTGTGTTTGGTCCCTGAAGTCCCAAGTTCAGTGTGTTGAGTTTGCCAAAAATGCGGGCTAGATAAGCCAATCTTGACAGCCATTCTTCATCAGCAAACAATTTTTTGCTCATGCGTACATTAGCTTTAATAGCATGTTGCTCACATCACTCACGCGTACCACCTGAAACGTTCCCGCGTACCACCGGTTGGGAACCCTTGTTCTAGCCTATATCGTTTATTTTCTATTAAGTTTTGAATTTCGTAGCTCTGAGACATAAAGTTGCGAACTGCAGAGGGCCGTACATATATACATAAGCACTGATCAATGGACTTTCGGCCCCTTTTTGGCCTCTGGGGATCACAATTTCCGGTTTTATATCCTAAATCCGGTTTCCAACTATTAAGGGCATCGATTCCTTCCACCTAGAATGTACAAAATGAAATTAACTTTTCACTTTATCCAATGCGAAGCATGGGAGAAAGTATTGGAATCGCTCTCGCGGCAAGCGCGACTTCAAAGGGTCCTCAGGTAAAGACTACGGAACCCATGGACTCAATTAAGGTCACAAATTGAAGTATTCAATGAGATTGAATTTTTAGCACGTGACGGTTTTGCCAAAAATTACCTGGGATCTCGCCGAGAGGCCAAAAAGTGCCATTTTTTTGGAAGTGCGTGCGGATGGATGTGATGGATGGATGTGTGTTATCGTTTTTTTCGTCCACGAATTTTTTCCACACCGTTGCACCGAATGAATTGAAATTGAAAACCTACCAGTATTTTAACAAAATGAAGCGCTGATTAGTTTTTGGTACATATCGGTCCACAAACATTAGTACTTTATTTCAGTACTTTTTAGTTTTTTCTAAATATCTTGAAAATGACTTAACCAATTTTGATGAAATTTAATATCCTAATTAAGTACCTTTGGGACCCACAAAAAAGGTTAAATAAAGTTTTTAGTAAAATTATATTTTAAAGTACTTTACTCTAGAACATATTAATATTTCAAATGAATTTGGATAAAGTTTAGCAACGATCCGTTGCAGTTTATTTTCATCTCTGAGATACAAGCTCCCTACGAGTCAGGCTCCAGACAGGCCATCGCCAACACTTCCACATTATATTCTAGCAGAATATAAATGTGAAAGCAAAAATAACAATTTTTTGTTTGTTTTATAATATGCGTATAAATAAATTCTAATCTCAAGTTGTGTAGGGGGGATAATATATATATATACATACATTTTAAAAGGGCCTTAATCAATAGTAATCATTTTGCATGTTTAAATTTATTTACTTTTGCAAATGGCCTGTGGCTAATCTGTGTAAATATATTCACTCTTACGAATCCATTAAGTCCCAACTAAAATGGATATTTTACTTTCTCATAATTTTGCACTTATCAAATTAAGCTATCAGCGGTTAAACATTTCCTCCTACATTATAAATGATTACAATTTAAACGCTCCCTGTTACATTTAAAGAATAACAGAAATATAGACATGGAAAATCTTACCCATTTCTACTTTTCCATACATATATGTACAAAAAAGAACAAACGAGACAGGAATGCATCAAAATTAACCAAGAAAACCTAGAAGGAGTTAAGGAATCTCCGCTACCTAGGAAGTAAAATAACATGGGATGGGAGGAGCAAAACGAAATTAAATCAAGAATTGCCCAAGCAAAAATGGGGTTTAATTCAAAACAAAAACTACTAATGCTCCTCCTCAATCAGCTTAGCAAACAGGAAGTTGCTATTGAAGACATATGTATGGAGCATAGCCATGTAACGGGTGTGAAACCTGGACAATTGGAAAAGCGGAGAGAAAGAGATTGGAGGCTTTCGAAATGTGGTGCTACAGAAGAATGATGAATATCAAATGGATGGATAAAATTACAAATGAAGAAGTTCTTGGAAGAATCGGAGAAAGAAGAACCTTGTGGAAGAGTCTGAAGAAGAGAAGAGGTCAGATGATGGGGCACACACTGAGACATGGGGGACTGCTTAGGGATATCTTGGAGGGGGAGGTGGGAAAGAAAAGGGGAAGGGGAAGACCCAGATTAGAATATTTCAACCAAATAATTGGGGATATGGATGCCAGACATTTAGAGAGGTTAAACAGCTGGCGGAGGACAGAGTCGAGTGGAGACGGATTGTTGCATCAAACCAGTCTTAGGACTGTATACTCAATGATGACATATAGGAAGGAAATGGTCAAATAAATATCGTGCATAAAAAAAGTGTTTTTTTTTTCTAAATATCTCAAAAACGGCTGAAACTATTTTGATTACAAAAATGAGCAAATCCATAGCATTTTGGTCTACAAAAAAGCTGTAATAAGTGAACAATGAAAATTTTATATTTTAAGAGATATTAATTATTTTCTCAAAATGATTGTTATAATAGGTGGGCAGTGAGTGTGTGTGTGTTTTATGTATGCCAAATAATTCACAAACTAAAGAAAGTATCAAAGTAAAATTTTATATCTACTCTTGTTAAACGAGCAAAAATTGTATATTTATTTATTTATATATATATCTATTTATTTATATATATATATATTTGTTTGTATATATATTTGTATCTTAGTTCTATTTCGAAAACGGCTCTACCGATTTTGATGAAATTCACGGGTTATGGGGTTTTTGGGGTGACAATTCGATCTGTCACGGTCTCATCTTCAACAAAATTGTTTTTGATGGGTTTTTTCGTAATCAAATTAATTATTCTCAGGTAGATAAATCCCATTCTTAGGGTTTAAAAAAGGTTACTCTTTTCCTTTTGTACCCAGGCAGACAATGGGTTGGGTTAATCCTTTATTCTCAAAGGCCTTGAAGAAATATTGTGATTGTGGTGTGTTGTTGTCAAGCATTAACTAAACCCGAACAAAGCTCGGTCTTCCAGGTATATATATATATATAAAAGCTTTGTATTTTTTTTATTTTAAAAACGGCTCTAACGATTTTGATGAAACAAACTCTATTAACAAGTTTTGAGAATGAGAAAGCGATCTTGATGCGGAGCGGGGGTTGACGTGGTGGATGTGGGGGTGCAGAAGGTGGGGGGCAGTGGTGGGGGATCCGGGGGTAGGGCGAGATTTCGGGGGTGGGGTAGAGCAGGGTGGAGGTGGGGGTACAGTGGTCGAATACTATATAGATATATTTGTATTTTTTTAATTTGAAAACGGCTCTCAAATAAAAATCGACTTTTTTATCAGAATTTTAAATTAAAAATAATATTAAAATAAAGATTTTAACTGAAGGAAGAAGTTACCGAGCATCGCTCGGTGCTTCCAGGTACTTAAAATATTTAAATATTGAGCAAATCTTGTCTATATAGAATCGGTTTCTGGAAAACGGCTCTAACGATTTCGCTAAAAATTGGTGTACTTATCAAGTCTCATGACTTATTAGTCGTGTATACATTTTAATCCGATTGAAATAAAGGAAGTGGGTGTAAATTAGTCATGTAGTAAAATAAATATTTTAATCGTTAATATATCGTCTTCGGTAAGTCGCAGAGCCTTGAAATTTGAAACTTAAGCTATTTAAAACATTGCTCGCTGCACCAGACACTTTAAATATTATATATTGAGCTAAAGAACTAATTAGATTATAGTTGAAATCGGATACACATTTTGTGGGAGATTAAATATTTCAACACTTTGTCTGATTTAGACAAAATTGTGGATAGTTTTTTTATCATGATACCAATCCAAGAAAAAACAACATTATTATGAGTTAATTCAGCCAACATTGATTTTTTGGAAATTTATTTTTCATAATTATAATATGAAACATAATTAAAAAGTACTGAAAGATAACAAATTTTGTAAGAACTGTATAAGTATGCCATTAGTAATACTGACTCCTTTCAGAAGTAAAATGATACTGATTTCTTCTAAATCGAATTTAAAAAATAAATTATCTCTGATCTAGGTATATTATCAGTTAACAACGGCTCAGTATTCGATAGTTAAAACATCAAAATTGAGCTAAAATATTTAAATAAATTATCTAATTTCACTAAGGGGTTGTTCTAAACAGATAAAAATACTTTATTTTGTGGACCTGACCACCAAAGTCTCAACGTATTAATTACAATTCTACATTGGATTTTTGATGTTTCGATATTGATAAGAAAGCGAATAGCTTACGGGAATTTATCCATACTTTTATCTAATAATTTTCTTTCTTTCTTTTCAGTTGACGCGCGAATACTGACCAGAGAGGGTGTCTACTATGAGGTTGCTACAGATGAGATTCAGAGCATCCTTAAGGTAAGAATAGCTATTTATTTATATCTATCTATCTATATTTATTATAATCGCCGACGTGATTTTTTTTAAATTTTTAAAACACACTAATAGTTCGTGACAAATAAAATTTATTAAAATTAGTAAATTATTATTTTAAAACCCACTGCGGAATCCAGAGTGGCTATGTCCCTGGGCAGCAAGATGTCCACCGAAGGCGGGATTCGCAGCTGGTATTCTTATAATATATCTTGCCTTCGGCCGGGTGTCACATTGTTCCTGGACCACTTTTCTATGCTCCGTGATGTCACTGAGAATCTCCCCCCCCCCCATAAAATTATAATCAGTAATAAAAAATAATAAATTACGCTATCGTTTTATTCATATAGACATTATAGATTATAGGTACATCCAAATACATTTCTCTAAGCGCACAGAGTACTATTTATTTATCTTTAGGCCAGTTACCCTCTTCAGTTAACAATTTTTGATATTTTTAAGTGGAAGATAAATTTAAAAACTTAATTTATCGCACGGAGAATTTACCACTGCTCGAAGCCCCTAAAAACTTAGTAAATTGGATTGTATCTATCTTTCTTAGATTTGGCCCGTGATCCCGGCTTCTTTTCCTTCTACTCTAAAAATTTTTAAATTAATTAAATTAATCTTAAGAAATTCAAAGAGACATTCAAAGATGTTTTTATAAAGCGAAATTTAGAGAATACTTAGCGAGACTACCGTTTTATAAGAACCATTGAGGTCCAGCTGATTCTCCATCCTGAACCAAGAGAGCGAAAAAGATATGGTCCATCTAGATGTTACCCGGTATCAATCCGCGTATAGCCCGCATGATACCCCACCCCGGACCACCCAGAGGGACATGGCATCTCAAGTTCTTATATATTACTCCGCGGAATTCTAAATTAATTTGTATCATCTCTCTATGTAAGAATAGACTTGTAAAAGGCGTCTGAATCGAGAGAGTAATATATAAGAACTTGAGATGCCATGTCCCTCTGGGTGGTCCGGGGTGGGGTATCATGAGGGCTATACGCGGATTGATACCGGGTAACATCTAGATGGACCATATCTTTTTTCGCTCTCTTGGTTCAGGATGGAGAATCAGCTGGACCTCAACGGTTCTTATAAAACGGTAGTCTCGCTAAGTATTCTCTAAATTTCGCTTTATAAAAACATCTTTGAATTTTCTTTGAATTTCTTAAGATTAATTTAATTAATTTGATAATTTTCTATATTTGTATAAATATACTAGAAAAACAAATTTACTTATAATTTGTTAAAAATTCCGTTGAGTGGATTTGCTCGCGAGTTTACTCCGCGGAATTCTAAATTAATTTCTAAAAATTTTTGTTTACAAAGTAGGTAATATAGACATAATTTATTTTTGGAGAAGCACTGCCATCTATTGACAAATGATTCAAGCTTGATGCCTGTACGGAACCGTCTATTTTATTAATAAAGATAAATATTTAGATTTTCGTGGATTCGCATTTAAATATTTTGTAAATTTCATAATTTCGCCAGAGATATTTTATTTTTCTATGTATATTTTGAACATAGGAACCTAAATTTAATATGTTAAAAGAAATTTGTGAGTAAACTTAATTGCCTTGCACAACAGGCTTTTTCCTGGCAAGTTTACTGAATCGGTCCAAAATATTGAGTTATATATTTTCATGATAGAAATGAGCTTATATTCATCTGCTTAAGTCTTCCTTACAAAAGCCTTATTAAGCCTAATGAGATAATTCGCTTCTCATCATAATCATACAACTCTGTTTTGGTGAAGATAATAATAATCCATCTTAATGTAACAATATTTATCATAATATGCTTTTTCTCAAAGATTAATAATATCCTTTGGAACATTGCGATGACAATATGGCTGATGTTGTTATTGTAGACGAGACAAGTCAAGCACAAAAAACTAAATCCCTTAAATGTATTTTCGTTGCTTTGCATTCTACATTCTACATAGAGTAGAGTGTTGTTGATTTATTGGCAGAATGCAATTGTTCTGTAATTCCGTTTAACATGTCGTCATTGAAGCTGCAAGGATCGATTTTACAGAGAGATCAAAAGCAAAGAGGGCGGGAATAAGTGTACAGGGGTGGTTTTAGCAGAATGAGGAACCGAATGTTTTCTACATTTGATTCAATCACGAATCAACTGTAGGGAATTTTTGTCAAATATTGAGTGAAAGTAATATTTAAACTTATATATTTCTATTGTAGCTAAGTGGATCACATCTTTTTTCTCTCCTGGTCCAGATTTAAGACTCCACAGACTTTAATAGCATAATCCGCAATAGTCTCGTGATAAAATATCTTTTTCAAATAAAGCGCGGTCAAAACACTTCTCATTGATAGGTCAATTATTCTTTGTCATATCAGTTAGAAAAATAATAAAAATTTATTTAATATCATTATTTCAAGCTAGAAATATATAAGTTCAAATATTATTTTCACTCAATATTTGACAAAAATTCCCTACATTAGAGTCGCTATCGAATAAAATGTAGAAAACCTTCAGTTAATTAATGGCAGGCATCTAACATACATGCTAATATGCCGAGCGCTCTGTACTGGCAGATTGAATATATAACATCTGAGATCTCAAGTTCACTTGGTGATCCATCCGAATGTCTAGCGGGCTATACGCAAAATGACGTTGGATTGTAGCTAAGTGGATCACATCTTTTTTTCTCTCTTGGTCCAGATTTAAGACTCCACAGACTTTAATAGCATAATCCGCAATAGTCTCGTGATAAAATATCTTTTTCAAATAAAGCGCGGTCAAAACACTTCTCATTGATAGGTCAATTATTCTTTGTCATATCAGTTAGAAAAATTATAAAAATTTATTTAAGATCATTATTTCAAGTTAGAAATATTACTTTCACTCAATATTGGACAAAAATTCCCTACAGTTGATTCGTATTGAATCAAATGTAGAAAACATTCGGTTAATTTATGGCAGGCATCTAACATACATGCTAATAGGCCGAGCGCTCTGTACTGGCAGATTGAATATATAACATCTGAGATCTCAAGTTCACTTGGTGATCCATCCGAATGTCTAGCGGGCTATACGCAAAATGACGTTGGATTGTAGCTAAGTGGATCACATCTTTTTTCTCTCCTGGTCCAGATTTAAGACTCCACAGACTTTAATAGCATAATCCGCAATAGTCTCGTGATAAAATATCTTTTTCAAATAAAGCGCGGTCAAAACACTTCTCATTGATAGGTCAATTATTCTTTGTCATATCAGTTAGAAAAATTATAAAAATTTATTTAAGATCATTATTTCTAGTTAGAAATATATAAGTTCAAATATTACTTTCACTCAATATTGGACAAAAATTCCCTACAGTTGATTCGTATTGAATCAAATGTAGAAAACATTCGGTTAATTTATGGCATGCATCTAACATACATGCTAATAGGCCGAGCGCTCTGTACTGGCAGATTGAATATATAACATCTGAGATCTCAAGTTCACTTGGTGATCCATCCGAATGTCTAGCGGGCTATACGCAAAATGACGTTGGATTGTAGCTAAGTGGATCACATCTTTTTTTCTCTCCTGGTCCAGATTTAAGACTCCACAGACTTTAATAGCATAATCCGCAATAGTCTCGTGATAAAATATCTTTTTCAAATAAAGCGCGGTCAATACACTTCTCATTGATATGTCAATTATTCTTTGTCATATCAGTTAGAAAAACTATAAAAATTTATAGAATGAGGAACCATTGAACAATAATTGTGAACGCTGATACAACAAATTACATGGGCATTAAAGACAGCTAAGTAGAAATAGAGATCCGACTCTTAATTCGAGTAAAAAATTACTAATTTCTTCATATATATGGGGCATTCCACGCAAAATCGGACAGTTTGAAAAATTTTAATTTCTGATTTTTCTCATAGTAAATTTCGAAATTTTTTTAATCATATATCAAATTTTGAAAAAAAAAAAAAACGCTCTTTTTTCGGGTTTTCGCTCATAATTTCTTCAAAAATGATGTAAATTAAATAAAAGCATTTGTTATTACTTTCTTTCAACAAGATTAAATACTAATTATTTATTTCAAACACCTGTTAATGATAAAAATGTATAAAAATCAATTCAAAATAACTAAAATAGGCTGACGTGTTCTAATGTGGCCATTCACTTGACTTTACCATACAACCTGGCCCCTCACTTATATTTAATATTTAATAAAATTATTTATAATCATGTAGGGGAGGGGGTTAGTTTTTGCTTTTTTAGACTCCTGGGGGCCCAATGATTTTTACATACAAAATTTGGTTGAGTTTGGTAAATGGCCAAGATTTTCATTTTTTGACCCCCCTCCACCCCATTTTGGGCTGTTAGTTTTTGCATTTTTAGACTTCTGGTGTCCCACTGATTATGTATACAAAATTTGGTTGAGTTTGCTCAAATGGCCTAGATTTTTAATTTTTAACCCCCTCCTCCACCCCCTTAATTTTGAGTCGATATGCACCAAAATCTAATCAGCTCTTAATCCCAATGGACCAAAACTACGTGTGAAATTTAGTTTCGATATTCACACGAGTTTTTGAGCTAGCTCGTCCACACAAATTTGGTAACGCACAGAATAACAGACATTTTGACAAAACAATTATTATCTTGAAAAATATAATTTTTTCGATGTTTATTTATTAGAGCTTTTTTTTTGTAGAGAGACATGCCATGGTTTTGATCAAAATATTTTCAGCCGTTTTGAGATATTTCGAAAAAAAAAGAAGGAAAAAAAACACTTTTTTCATGCACGATTACAATACTTGTTCCATACCCTGTATGGTAAAGTAAAAAGTTTGGGGAACCTTTGCTCTAAATGTTTCGAGAAAATGTCTCTAATTAATAAAACTGACAATCGAAATATTTTAATTTTAGTTAATTGAAAGAAAAAAAAACGATAAAAGTGTCAAAGAAAGAATGAAAAAAAAAAAAAAGGTAGATCTCCATTTTTTTTTTGTTTTAATAAATGTTCCAATTAGAAACAATTAATGAACAACATTTCAAAAAATAAAAAAAAAAAAAAAACTAATATAAATAATAATAATCAATCTGTCAATTATATTGCAATCGATAAAGCAAAAATTTCAGCTTGTTTTTATATTTTTTCTCCTGATGATGTATAATTGTATTTATAAAAATGTCAAATCAAACTCTAATCATTAAAAGTTGTATATATAGGGCATAAAGATGATTGTTATTGAAAATAAATATTCTGATAGAGATGAATATTAGTAATAAAAAAACGAAATAAATAAATTAAAATAAAAAAAACAACTAAATATCAGATAGCCCAGTAAATGGAGCGGGCGGGGGGGGGGCGGTTTAGATTACATTAATTGAGGGAAAATATTTTTTTTCTAGGATCGTTTGGTATAGTGGGGGTATGCCAAATATAAGTATGCGACCTCGAAAGTGTGGGGGACAACTTTTAGTCGCCGAAAAACCTCGAAATTTTCCGACTTTTTCCAGTTTGTAGCTAATAACTTGAAAAAAATTCACATTTGGTAAATAACCGTTCTATAGTAAATTAAAAAGGATAAAATTTCGCGTCGATTGTAAAAGAATATGCAAAATTATTCTAGTAGTTCGAATTTTTATGGTGATTCAAAAAACAGCACCCCTGGATCACTTTTGAATATCCCAAGCTCGCACGTTTTTCGATTTTTTCCCCTTTTGACCATAAAGGAGCATGTTTTCGAGTATGATCACTCTATACATTTTAGAACTAGATTGAATTTGCTACAATTTAAACAAAGTTTCATCTTAATGGGATAATAGTAATCCATGCGGCTAATGAGGTTGAAGTTTTGAAAAACTGCAATTTTCTGCAGAAAATCGCAGTTTTTTCTTCATAAAATGAAAACTACTAATCCTAGAAACTTGATTCCTATCTTATTCTAGCATGAAATATTATTGACTTGAACGTTTACTTGGACCACTTTTTTGATAAAACTCTTAAATTTACAGATATTCAGCATTTTTAATGACGCTTTTGAGGATTCGGATCATATCCTGTCTGGAAAATATAGAATATCTATAAATCAAAGACTTTTAACAAAAAAGTGGTCCATGTAAACTTTCAAGCCAACAAAATTTTCTAGACAATGAAATAGAAATAACGTTTTTGAGTGGTTTTCATTTTATGAAAGAAAAAATGAAATTTTTGAAACAAATGATCAGTGGCTATTTATTTACTATGTTAATCAATTATGTCTCATCTAGATTTAGCTAATCTTTGGCTTTTAATGGCATTATTAATCTTATATATAAAAGCCCTTGTCAGACAGTACCCGTGGCGCTGTCAGGTGAACATGTGGGAGAAAAAGCAACTAATATTCAATGACAGTTGCTAGATTGTCAAATTTTTCAAATAAAACATCTCTATTCTCTATATATATTATATCTTTAATATTTCTATATATTAATATATTCCTCTAATATAGCTTAGAATATTAGATTTACGGCGTGTCTCATTTGAAATTTTAGTAGACAAATTTATTAATTTTAAAATATATTATATATTAATATATATGTAATTTTTGGAAATAATTCATACCGCGAAATTTTTTTTTTTTTAATTTAAGAAAAATATAAATTCTTGAAATTTTAGTAGACAAATTAATTTTAAAATATATATATTATATATATTTTAATTTATAATATAAGTTTTAATGAGATATGATTTAATGAGATAATGAGATTAATTCTTAATTTATTACTGCGCGGGTCATTTAAAATTTTAGTAGATAAATTAATTTTAAAATTATTATATATATTTAATTTAGAACACTTTTTAGATAAATTTAAATATTGAAATGTATTATTAAAAAAGTCGAAAAATATTAGTAGACAAAAATATAAATTCTTTAAATTTTAGTATATAAATTAATTTCTTCTTCGAGAGAAATGGTTGCATGCTCTAATAAAGTATTTATAAAGCATTTACTGATATTTTTCATCTTTCTTTGGTCAATATTCATTATTCAAAAATATTTTTTTCAAAACATATAATTTCGGACAGCTTATAATCACATCTCGAGACGCTGCCCGCCAGGGCCGCCAGCCTCCGGCACGCCCAGCACCGCTCGTTAATTAATATTAGTATTAATGTATATAATAGCCAAAGATTAGTTCAATTAAGATGCGACATGATTGATTAACATATTAAATAAATAACCACCATCAAAATATTATGTTTTTAAATTACAAATAATTTTGTCAAAAAAAAAAATAGAAATATTTTTTCATCAGAATCCAAACACACAGAAAAAGCATGGTGATGATTTTTCTCCATGTTTTAGGCCAGTAATTCTTAACCTTTTTTTCCCCACAGCACCCTTTTAATAATTTAACAAGGTCAGATCGATTGTCTCTCGGTGGTTTATTGTTCTTTTATATGTATATAAGTACTGTACAAAATTTCATACTTAGTGCCGGAAATGAAATGTGTTTTTTGTCGCTAACGCCACCGACTAACAGCATCCATCCATGGACCACAGGTCACTGGTTCTCACCTGAATGTCTATATTGCAACTGTCAGACGAATTTCATCTCTCTGGAATGAGCATATTTCTCTGTGGAGGAATCTGCAGGCAAAGTGATTTTCTAGAAAGCCTATATAGGTTCATTTTTTTCTTTCCTCGTATTATTATTATTATATTTATTTATTTTTTATTCAGTTTTCATGAAATTATTATCCTTGCTGAGAGAGAGAGATAAACAAATTTAAAAACTTTCTAAATAAGTTAAGTTGAAAATATTATAAAACAGAATGACAAATAAATAATTTTTTTTTCGCCCTACTGCTAGAAAGTCAAATATAAAAGTACGTAATAAGGGAGGGCTTTTACAAAATTCACATTTACATTGTTTATACATTTTAGCCCTTTTTAAAGGAAGAAGTGGGTATTTTTTGCAAACAATTTTTTCTACTGTCACTTATTATTCCAGTCTAAACTCTAGATATAGACCCTTGAGTATTTGGGTATATAGATATTTCTTTATTTCACTTAATAGATCCTAAAAGGACTTATTTCGAAAACAAAAAATTCGAAATTAAAAGTGAAAACTTTTTATTTATCACTATAGCTATATCCGTTGAGGAGTTCGGTATCTTTCTAGACAGTTCGGTTTCTTTCTAGACAGTTCGGTTTATTTCTAGACAGTTCGGTTTCTTTCTAGACTTAGTTATTAGAATTCGGGAATGAACTGAAGATGGCATTTAGAATTTGAACATGCTTTTAATCTTAAGAGAATAAGTACCGTATGGGAAAATTGGAAAGCCAATCGAAACATTGTAGTTTATTGTATTATTTTTCCTGTTTATAATTAATTAAGAGTGATTTTATATTCTTTCTATGATTTATGGGTGTGCTAAGAAATTCGAATTCTAAAGGGTGGAAAAGGCCCCAAAATGTGTTTTCTAGAGTTTTTCAAGATCTCTTAAACCAGAAAAGATATCGTTATGGTTTTTATTTAGAAGGTGAAGTATTAAAATATAAAAAAATACATATTTAAGGATTTTTCTCTATTTGTCCCTGAATGGGTCATTTTGGGGTCATTATTTGAAATTTTTAAAGTGCTCTATCTCATCGAGTTTTCAAGTTTTAGCATTCAAATTTGGCACATAGGTTTATTAATGCAATATCTCAAGCTGCTTTTTTCATTTTTTTTTCCAAAATTTGACCTTAGAACCTAAAAATGGGAAATTTTTGATTTTAGAGCCTTCGTCTATGTTTTTCAAGTTAGTGAGCACATATTTTGGATATACATCTCTTTTTCAAATTACTAAAAATACAGTTCGTCCAGGAGGCGGAGGTGGGGGAGGTGTCCAGGGAGGGAGGGAAGAATCCAAGAAGCCGAGGTGGGGGTCCAGGGGGTGGGATATACTGATTTAGAGAGTGAGAGTCGATCACATTAATAAAGTAGTTTTTTTTAACAGCAAAATAAAAATAAAAAATTTCTATATTTTCTGATGGAATAATAAAAAGATAGCTTTAGTCATTGTCACGTATGAGTACGTATGATATTACCTTGACTATAATTATTATCTACACCGTCGGCCAATAAAAACCGTAACACTTAGATTAAAAAAAAAAATAACTAATGTTATGTATGTTTAATTCAATGAAACTGAATAAACTTTTTAATATGACATATTTTTAACCTTATCTTAATAAGTGTTGCTGTCGTAGTAAGAACATTGGCTACGTATCTGTAGCTGCGGCCATCCTCGATTAACGCAACGGTTTTCGAAAAATCTGTAATGCTAAGCGGCATAATTTGGATGTGTTTAGTCAAAAAGACACTCAAATAATGGATTTCAAGCATATTATCAAAAGAAAAACAGGAATTGAAATATTATAATAAGGATATTAGATTTCATCAAAAATCGATCAATATCAAATTATCCGTTTTTATTTCATTTAAATTGTAATTTTTAAATAAAATGTTTTAAATTTATGTTACACTTATTAAGAAAGGCTATCATATTAAAAGTTTATTCAATTTCATTGCATTAAAAATACATTGAATTAGTTATTTAAAAAAATCCAAGTGTTACGTTTATTTTGTTATGTATTTTGTTAAGAGAGAATAGTGTAGGTTTCTTGGTGAATATATTTTAATAAAGTAAAGAAAATTTAAAAAATATAAAATTGTGAAACCCACCTAGAATTTTGTTTTTTAAATTTTCTTTATTTTACAATATTATCTTATCGGGGAAAATGTTCAATCAGAAATGGCAATCAGCTATTTTAAAGGCTAGCTGATTTGTTGGTGAATAATATACCGTATCAATAAAAGGGGGAGAGGGGGGATTGTACTTTTGTAGGTTCACCTCTTTAATGCATACTCTTACGTGACAACGAATATGAACACCTTTGTAACCAATCAGCCAGTAAAAATTACATCACACAACATCGAAGAATAGTTAATGAGTTCTACTTACGGATAAAGGGAGTGCGTGTGCCACGTCTACTAAAGTCTAACTTTTTCACTTTCTCTTCAAATAAGGGCGATAATGAAGACCGTCATAACCTACTCCCTTTGAAAGGGAGGAATTTTTTCACATTCCTTTCAAAGGAGGAGGTTTCACAACAGTTCTCCTATTTAAGCAGAAGTCCTAGATTTTTGGCAAAAAACGCATCAAATGGAAGCAGAAAAAACAAAAAATAATTGAACCTACTCTGCGTTGTTGATCCGTTTGAGGTATACTCGGAAAATTGGTGGTAAATACTATATAAATACTATGGTACAACACATAAAGAGATGCAAAATGAACATAAAACGACAAACATAAAACATTTAGAGGAAAAAGCCACAATACTGATAATATATAATGGAAACTGCTGTACCTTGACATCGGCTATATCTAAGCCAACTTTAATTGTCGCGAGCTTTTAATGATTCTTACTACTGTGTATATGGTATTTCAAATGTTACAAGACAGACCGAGGAAATTAGTTAAGATCGCGGATTTTACAAACGTTTGTCCAGAAGATAGTATCCGAAGAAAATTAAATACTCGTATAAGCAAAGATATCTTTGCACCTTAAATATCTTGCTATATCTTATGAGAGGGTAGTTCAAGTGTTAAAATCAAAGCATGAAACAGTTTGTTTGTTTTCATAAAAGGAATCGCAGCATGGATGAATTAAAATACAGAGTTTTTATTAACTGGGCTCAGACGTTTCTTCAATTTATTTTGACTTCCTCAGTTTAACACTCTATGTCAAAAACAGTTTTTCTATAAGACAAAACATCAAAAATCTTTCTTTAGCATATTCTTGGCTCTCAATAATGGAAGGGACTTTTCTTTAACAATTAAATTTTGTCGTCGTTTTTACACAGAGATAACATAATATTTAAAATAAAAATTAAATAATATCAAAACCTGCGATTCCTTTTATGAAATTTGCTATGGATACGAATGATGTAACTTTTTTTGTATATTTAATATTTACCCTCAACATTTAAAATAGAAGAAAATAGTCCTAACAGACCTCTGACGTCACGCCATCAATTTGTATGTTGCCCTTTTTTATTTGTTGTCAATTTTTTCCACACCGTTTAACTGATTGAAATGATGAAAATTTAAAAAAAAATTTAAAAATATGTAATAAAAATTCAAGGTAGGTTTAACAAATATTTTTGTGAAACCTATCTAGAATTAAAATTTGAGTTTTTATTGAAATCACACATAATTAATTATAATTATTTATTGAACACGAACAAATAATACAACAAAATTACGACGTTTCGATCGATTTATTCTGTGATCGTTCTCAGAGTATGAGCACCCTCTCTGATCTTAGGTTAACGGATTGGGTGCTCATACTTGAGAACAATCGCAGAATAAATCGATCGAAACGTCGTAGTTTTATTGTATTATTTGTTCGTGTTCAATAAATAATTATAATTAATTATGTGTGATTTCAATAAAAATTCAACAAAAGCTTCATTAGCTTCATTACTACCTAGAAATTTTATATTTTTAAAATTTTTTAAATTTTCATTACTTTATTAAAATATGTTTCACCAAAAACCTACACCATTATCCCTTAACAAAATTGATTGAAATGAATTTGAAAACATACCATTATCTACTTGAATGACACGCTGATATTTTTTTGGGATATATCGGCCCTCACACATAAGTACTTTATCCAGTACTGTTTTAGTTTTTTTCTAAATATCTTAAAAATGACAATCAATTATGATGAAATTTAAAATCATATTTAAGTAGGTAGGTACCTTGAAGACCACAAAAAAGGTTCAACAAAGTTTTTAGTAAAATTGTATTTGAAAGTACTTTAGCCTAGAGAAGATTGTACTTTTTTTAAAATTCTTAATCATTAATTTTGTTAAGGGAGAATGATGTAGGTTCTTGGTGAAACATATTGTAATAAAGTAAAGAAAATTTTAAAAATTTTAAGAAAAATTAAAAAAAATATAAAATTCTAGGTAGGTTTCACAAAAATAAAAGACAAGATGCTTATTAACATGTCTCTATAATCTATAATTATACAGGGAATTTTTTCTATTTGAACTCCTAAAGATGGTTGGATAAAAAAATACTTGGTAGGTTTCACATTAAGACATAAAAAATAAAACGAATTTATTTTTGGAGAATCTTTAATCTCGATATATATATTTCGGGTGACTAACCTGAGTTACTTTCTGTATCTCCTGAAGATGGGTTAGTCACCCGAAATATATATATCGAGATTAAAGATTCTCCAAAAATAAATTTGTTTTATTTTTTATATCTTAATGTGAAACCTACCAAGTATTTTTTGTCCAATAATTTAAAAAAATCTTTCACCAAGTACCAACACCAAATTCCTTAAAAACTCCTAAAGATGGGCTCGTATATATAATTATACATTATAGACTCATGCTAATAAGCATCTTGTCTATTATTTTTGTGAAACCTACTTAGAAATTAAAATTTTTAAATTTTCTTTAAATGTATTCATTTGATCGGTTTAATATAGCTCATGGTCAAAACATCCAAAATGGAATGTAATAAGGTTATTCCTCTAGTATTAGATAAGAATCGATCGTTATTTTTGATTTTAAGTCAACACGGACTTCAAATAGCCGGCGATAAATATTAAATAAATAAACATATTAATATTTAAAATGACTTTGGATAAAGTCTAGCAACGATCCGTTGCAGTTTATTTTTTTATTTATTTCAATATAGGTTTCGAATTATAATTTATTAGTTTCGATTTTTTTTTTTACTTTATCCAATGCGAAGGATGGGAGAAAGTATTGGAATCGCTCTCGCGGCAAGCGCGACTTCAAAGGGTCCTCAGGTAAAGACTACGGAACCCATAGCCTCAATTAAGGTCACAAATTGAAGTATTCAATGAGATTGAATTTTAGCACGTGACGGTTTTGCCAAAAATTACCTGGAATCTCGTCGAGAGGCCAAAAAGTGCCATTTTTTTTGGAAGTGCGTGCGGATGGATGGATGGATGGATGTGTGGGTGTTATCGTTTTTTTCGTCCACGATTTTTTCCACACCTTTGCACCGATTGAAATGAAATTGAAAACCTACCATTAGTTTAACAAAATGAAGCGCTGCTTAGTTTTTGGTACATATCGGTCCACAAACATTAGTACTTTATTTCTGTACTTTTTTAGTTTTTTCTAAATATCTTGAAAATGACTTAACCAATTTTGATGAAATTTAATATCCTAATTAAGTACCTTGGGGAACACAAAAAAGCTTAAATAAAGTTTTTAGTAAAATTATATTTTAAAGTACTTTACTCAAGAACATATTAATATTTCAAATGAATTTGGATAAAGTTTAACAACGATCCGTTGCAGTTTATTTTTGTTTTATAATATTCTTTTCATTTTTTTTGTTAATTTATTTTTATTTGATTGCAAAGAAACATGTTTCGAGCTATTCGATTACGAGACAAGCTGTAACTTGTAGCGAGATTCGAACAGCCCTCGTAGATACACGTCTTACAAGGGTGAGAGAGGGGGAGGGGGTGATAAATGTCACCCTCCACCCCCAGCCTGCCACTTTAGCGGGCAGACGATTGCCCTTCCACACATCTACACACACACACACACACACACACACCTCAAACTCGCCTTGAGGTGAGATAGATGAAGTAATTCTGGTCGGGTTCGAGACTCCCACCCACCCACGCCCGGGTTTTCGCCCGAAACGTATCCGGCTGGAAACTCGCTTCTGACCCAAGTTGAGTTACAGACAGTCATCTATCAGTTACCGAGTTACATGGAGAGAACCACCGCACCCGCACCTGCCTTTTGCGTTAATTACCTTGCTTTTGGGGAGGGGGGGGCGCCCCATTCGTCATTCACAACTGGGTCATTTTTAAAGATATGACAAATAGAGAGGGGCTCATAAGAAATAAGATTAATGCATTTTTCAGGGAAAAATTATTAGTTTCTGCCACCGAGAATGTTCTACCGGTATATGACAGACTCACCCTAATAAAATCTAACCAACAACAAATGATAATTGATTTTGAACTTTGCCAACTTAACAAATAAATGTTTTTAGGGTTTTTTTTTCTAATAGTATATCATTTTTTAGTTGAATTTATCAGAAGACTACTTTTTCTTCCACCACTTTACAAATAGTTCATTCAGATGGCAGCTCCTTAGTCAAAATGTCTGTAAATTATTGGATAAAAAATACTTGCTAGGTTTCACATTAGTTACTTTCTGTTGCTCCTGAAGATGGGTTAGCCACCCGAAATATATATATCGAGCTTAAAATTCGTTTTATTTTTATATCTTAATGTGAAACCTACCAAGTATTTTTTATCCAATAATTTAAAAAATGTTTCACCAACTACCAACACCAAATTCCTTACAAACTATTAAAATGTCTGTAATTACCATATTTTGTATACTCTCTAACTCAAAAACTAGTGTGAATATCAAAACAAAATTTCAGATTTAGTTTTGGTGCAATGAGATGATATATGAGCTGATTAGATTTTGGTTTAAATCGAACAAAAAATTAAGGGCTGGGTTAAAAAATTAAAATCACCAAATTATAAAAACAAAAACAAAACAAGAATGTAAAATGAACCTATAATAAAAAGGGAATTATAATTTTTATCGGTGGCCAAATTTGGGAGGGGGTGGTTCAAAAAATATCACTAAAAGTCGTACACCACCCTTTGATCAATTTGTACGAAATTTCGTATATGCACTCTATAAGACCTTATAAAAATGACACACTTTGTGAAATTGATATTGACACAAAATAGGAGGGGGGGGTAAAAATAATTTCAAACAATAATCGAAGAAAACTGATATTTCTAAATGGACCGTCCATAAATTACGACTCACGAATTTCAAGATTTTTAGACCCTCCTGTGTCACATTCTGTCACATTTTCATTGAGCCCCCCCTCACCCATGTATGGTGACGTCACACTATCACTTTTATACCTTATAATTTAATAATTGTAGAAATTTTTTGTTTAGATTTATTTTTCCAACATTTTCAGGTTGGAATAATAAAAAACTCAAAAATACAAAAAAAAATTAAAATTAAAAAATTTTTAAATTAAAAAAAAAAAAAAGAAAATTGAAATTTACTGTAAAATGAACTTATAATAAAAAAATGAGAATTATTATTTTTATCGGGGGCCAAAATTGGGCGTGGGTCCATGTGTAAAAATTTATAGTGACTAAAAGGGTGTGGGGGCTAAAACATTTTATAAAATAGTCTCATAATTTAAAGGAGGTATTATTAATTGCTAATGGACCCAAAATTAAAAGGGGTTATTCTTTCGTAAATATTTAAAAATTATTTTATAAATATAAGAGAGGGGCCAAATAATTTTCTCATTAATATATCAAAGAATAATTAACATATTAACGAGAATTGTTTTTGATCGCGTTTTTAAACAAGATATATATATCGCAAGACTACTGCTGGTTGAGGCTATTGGAGTCTGCTGAAATCCTAAGTCTGGACCAAGAGAGAATGAAAAAGATGTGATCCATCTAGCTATAATCCAGCATCATTTCACAATTAGCCCGCATGACGCTTTTTATATCAAATACTGATATGGATCACCAAATGGATTTGTAATCTGAGATATTATATATTCAATCCCCTCAAAATTAAAAATAATCTTCCTCACCAGTACTTCCAACTACTGAAATCTTACTTGGAAAATAGATTTTTCAAAATTAAACACAATGAGGAACTTTCCGAAATTCATTCCATTGAGTCTGGTGTCCCACAAGGAAGTATTATTGGACCCTTATTATACCTACTTTATACTTCAGAATTTCCAACTACCCCTGTTAGCCAAGTAGCAACCTTTGCAGACGACACAGCAATTTTGGAATCCCGTGAAGATCCCTCACTGGCCTGTAATCATCTTCAAGAGCATCTAAACTTGGTAGAGAAATGGCTAGGAAAGTGGAGAATGAAAGTCATTGACAGCGAATCCAATCACATAACATTCACGCTGAAACACCAACCAAGTCCTTCGATTTTCATAAACAATAGAGCTATACCTCAAATTTCCTGCGTGAAATACCTAGGAATACACCTAGATTCAAAACTTACGTGGAAGGAACACATTGTTAAAAAATGGAAAGAAATGGACTTAAAAACAAGAAAAATGTACTGGCTCATAGGTAGAAAGTCCTTAACATCATTGGAAAATAAGATCCTGATATACAAAGCTATTATCATACCAATCTGGACCTACGGAATAGAGATATGGGGTTGTTCCTCTGAATTCAATTTAAATATAATCCAGAGATTTCAGTTCAAATTTTTGAGAATAATAACAAACGCCCCTTGGTACGTCTCTAACAGGACACTTCATAACGACTTAAACATTCCCTACATAAAGGATGTCATTCACAAAAGATCTCTGGGTTGCCTACAAAAACTGGAGTCCCACCCAAATGATTCGCTGCACTCTCTCAGCCAGATACTCGAAGATAGAAGATTGAAAAAAAGTGGCCTCAAGACCTTATAGACTATGTATAGATGGGATACAATTATGCCTCATTGGAGGAATTCTGTAAAATTTACCTGTTCCCTTCTTGTTCATAAAATGTAATAAAATTGTAATAGAATTTGTTACTGCTTTGTAATTTGATTTGTAAGTTCTGAATGCTGATAAAAAAAAAAAAAATATTCAATCCACCAGTCCAGCGCGCTCAATCTGTTAACACGTGTGTTAGGTGTTTCCCAGGTAACCACAATATCCTAAGAATATTCTAAGGATATTCTAAGGACATTTAAATCTTCTTAGAATATTCTGAGGATATTGTGTGTTACCTGAGTTGAATTAATTTTAATTTTCTCATTAATATATCAAATAATAATTGATACGTCAACAAGAATTATTTTGATCGCGCTGATTTGAAAAAAGATATTTTTATCTCGCGAGATAAAAATATCTTTTTTCAAATCAGCGCGGTCAAAATAATTCTTGTTGACGTATCAATTATTCTTTGATATATTAATGAGAAAATTAAAATTAATTTAATATCATTATTTCAAGTTAGAAATATATAAGTTCAAATATTATTTTCACTCAATATTTGACAAAAATTCCCTACATTAGAGTCGCTATCGAATAAAATGTAGAAAACCTTCAGTTTACCTGGGTTGGCATCAATTCAGGTAAAGTCATGTAGATGGCCATATCCGTTTATTAATTAAGAATTCAGTTAATATTAAACATTTTATGCAGATATCATTTTGTACTCTGTTGAATTTGTGAACAGAATTAATTAATTGTAAAAAGCTATAATTTCATCTAAGTAAATCCCTTTAAGATAAGCAACACGAAAAGTGAAACGATTGTTTTCTACCTTGGCAAAGAGAGAGAGAGAGATTAAGAGATTCCATCCAGACAAGGACGCCGACGCCGACGCCCGCCGGAACAAATCAGCCAGTGCCAGGGGGCGTAATTCACTTTTCTTGTAAATGCAAACGGCATTTTCTCTAAACAATTATGAGGTGTGTATCCAGCCTCTCTCTCTCTCTCTCGTCTCGTTAATGTACTCGTATATCCAAAGATGTAGAGAATTAATGAATTCCTCGAGAAATGAATGAAGAGTGCATAAACGTATCGCTTTAATGAATTAAATTAAGCCTTAAATAAAGTCATCGTAGAAAATTGAGTTGGAATTTGTATAGAGGTGGGTTCTCTCTTGTTAAATTTAATGAACGATCTGTTAAAGAAAAATACAGCGTAGTAGCGATATATTCTACTCTTATTAAACGAGCAAAAATTGTTTATATATATATTTTATTTTGAAAAGGGCTCTACCGATTTTGATGAAATTCACGTGTTAGGAGCTTTTTGGGTTTTCAATTCGATCTGTCGCGGTCTCATCTTCGGCTAAATTATTTTTGATGGGTTTTTTGTTAATTGAAATAATTATTCAAAGGTGGTTGTCTTGATAAAAATGTATAATTATATTTTTATTTAATTTTCTTTTGATAAATAATTGGTTTTTCAATTTTCAATCCCACAAAGATTTTATACCAAATAAAATTATACATATATTAAAATTTAATTGATTATAAAGCGGGTTTTAAATCCCACAAGCAGTTCAAAAGAAATAAATTTATATATTAGAATTTTCCAATTAAATCTACTCTTATTAAACGAGCAAAAATTGTTTGTATATATATTTGTATCTTGGTTCAATTTTGAAAACGGCTCTCCGATTTTGATGAAACAAAATCTATTAATAAGTTTTGAGAATGAGAAAGCGATCTGGCTAGGTCTGGACCTCGACAAATTTCATCTTAATTGATCTTTTCTTAATTAAAGTATTTATTGACAGATGAAAATCTCAATAAAAAAGTTTGTTTACATTTTTTTCAATTATCTTTTATTTTTAATTGGTTTTTTAATTTTAAAACCCACTAATAGGTCATAGCAAATATTCATATATTATATTAAAATTAGGAATTTTTTGTTTGTTTTTAATTAACAGGTGTCTAAATAATAACAAAACAGCTGTGTTTACAAATAAAGTGGTTGAAGTGGCTTTTTTTATATAACTCGATGCCTCCACGTACTTATTCTTATGGGAAGAAAAATGGTTGTTCTCAGGGGGTGAATTCGCATTAAATTCACCCTACATTAATATAATATCTTGAATAGATGTCACCCATAACGTGATTTTCTCCTCTATTGATTATTTTTTGAATATTTTAAAGTTAGTGGGATGATAATAATTTAAATTATAATTTCTCTCCCTAGCTCTGTATACATTAAAATATTATTAATTACGCATTTGAATAGAGGCTAGCTCTGCCTTTTTGGAAAAAATTCACCTGTCAAATCCTATCATTGATAATGAATAGGCAATGGAATCTCCCTTAATATCATATGTATCCATTTAATCATCTATTCTTGTTGCAATTGAATTGAATATTATATCTATATATATGGGATAGGGGTAGTACTACTAAATATTTACAACTAAGCAATTAGGTAGATCCAGATTATATTTATGTTTATCATGTTTGTGTGTTCATACATAAGTCATGGTCAATTGGATATGGTAGGCGATTGTCCTATGAAAATGTAAACATGAGTAGGATGACAAACAATGAGCGGGCGGAGTAGTACTCGGTAGTACTACTGACTGATAAAATATTATTGACCTCTGCATTGTTGTTCTTTCCAAATGAGAGGGGGACATCTATATTCTCTGTCATTACATTATTATTTATTATCTTTCTTATTATATTAAACGAGCAATGTTTATATATATATATATCCGGTCGGGTTCTCGAAAACGGCCCTAACGATTTGGATGAAATTCACGGCTTAGGAGGGTTTTAGTGTTGGACATTCGACCTGTCACGGTCTCATCTTCGGCTAATTTGTTTTTGATGGGTTTTTTGTTAATTGAAATAATTATTCTCAGGTGGTTGTCTCAATAAAAATGTTTATTTACATTTTTATTCAATTTTCTTTTAATAAATAATTGTTTTTTTTTTAATTTTATATCCCACAATAAGATTATTATTATTATTATTATATATTAAAAAATGGGCAATTTAATTGATTGGGAGAAGGAATTCAATAATGGAATTGAAATAATTATCGGAAAAAGAGGTTTTTTATTTAATTAGTTTTTTCCTCTTATTAAAAATAATGACTAAAAAGATGATCAAAGACAGTCGATGGTGGAGAAGTAATCTCCAGAGTCGAAGCTCAAAAACAATGTATGCATAAATTCATGTAAAATAATTGGTTTAATAAAATTTATAAAAAAAAATTAATTGATTAAAAATCGAGTTTTAAATCCCACAAATATTAATTTGACAATTTAATTGATGAACTCAAAAATTGTTATTTAATTAAAAAAAAATTATACTGTATTTATTTATTTATTTATTTTTAGGGCCTCCACATCTCCCCTTATAGCCCTCCGATCCTCCCACTCAGGATCCGGTTGAGTGGCTCAGGTGTGGCAACAGCAGAACGGTAAGAAACCTTAGTATGCTTCGAGCAAGAATAAAATAATAATAATAATAAAATAAAAAAGGGAATACCGCACGTCGTCCAAACAATAAAAATAAATAAATAAATACACTGGGAAGAATAAATAAATAAATAATCAATTAAATAAAACAAAAAATAAATAGAATATGTCACTGGGTTTAAAGAAATGTTTAAAAATAAATAATTTAAAAAACATTCAAATAAATAAGTAGACAGGAAGTTGCCGTAGTCAATGAATAAAAAATAAATAAATAAATAGGCAGAAAACCGCCATGGTCAAGAAAAATAAATAAATATTTGACTGGGAATATAGGCTACTGGGTAAAATATTAAATAAATAGATCAACGCTGGAAAAGCGTTGGGCAATTATATACTAGTATACCTATATACACATAATCTGTGGACCACTGAAGGCTAGAAATGCAAAAACTGGGTGCGTGGGCGTGGGCGGGAACAGATGTGGGGGTGCAGGAGGGGGTTCAGTGGTGGGGGGGAGGAGGTACGGGGTTTTGGGGGCGGAGTGGTGGTGTAGGGGTGGGGTGGAAGGGTGCAGGAGGTGGGGTGAAGTGGTGGGGGACCGGGGGGGCGAGGGGGGTTTCGGGGATTAATATATAGCTATTACCTGAAGCAAAATTTACCGAGCATCGCTCGGTGGCCAGGTATTTATTATTAATTCTCTATTAAAATATGTATAATGATGTATTAAATATAAATTAATTATTTTAGAAAATGCAGGTATATAAAAATGGTGGTCCCTTAACAAGGGACGAATTTCCATTGCAGAAGGCATTTAATTTAAAATATACGCCCTCTGGCCAGCAAGATGCCTGCCGAAGTCACCACAGCTGTAGAAAATAAGAGAATTCATTGAAAATGATAATATTACACGCCGATAATGATAAGAAAGAGAGCGAAAAGCTAACGGGAATTTATTCATAAGTATATATAATAATTTTCTTTCTTTCTTTTCAGTTGCCTCGAGAACACTGACCAGAGTGTCTGCTGGCTGTATACTAGAGACCATATTATACGGCTATGGATTGCTACAAACGAGATTCACAGCATCCTTAAGGTAAGATAGCCATTTAGTTATTTATATCTATCTATCAATCTATCTATACTTATTATAATAGGTTTTCGCGACAAAGCCGACGTGATTTTGTAATTTTAAAACCCTCTAATATTTCATGACAAATAAAATTATTTAAATTAATAAAGTAAAGGGTGTGTAGTTTCTCTATGAATGAAATAAAACTCAAAGAGGTTTATACAAACTCAATATATTTCGGATTATTAGTCCATCATCAGGAGTTTAAAAGTTAAAACTAATAATAATTGAACGAGCGGTCACAATTTTTAACATCTATCTCATATGTACCAATATAACAAAATATAACATTCAAATCATACATACCAATATAACACAAGAAAAGCATCAATAAAATTAACATTTAAAAAATTGTTTTACAAAGATTTTTCTTTTCTAATATAAAAATATATAAAAATAAATATAAGAGATCTAGGCAAATATGAATATTAATATAAATAAAAAACCCTTAATTACAAGTATAAATATGAATTTTTTTAGAATTAAATTAGAAAATAAAATTACAAATTTAAGTCATAGACACAAAATTAATTATAAATATCAATGTACAAATAAGCATAAATCACATATAGAGATAAAGGTTAAAATAAAACATAATAGAGATAAATTAGATGAGATAAATTACAATATACAACAATTTTGTGGTTATCTCATATATCAGTATGTCATTTATTTTAGAAGGCTGAGGGCGCGTGGTTTGAATTTAATTTTGATTGTAATTTGGGAAATAGTATATAGTTGAGAAAGAATGAGGTTAAGAGTGTTAAGTTTTTTAATTTTTGTTAATTAATAGATCTATTATTGTGGAATTTCTAATGTCCTGCTAGTTATTGAGAATTTGATCTTTTTCGATTATAGCTTTCTTAATTTCAGTTGATTCTAATAGGTTTATTTTTTCCGCTTTTAGAGGCGAAGTGTAGTGGTATAGGATTCTGGGGTGAAGGTGAGTGATTTAGATGTTAAAAATTGTGACAGCTCGTTCAATTATTATTAATTTTAACTTGTAAACTCCTGACGATGGACTAATAATCCGAAATATATTGAGTTTGTATAAACCTCTTTGAGTTTTATTTCATTCACTGTGAAACTACACACCCTTTATTTTATTAATTAATATCATGTTTCACATAAAACCTACACCACTTTCCCTAAGTAAAAAAAAAATTATTTAAAATTACGAAATTTAAATTATTATTTGTAAAACCTAATATGGTGTCTAGGGGGAGTAGCCCCTGGAAAGAAAGATGCCCGCAGAAGGCGGGCTTCGCAGCTGGTTAGTAATATTGCAGAGCAAGTGAAAATGAGAGAATTTATATGTACCTATGGTACTGTTTTTTGCCCTGTTTGAAATAAACATGGAATGAATGAACTATAGATAGTAGTGTTTGATTGTAACATGTTTGAAACAAGACAGGTGAACGTAGAAAGGGTTGGTTGGTTGGATTCTAGTTGTACTATAGGCATAGAGGGCGGAAGATGAAGTAAAAGGGGACGGAAAAGGTTTGGTTGGAAGGCTGGCTTCCTTCTCTCCGGATCGGAATAGTGGAAGTAATGAAAGACGAGGCAATATGTTGGAATGCAGCAGTAGTAGTAGTAGCAGTAGTAGTAGGGTCTGTCTTCTCAGCTCACTTTGTGTCTGTATGGGCGCAATTTCGGCGCTCCTGCCACTGCCACCTTCCTCTTCTTTCCCGTTATCTCGTTCGACTTGTGGATAACTTCAGAGGCTTTGATGTCGCCATGTCGAAAGGGAAACGAGGAAAAACGGAGATAGAGAGTGAGAGAGATTCTCCGACGACTGTCTGTCGAATTTGCAGTGCATTCAACCAAATATCGCAATTTGCACATTTCTTTCAATATCACCATATATACATAGGTATATATATAAAATACGAAAATTCCAAAAAAAGAAAAAGAATATACACTATTTCATTGGTGGCAAAACTTTTTTATATGCATGACAAAAATTTACAACTATTATTTACAATTTGAATTTTTATTTAAATCACACATAATTATTTAATGAACACCCAATCCGATTATAGGTTAATTATATCGCAGATCGGAATTTAGTGGAAGCTGGTGGTTGGGTCTTAACAGGTCATTCAATAAGTCCGTAGGATAAGTAAGAAAAAAACAAACGATTTCATTATTCAACATAGTTGCCTTCGAGGTCGATACAACGAGTATAGCGATTTTCCAACTTTTCGATACCACTTTTATAGTACGATTTCTCTTTCTCGTCAAAATAGGCCTCAGTTTCAGCGATTACTTCATCATTGGGTTTCATTTGGATTCTGGTGTGTAATAGTGATGCCATGTCTCATCCATTGAACATATCAACGATAGAATTCCATTATATTGCAGTTTAACAGCGCTAAACATTCCTCTGAAGCATCGATTCGTTGTTGTTTTTGGTCGACTGTGAGCTCACGCGGCACCCACTTTGCACAGAGCTTTCGCATACTCAAATGTTCGTGTAAAATGGTAAAAAACACTACCATCTGATATCTTTACAATGTCAGCTAGCTCGTGCATCTTCAATTTGCGATCGTTCATAACCAATTTGTGGATTTTTTTTCTGTTTTCTGGAATAACAGCCTCATTTGGTCGTCCATTGCGCTCTGCATCATTTGTGCTGGTACGACCACGTTTAAATTCAGCAATTCACTTCTCTACCATTTGTCTCGATGGAGCAGAGTTCGAATAATGTTTATCAAGCCATTGTTTGGTTTCCACTGTATTTTTTTGAAATTCGACTCCCAACTATCCAAAATGTGAGTGGGGGAGAAAATTAAAACTTACTCCTGTTTTGTAGAATTATTCTTTATTACTTTAAGAAATTATTCCTGTAAAAATCAACTATCAAAATTGACTCTATGGGGGCGAAGGGGGGGGGGCAAATTATACAATTTTTAGCTTTTTAGTACATTTACTCTTTAGAAAACTGTGGATTATTTATTTGCAAATATCTAAAAAAGAATTTCAAGATTTTTTGTAATCCGACCCCACCTCCCTCAACTATCCAAAATGTGAGTGGAGGCAAAAAATTAAAACTCTCTCCGATCTTGATCAAATTTTGTAGAGTTATTCTTTATTACTTTAAGAAACTATTCCTGTAATAATTTTTAAGAAAAAATAAAAACCGAATTCAAAAAATTAAATGCAACAAATAAAATACACTAAAAGGTATAAAATAATTATTATCTTATTTAGTTACAACTAAACGACGAAATATCAACATGAAATTACTTTTTGAAGTCGGTACCAAACAAACTATACCTATAACCGAGCGTACCCGCCAAATGTACTAAGTAAGATATCCGTCGAGTGCGATTCATAAAAGGTATATGTTTGGCACCGACTTCAAAAGGAAATTTCATGTTAATATTTCGTCGTTTAGTTGTAACTAAATAAGATAATAATTATTTTATACCTTTTAGTGTATTTTATTTGTTGCATTTAATTTTTTGAAGTCGGTTTTTATTTTTTTCTTAAAAATTATTTTTATTTTTCTCTTTTTAGTGATGTTATTAATAGTGATCATATCATCAGAACTTGACCAAATTAATATGACACCATCCCTAAGACATCCCCTTTCGGATAAAATAAACTGCAACGGATCGTTGTTAAACTTTATCCAAATTTTACTAAAAACTTTATTTAACATTTTTGTGGTCCCCAAGGTACTTAATTGGGATATTATATTTCATCAAAATTGGTTAAGTCATTTTCAAGATATTTAGAAAAACTAAAAAAGTACTGAAATAAAGTACTAATGTTTGTGGACCGATATGTACCAAAAACTAATCAGCGCTTCATTTTGTTAAAATAATGGTAGGTTTTCAATTTCATTTCAATCGGTGCAAAGGTGTGGAAAAAATCGTGGACGAAAAAAACGATAACATACATCCATCCATCCCCACGCACTTCCAAAAAAATGGCACTTTTTGGCCTCTCGACGAGATTCCAGGTAATTTTTGGCAAAACTGTCACGTGCTAAAATTCAATCTCATTGAATACTTCAATTTGTGACCTTAATTGAGTCCATGGGTTCCGTGGTCTTTACCTGAGGACCCTTTGAAGTCGCGCTTGCCGCGAGAGCGATTACAATACTTTCTCCCATGCTTCGCATTGGATAAAGTAAAAAGAACCATCGAAATTCGTTCATAAACAAAGAGGTTAGGTCTAAACAAACTTAATAAAAAAGGTCTAATACCTATGAAAAAAACGAAAAAAATGGGACCAATCGGAAGCTAGACTGGACCCAATGCAAAAAAATTTTTCAAAATCGGTTGACAATTGGCGGAGATATGAGGTAACATAGGCACAAAAAAAAATAAATCAGTCGAATAGAGAACCTTCTCCTTTTTTGAAGTCGGTTAAAAATCAACTATCAAAATTGACTGTATGTTGGCGAAAGACGAGGAGGGCAAAATATAGAAATTTTTAGCTTTTTTGTACAATTTACTCTTTAGAAAACTGAGAGTTATTAATTTGCAAATATCTAAAAAATAATTTCAACCTCCCAAAAAGTGAGTGGGGGCAAAAATGAGAATGGAGCTTTTTTTAATGAATTTTGGATACCTAATAATCACATGCCGAGACGCTGCCAGGCAGGGCTACCTGCCCGGAGGGCCGAGCTGTAGAGGGCGTGCCGAAGGCACGCCTGGAGCAGCTTGCAATGGTCTTGCGGTTAAACAAGCAATTATTTAAAATAAAACAATTAAGTATCTTATTTTTATTCGGAATTAAATACACATTAATATGAGTTATTAGTTAATAGAGCAAGGAAAGCTGATGAGTTCCGGGAAAAGTAGACAATTGACCAGCAATGACAGCAATTACGAATAATGAGAGAATATTGACACGAGACGAGAGTGAGCTAATTGAGCACAGGCAGTACACATAGACACGACTTCGCCTATTCAAGTCTGCGCCTACATACACATATATATACTTACACTTCTTCTATTCAAGTACACATATAGACTTCTCCTGCGATGGGATAAGCACATATCTTATCTATGTTCTAGATTACGAGGTATGATCCTGAAGGTTGTTGTTCGTTTGGACTTGTTGAGAACAATATATTTGGCGCTTGTCCAGTCGATCTTAGAATATGGGATTATTGGGTGGGGTGGTTGCGGGATTTCTGTCCTGAGGCCTCTGATACTTATGCAGAAGAGAATAATAAAGATTTGTTTAGGTAGGTCGGCAAGGTACCCCACTGAGCTAATCTTCAAGGAATTCAACGTTTTGAATTTTGACCAGCTCCGTGATATGTGCCTCATAAATTTTGTACACACTAGACCTGGGGAATTCCCGGAGGCGCCGGGGCATGTCCATGGAACCCGCGAACAATCTGGGAAACGCCTTAAGGAGCCTAGATTTAATACCAGTGCAGCTGCACGTCATCCAGCTTTCAGGGGTCCTCGTGTTTATAATGGACTGCCAGCGAGCATCACTGGGCTGCCAATCTCTGGTTTGTTTAGGAGAAGGTTGAGGAGGTATGTGGAAGAAGGCCTTTAGTATTGATTTATTCTTGGAAGTTTCGGATTTTATTTATTTATAAAAAGCTATATGGATGTACATAGATATTATATATATATCTATATAAAAATTGGAACTGGCAAATAACGCTATGATGTCGGACCACTCCCTCCACACAAGCTTTATAGGCGTTGCAATAATTGTTAAATTTGATTTATTTTATTGTCTTTAATTAGTTTAAATTTTTTTTACATATACCTACAATGTATTTACTTATTTTTTTGCAAATAAATATTCTATTCTATTCCTATTCAAGTCTTCGCTTACATAACACACATACAAGTTATGTTGTTTATAGCCTGGAGTTGTTTAAAAAAAACAATCGAAGGATTTTTTTTTTTTATTATTTTTTATTTATAAACAACTTTTAATTTATTACATTTGGTTATTACATTTATTAATTATTTTCTAAGGGATTAAAATTATACTTGAATAACTGATGGTTATTCTCTAAGGGGAGTAATTAATAGTTGGGTTGACCCGGCAAGGAAACGTTATGTTCCTGCGTATAATAAGTTTAAGCAGGTCAGGCAGAACTGTGTCTGAATCAAGCCTGTGGTTTATCAATAGAGTAAGTGAAATGAGTAGACTGCGCTAACTCAAGACAAGTCTCTTAATTACTGAGTTTAATGAATTTAATGTTTAAGGTGGGATAATGCCCGACAGAAAGCCGTAATGCTCCTGTGTGGAGAAATGAGAAGAGTAGGCTGGCTAGCTCAGGTCAAGTCTAATTTGTCCGTTGGGCTGAGGGCCCTTTTATAGTGTATATTCTGGACAGTCAGCGGTTTTGAAACCACACTCCAAATATATACCCGTAAACTACCGAAAATACATCGTCTCTTAAAGTATCACCTCTTTAATTTTTGAGTGGCCTGGGGGGGGGGGGGACAATTATCAATATATTTAATGTTTCTTAATTTAAAATGAATTGGAGTCTTTCATTTCAAAATTCGAGTTAAAATAAGAATTATATTTCAAATTTGCCTCGTTAATTAATATATATTTAATGTTTCTTAATTTAAAATCTATTGGTGATTTTTCATTTTCATTCGAGCTCAAATGAATACAATATTATCTCGACACAAAGTCCAAATCAAAAATATCTAGTTTTAGTAACAAAAATCAAAGTATAAATATTAATGTTACATTGGTCTAATGGCTAGAGCTCATGCCCTTAGTTCAAGAGTTCGTCGGTTCGATTTCTAGCCAAGAGGGTAATTTTTTTAGAGAAATTTCTCTAAGCGTTGTTACAAATATATATAGTATAAGATGTATGTTTCGTCATTTTATTTTTGACTTTCTCAGCGACTTATTTCTCAACTCAATTGTCCAATATCATTATGAGAAACATTCTTTTTTCGTCTTTTTCCAATTTTTTTAGATAGAATATTTCACATAATTATCGGAAATTGATTTGAGAATTAAGTTGCTGAGAAAGTCACAAATAAAATGACGAAACGTGTACGTCTTATTTAATATAAAACTAATTAAATTATGGATATGATTAACCAAACGATTAATCAGAAAAATTTACTCTCTTTTGATTAGAGTATATTTCATGTATCTGTGATTTCAATTTCGATATAAAGTTTTTAATTTGACCGGGCCATATTCGATCTTGTTTGAAATTGATCGCCGGGACATCTAGTGGCGGAAAAAGGAAGCTAAGCGTTGTTGCAAATTAATCTAGACAAATCTTATATAGTATAATCAAAAGTAATAAGTTTAACATTAAAGTAAGAAAAATAAAGCCCAATTTTCCTAGCACATAAGTTACATTCCCCCCCCTCGCCTCTTTTAACCCCCCACCCTCGTTTTGATATATGTGTACTGTATAGGTATTATAAGCACAATTGTTTTAAAATAATTCAATGGAATTGAAAATAATAAATATTTCTATTAATTATTATTATTATTTGTTCACAATATCTAAACCTGAACAATGCGCGCAGTTAGTCTGATTCTCACCTACACCTGTTTGCTTAATTAATTTAGATTCAATCAGTCTAAAGGTACCTTTTGAATTTGATTATTAATTATTATTATTTGCATTTGTGATTTTGGCTTGAATATCGATTCAACAAAACTCTCTCTCACTCCCTTTTTCGCCATTGTTCTGGTTTTCTAGAAGTACTTTTTAACCCCCATTCAACCCATCCCTTAGAAATCGCGCAGCTTTAAAGAGGGAAACCAATCATAAATTTATTCCTTCATTCATGCATTTAAAATTTAATCCTGATAATATTAGACTATTGTTCTTATTCATTCTAGTGATTCACAAAGAAAGTATACAATGAGTAATTAAACAATTATCAAAATACTCTCTCATTAGATAGGGTTTCTCTTCGCTCTTTATAATAGTCAAAAATACAGTATAATAATAAAATTTGAATTTTTAGTGAAATCACACATAATTAATTATAATTATTTATTGAACGCGAATAAATAATAAAATAAAACTACGACGTTTCGATTTACTTATTCTGATATCGTTCTCAATAATGTAATTTTTGTTTTTCAGAGGATGAGGAATAAAATAAGTGTTTGTTTATGAATTATCAATTGCAACGTTTCGCCACTTTTATTGCAGCTTCTTCTGACATAATGATTGAGATTTAATGTATTGATTCTTTGGAAACTATTATAAGGAATTATTATTATTTTTATATAGTAGTATGTTGAACCTTGTGAGATCATTTTGAATTTGACCAACGTAGAGTAACAAATATAAATTAATTTATAAAGGAAAAATTCCCGTCGCTTGTATATATATTTTTTAAGATATTTTGACTGATTTTTGTATACAGGGTGCATAGGAAAGTCCCTTTAACCTGAAAATACTTGCGAACGGAGAGTGCTACAGCCACGCAAGTGAGGTAACGGCATAGTAAAGCGACTATGTCCGACCTAATGCAAACGACACCAGCGTCCCTAGTGGCGAAATATGGAAGTTAGCCATTGCAAATCGAAAACAAAAAGAGATAGAGCAAAATTTCCAATTAGAATGTTTTAGAGCATCAATTAATTAGTACGAAACGATATTTGGTTTACACAGAAAGGATAAATTACTGCCTGTATCCAAAAATGTCCGTAATCTATGCGCGACTGTTCTACTCTACATATTTACATTTCGGAAATGTAGCAGTGTGCAAATGCAGTTTGTGACTTTGTACTGTACTGTAATGTCTGAAAACTTTAATTTCCAATGCATTTAAAATTTTAGCTTAAAAGGTGTTGGCGCTCGCTTGATACTATTAGGATAGGATATGTATAGGATATTTTTGGGGTATATATTAGGCGCCAATTTATCTTATCCGTGTAAACCAAATATCGTTTCATACTATTTAATTGATGCTCTAAAACATTCTAATTGGAAATTTTGCTCTATCTCTTATCGTTTTCGATTTGCAATGGTTAACTTCCACATTTCGCCACCAGGGGCGCTACTGTCGTTTGCATTAGGTCGGGCATAGTCGCTTTACTATCCGTTACCTTCACTTCGTGGCTGTAGCACTCTCCGTTCGCAAGTATTTTTCAGGTTAAAGGGACTTTCCTATGCAGCCTGTATAGTTGTGCATTGTAAATAGTTTTATAATATTTTGACTCAATTTTGAAATATTTTTAATTTTACCAGTGAAATTGTAAGGGTTATGATTGTATATTTTTTGATATTGGTGTTTTTGAGTTGTTGATGACAACAGCTTTTATTAGAACTATTTTTTTATACGACATCAACTAATAAAAAATATTAAATCAATTAGATCTCAAAAAAATCTTAATAATTATTTTTAATAATCATTCAACTTAATTATCAAATATTTAATTATTAAATAAATAATTTAATAATAATTAATCATTTAATAATTTTGCGACAATGTTCTGTGACATATTCCAGAGTGTATCGCAAGTCTTCTGGATGAATTCCAGTTCCAATTTCCTTATTTTGGACTGTTCCAGTTTCTTCGTAGCCTTTACATTCCTGTTTTTTTTAACAAATTTTACAATACAATAAAATGAAGCATGTGAGGGTGTATTCCTATCAGGAAAAGGCTCGGTATCCATTTCAGTGGCAGCCCCATAACACTTCTTCCACATTCACCATAAATTAAAACCATTTCAATTCTGTCTTCAACAAAAAATTCTCCATTTTTATTATACTAATACAATATAACTATCTACTGAATTGTCACGAGAAATAAACTTTTTTAAACTCAAGAATTTTAAATAGTTCTTATTAAGTAGAAAATAATCTCTGAAATCTGAGTATAACGAAGTTTTAAGATCATTATAAACACTTATTTTCATTGTTGTGACTTTTCGATTTAATGATTATTTATTTAATAATTAATTATTTAATCATTATTATTTGATAATTAAGTAAAATAATTGTTAATAATAATTATTATGAATTTTTTTTTGAGATCAAATTGATTGATGTATTTTGTTTATTTGATGTCGTATAAAAAAATAGTTCTAATGAAAGTTGTTCAGTTATTTTTGTAGATTAAGTATACATATAGAAAAATATAGGGTTGCATTTAAAAAACAGAAATTGACCTCGAAATACCCTTGAAAGCTTGTTCTAGGTCGACAAACAATAGTAGTAGTTTAGTTTCCCCCTGATATAAATAAACTCTTATTTGAAACTTTTTTTCATATAATGCACTGTTTTTGAGTTATAAGACTGTCTCAAGATAAAAAAACTCACCCGGTATAAATTATCTATATATTAAACTTCTTATTTGTAGGTGTTAAAATAAATAATTTGATTAATTAATTAATTAAAAACACCTTTGTTTATTTATGCCTTTATCATTTCAACACTTTAAAATTTCACTAAAACATTCAAAAAAAGATAGTTACTGTATTTTTGTACCAGAAGAGATTAATCGTATTGGAAATAGAAACACTTTGAGGACTGAAGGAAATATCTTCGACGTTTGTTTCTTGCGCTATTGTGAGTATCGTAATCCAGATATAAAGACAGACAGACACACAAATAGAAAAAAACATAGACAATAATATTATTCCACACGTCTCAGAAATTTTAGCACAACATATCATTAAATCTATATATTTTTGCACCCTTCGGTCAAAAGGAAAATTTATGCCGAAAGCGGATTTTGCAGCTGGTATATTATAAGCCGTGTGTTATAAAGGTTCAATTCTGTTTTGTATTCAAAAAAATCCCTTCCAAATGATGATGATAAATTTGTCATAAGCTTTTGACATTGATTTGGGGCATTTTACAATTTCAACTAATGATATGTAATTAATTTGTCAAGTAGGTATAAGGTAAAACCGGGGGATATGACGCGGTCGGGGATATGACGCGTTTTCGAGATCTCGAAAACTCGGCCTTCTGGCGTGGGTAAGACATTGGGGAATGATACTACCCCCATCACCAACAGGTAAAGCGTTTCTACCCCAGTTACAAGCGAACCGTCGTGGAAGGAAGATTTGTTTTGTCCGCCATTTCTAAGATCAACACATGTGAAATTTCATCATATTTATTTCAAACTAGCTTCGTGGCCGCCTTCGGCGGGACTTTCTAGAGTGGGGCTTCGCCCCTGGACCCCCACGTGGCTGCTTTATTGATGTTTTATTAGTAACAGAGAATAAATATAATTGTTTTATTATAAAGTCTTAAATAGACATAATTTGTGATTCTATTTAACTGCAATATACACTCATAACAAATAAGATGAAACAAATATTTAAAATGTATTAAAAATCTCTATTTATAAAAATTCTCTTATTCTCAAGCTTGAGTTGTTTATCATAAAAGAATTTAGTCTTATTGATTTTAAGTCGATTCTTCCACGTTTTCAGTAGAGCTTGCCATTAATAGTCAAAACATCAAAAATGGAATGCAATAAGGTTATTCCTCTACTATTAGATAAGAATCGATCGTTATTTTTGATTTTAAGTCGATTCCTCCATGTCTTCAGCAATGGTTACCAATAATAATCGAAGGGTCAAAAATCTAATGTAGAATTGTTATTCCTCAAGTATTAGATAAGAATCGATTGGTATTTTTGATTTTAAGTCGATTCCTCCATGTCTTCCCCAATGGCTACCAATAAAAACCGAAACGTCAAAAATCGAATGTAGAATGGTTATTCCTCGACTGTTAAATGAGAATCGATCATTATTTTTGAAATAAAGTCAACATCAGGCGCGGATCCAGACCTCTGATTTGGGGTGGCGGTCGCCAGTATATAAGATCTACTTTTGATCTCGGAAGTGTGTCGCAGTCGAATTGTCCAAGCGGGGGGGGGGGGCCAGAGACGCCCCCCCCCCCACATAGAACTTTATTTTCTTCAATTTTAAAATTTAATGTTATATAACAAAAAAGATTAAATAAACATATAAAAATTGTTGATCTCCAATGCTTTGGGGGGCGGTCGCCTCCATCGCCCCCCTGGATTTGCGCATGGTTAACATGAACTGCAAATAGCAAGTGATATCTGATTAATAATGAAGGAATAAACATATTAATATTTCAAATGAATTTGGATAAAGTTTAGCAACGATCCGTTGCAGTTTATTTAATTAAATAACAATTTTTGAGTTCGTCAATTAAATTGTCAAATTAATATTTGTGGGATTTAAAATTCATTGTAATTAAGTACTCTTGAGGACCACAAAAAACGTCATATATAGTTTTTTGTAAAATTATATTTTAAAGTACTTTATTTTAGAATAAGATAGTACATTGGATAAAGTTTAACAACGATCCGTTGGAGTTTATTTTTTAATTTTTGTTTTTAAATGTACTTTTAAAAAATAGATAGTTTTTTAAATCTGTGTTGCATTATTAAATTCCTTCAACGATAATGTGGTTAGATCTCTTTTTCTATGCTATTAAGAATAAATGACATCTCAAAATGTGACAGATAGGGCTGCCAACACAAAGTTAGTTTGCTAGTTTAGCTATTTTATTGTTTGGCAAGCTAGGTTGACTAAACCCATTTTGTTTTAGTATTTCGTGAATTTTCCAATTTTCCGGGCAACTTTTCCAATTTTTTTTACGTATTAACCTGAATTGGACTATTACGAACATTTAAAAAAAAATTAGGCAAATCGGCCCAGGCATTTGAGATATCCGCGCTTACAAAGGAAAAGAAATTCATTTTTATTATATAGATGTTCGTAATTTGTTTTCTTTTGCAATTTTTGTTGGTTTAGTGTAGGTATTCTACGTTATTGCATATTCTTTAAAATCATTATTAAGACTTATTTATTCACATAGCCCTCATTGTTTACTATTTGCAATGTTTTACCTAAAATTGCGTCGAATGGGTGATATGACGCATTGTGAAACAAAACGAGATGTTGTGGAAGTGGCCTACGTGACGATATACTTTTTTATGAGTGGTCTGCGGTTTTAGGGAAACCTGAACCTCCTAAACAATTTAGTAAGACTAGGGAACTATTCATGGTCCCAGACTTGTGTAAATATGTTATTTAAGTTAGGTACTCTTTTAATACTTAAAATTGGTCATATTCTTTTTAGGTACGCCCATCTTTCATTGTTTACCTATAAGTTTCAACTTTCTGAGTTTTTAGTTTTGGTTTACATGTAATTTCCCATAAGCCATATCCCCCACACCGGCTGCGTCATATTACCCCCCTTGTCGGGGATATGACGCAAAAGTTGACTTTTTATATTTTTATAAATTTTAGTAGTTTTTATTTTAAGATTAAAGCTGCAATTTATGCTATGAGTGCCTAATAGTCCTAGGTACCATTAACACCAATCATCAATTCATAATAGGTATTAACGTTTGAGATTCTGCAAAAAACCCGAATTGTGCGTCATATCTCCCGCGTTTACCTTAGCCGAATTTTCCGGAATCAACACTTGAACGTGGTAATTAATTTGCCAATATACTATAGGTTACGCGTGTAGCCCAAATCTCATAATAAATAATATATTCTAAATCTATAGAGAAAATTAACTTTGAGCTTTTCAAAAACATTTTCTTCATGTAGCAATATTTACACCCACACATATATTCTTGATGAAAATATTAATTAATTTTAAATTGGCTTATGTGTGTTTGTTTGAAAAGGAATATAATTAAAATATTCAATATTAACATATTCTTAATGAATTTTCTAATAATAATATATGACATGGACATTTTAGTCAACACTATTCTATTATAATATTAATAATAAATAATTATTAATATTTTGTATATAAAAAACAAATAAATAAAATGCAACGGATCGTTGATAGACTTTATCCATATTGGTGGGGGGTTAAAAGGGGCGAGGGGGGGCAATGTAACTTATGTGCTAGAGAAATTGGGGTTTATTTTTCTTACTTTATGTTAAACTAATTACTATTGATAGTTTTAAGGTAATTTGGTGTTGGTACTTGGTGAAACATTTTTTAAAATTATTGGATAAAAAATACTTGGTAGGTTTAAAAATAAATTTTAGCATTGAGTTGTATTCAAATTTGAAATCCCCTTTTCTCAAAAGGCCATTCAAAATTAATCCAAAGTAGACCTCCTACCTTTTCTCCCTCCACTAATTTTAAATATTTACTCTTTTGTTTTCTTAAAAAAAAAAAATAAATAAATTTTACCATTGACTTGTATTTAATTTCGACTTATTCAGATCAGTTACTTCCTGTATCTCCTGAAGATGGGTTAGTCACCCGAAATATATATATCGAGATTAAAGATTCTCTAAAAATAAATTCGTTTTATTTTTTTATATCTTAATGTGAAACCTACCAAGTATTTTTATCCAATAATTTTAATTACTATTGATTTATTATTAAATGTTTATCTGCTTCGCTATTTTTGTTTATGGGGTGGGTGCGTCCCTCAGTGGCTGATCCAAGTGCCGCGTCCCTAAAATGGAGAATGAAATGTTTATATGGCGATGAAGGATACAAGGAAATGGGCTTCCTGGTACTAATTCTATAAATAATTGTAACACTGACCAACAGTTAATAAAAGATAATGAGATGTTATTTATTCTGGAAGCGCTACAATGAGCTCGACGACGTATAGAGGCGTCTTCTTTGATGTCCAGCTGCCGTGGAGAGACTGTGTGTGTGTGTGTGTGTGTGTATGTGGGCGCAACACTACGAACCCTGTCGACGTGGGACTTGGTACCGGTGTCCCGTTGTGGAAGTACGGCTAGTGGTGTGCGCTGCTCTTGCGCCAGTAATTTCCCTCAGGACGGATGTAGCGGCCCGCTCTCGCTCATGGCGACGAGCCTTGAGACACGGCCGCTAGATGACTCAGTCGGATCGTTGAGTCGCTTTTGCATGAGTGAAATATATTCACCCATGCTATAATTAAAGCGACTCGATTCGACTGGAGTAGCGAATGGGATTCGAACATTCGAATCTGGGGGGCCACCGCCATCCAGCAGCCCCTCCCCTGCACACACCCTATATGAACACGCAACCTACAACTCTGCATACGCAAGATTGTTAGGACCCCATCGACTTGATGGGGGCGCGGCATCAAAGCGCCACACAGCACTCGGCACAAGAGAGCCCTAACAACACGGATGTATATCAAAACGCCGTCACTGTCGTTTGTTCGCAGGCCGCTCGATGACAAATGAAGATGTAGATAGAATTTTGTGAAAACGTAATGTGTATTTATACCGTTTTCTCTCTCTTAGCAAGACTGGAAGTATAAATGTGGGTGTGTATGTATGTGTGTACTCTCTGCTTCGCAGTATGTGTATGTGTGTACTGCTGTATGTATTCTCTCTGCGGAGACTTGAATAGAAGTATATGAAATGTATGTGTGTATGTAAGCGAAGACTTGAATAGAAGAAGTGTTATATGTGTACTCTCTGTGCTCAACTAGCTCACTGGCTCTTTTCTCTGGTGTCGATACCCTCTCATTATTCGTAATTGCTGTCATTGCTGGTCAATTTGTCTACCTTTCCTGGAACTCATCAGCATTCTTTGCTCTATTAACTAATAACTCATATTAATGTATATTTAATTCCGAATAAAAATAAGATACTTAATTGTTTTACTTTAAATAATTGCTTGTTTAACCGCAAGACTATTGAAATATAGATTGAAATATTATTTATTCCTTTATTATTAATCAGATATCACTGGCCATTTGAAGTCCATGTTGGCTTAAAATAAAAAATAACGATCTATTCTCATCACATACTACTAAAGGGCATTTGTGAGTGTGTATGTTTATATATATATATGTCCGTCTCCTTAGAAATAATCAATCAAATTACTCCTAAACTGTTGACTCTACGACAAATTCTAGTAGAAGCAAAATTGTAGAGGATGTAATTTTTGACATTTTTGTTTAAATAAAATTCAAAATAACCACCCAAAATGGGTGGTCAAAATGAAAATTCTATACCTTTCGACCAAACTGGATGGGGCGTTGGTCCAGGGAACCCCTTGGCTAGCAATAGGGCCGCCGAAAGCGCGACTCGTATCTAGTATAATACTAGAGGAATAACCTTTATTACATTTCATTTTTGATGTTTTGACCAAAGAAATATATTAAACCGACCAAATTAATAAATTTTAAAGAATTTAAAAAAGTAGTATCTTACTCTAGGACAAGGGTCGGCAACCTTTTGAGACGGAAAAGTCAAAAGTTACAAATTTATTAAATTTCCCAGTTTTTAAAGAGCCATTAACATATTTAATTCAATATTATGGTATTTGATTAGGATTAGATACATATAAATTTGATTTTTGATTTAAAATAAAGCCGCATCTTCACATTGAAATAGCCGCAAGTGGCTCGCGAGCCACGGGTTGCCGACCCCTGCTCTAGGGTAAAGTACTTTAAAATATAATTTTATTAAAAACTTTACATAGCTTTTTTAGTCTTCTTCTCAGGGAACTTAGAAGAATATTAAATTTGATTAAAATTGTTTAGGTTATTTTCAAGATATTTAGAAAAAACTAAAAAAGTACCTACTAGAATAAAGTAATGTTTGTCGGCCGATATGTACCAAAAATTAATCAGTGCTTCATTTTGTTGAAGTCAGGGAAAGTTTTTTTATTTAAATCGGGTCAACTTTTTGGCCTCTAGGCGAGACCCCATGTACTTTTTTTTTGGCAAACCCATACATGATAAAATTCAACCTGAATGAATACTACAATTTGTGACTTTGATTCGGATCATAGGTTCCGTAGTCTTTACCTGAGAACCCTTTGAAGTCGCGCTTTTGGCGCGAGACTGATTCCTGTACTTTATTTATCCAATCTGGATCATGGATAAAGTAAAAGTATTTATATAGATAACTAGCTTCAAGGCCCGCCTTCGGCGAGGCTTTTTACTAGCCGGGGGCTTCGCACCTGGTCTCACGTGGCTGCTTTATTGATGTTTTATTAGTAACAGAGAATAAATATAATTGTTTTATTATAAAGTCTTAAATAGATATAATTTGAGATTCTATTTAACTGCTAATATACACTCATAACAAATAAGATGAAACAAATATTTAAAATGTATTAAAAATCTCTATTTATAAAAAATTCTCTTATTCTCAAGCTTGAGTTGTTTATCATAAAATAATTTAGTCTTATTGATTTTAAGTCGATTCTTCCACGTTTTCAGTAGAGCTTGCCATTAATAGTCAAAACATCAAAAATGGAATGCAATAAGGTTATTCCTCTAGTATTAGATAAGAATCGATCGTTATTTTTGATTTTAAGTCGATTCCTCCATGTCTTCAGCAATGGTTACCAATAATAATCGAAGGGTCAAAAATCTAATGTAGAATTCTTATTCCTCAAGTATTAGATGAGAATCGATTGCTATTTTTGATTTTAAGTCGATTCCTCCATGTCTTCACCAATGGCTACCAATAAAAACCGAAACGTCAAAAATCGAATGTAGAATGGTTATTCCTCGACTGTTAAATGAGAATCGATCATTATTTTTGAAATAAAGTCAACATCAGGCGCGGATCCAGACCTCTGATTTGGGGGGGGGGGCGGTCGCCGGTATATAAGATCTACTTTTGATCTCGGAAGTGTGTCGCGCTCGAATTGTCCAAGCGGGGTGGGGGGGTCAGAGACGCCCCCCCCCACATAGAACTTTATTTTCTTCAATTTTAAAATTTAATGTTATATAAAAAAAAAATAAAATAAAAAATGTTGATCTACAATGCTTTGAGGGGGTGGCGGTCACCCCCATCGCCCCCCCCCTGGATCCGCGCATGGTCAACATGAACTGCAAATTGCAAGTGATATCTGATTAATAATAAAGGAATAAACATATTAATATTTCAAATGAATTTGGATAAAGTTTAGCAACGATCCGTTGCAGTTTATTTAATTAAATAACAATTTTTGAGTTCATCAATTAAATTGTCAAATTAATATTTGTGGGATTTAAAATTCATTGTAATTAAGTACCTTGAGGACCACAAAAAAGGTCATATATAGTTTTTTGTAAAATTATATTTTAAAGTACTTTATTTTAGAATAAGATAGTACATTGGATAAAGTTTAGCAACGATCCGTTGCAGTTTATTTTTTTAATTTTTGTTTTTAAATGTACTTTAAAAAAAATAGATAGTTTTTTTAAATCTTTGTTGCATTATTAAATTCTTCTTCAACGATAATGTGGTTAGAACTCTATTATCTATGCTATTAAGAATGAATGACATTCAAAAATCTGACAAACAGTGCCGCCAACAAATGTTTAGTTTGCTAGTTTAGTTCTTTTATTGTTTGGCAAGCTATGTTGGCTATACAGATTTTGTTTTAGTTTTTCGTGAATTTTCCAATTTTCCGGGCAACTTTTCCGATTTTTTTTTACGTATTAACCTGAAATGGACTATTACGAACATTTAAAAAAAAATTAGCCAAATCGGTCCAGGCATTTGAGAGATCTGCGCTTACAAAGAAAAAGAAATTCATTTTTATTATATAGAATTAGTACCTGGAACACCGAGCGGTGCTTGGTAACTTTTTGATTCATTTAAAAGTGATATATAAAATATTATTTTTAATTTTAAATTCAGGTAATAATGTGGATTTTTAATCGCAGCCAAAATAAAATAAAATTTAAATAAAACTTAATTTATATTTTCACCAACGTTTACACCCGATATGGCCATCATAAAGACGTATTACTGGCCACAAAGTATTGAATGTAATTGCAATTAAAAATAATATTAACATAACATACACGGAAACAACGGAAGAATATTAATATACACGGAGGTTCTTTCGTTGGCCTTTTTAAATCCTGAAGAAGGAGGCACGATTCTTCGAATTGTCGGATTTTTTAAAAGAATAAAATAGATATTCTAATAAATTATTTTATTAAAAAATACCTTTCATTAAATAAATTGGCAAATTGTAATATATAATAATATTAGTAATGATCTATTAGTGGAATTTAAAATAAAAAAACCAATTAATTTTATTAAAAGAAAATTGAAAAAAATGTAATTATTAATTTTTATTCAAAAAGCCACCGGTGAATAATTAATTCAATTAACAAAAAACCCATCAAAAACAACTTAACCGAAGATGAGACCGTGACAGATCGAAATGTCAACCTAAAAATTTTTAAGAAAAAATAAAAACCGACTTCAAAAAATTAAATGCAACAAATATAAAAATACACTAAAAGGTATAAAATAATTATTATCTTATTTAGTTACAACTAAACGACGAAATATTAACACGAAATTACTTTTTAAAGTCGGTGCCAAACAAACTATACCTATAAGCGAGCGTACCCGCCAAACGTACTAAGTAAGATCCGTCGAGTGCGATTCATAAAGGTATATGTTTGGCACCAACTTCAAAAAGTAATTTCGTGTTAATATTTCGTCGTTTAGTTGTAACTAAATAAGATAATAATTATTTTATACCTTTAGTGTATTTTATTTGTTGCATTTAATTTTTTGAAGTCGGTTTATTTTTTTCTTAAAAATTTTTATTTTTCTCTTTTTAGTGATGTTATTAATAGTGATTATATCATCAGAACTTGACCAAATTAATATGACACCATCCCTAAGACACCCCCTTTCGGATAAAAAAAGAACCATCGAAATCGGTTCATAAACAAAGAGGTTAGGTCTAAACAAACCTAATAAAAAAGGTGAATTTCATCCAAATCGTTAGTGCCGTTTTCGAGAAACCGATTCTATATAGATATATCGTTTAAGATAAGATACCTAGTTAAACACAGAGAAAAAAATCAGACTTGGAAATACAGATGACGTTTTTTTTTTTACTTTGCCTGGTCCATAATAAATGTTTCGAAAATAACCAAATCAGTATTGGAAATGCAAAAGTTCTCGCTCCTTTTAAAATACGAGAAAACTAGCTTTGAATAAAAAAAAATCTATTCCTCTTTAAGCGACACATTTTCGTTTTCCCCAGTCATCTTTAGTTAGTAACTAGTTGAAGAAGTTACTCCTTGTAACTTTTCTAAAGTCAGACTTGAGGGAAAAGGGGGCGTGTATATAGAGTTGTTAAACTAGTTTGTAGTAACGGGGTCTGAAGGGCCTGAAAGGGGCCGGGGGGGGGGGAAGGGGGACAGTTGATGGCCTTTGACAGCCAGACCGCAGATAAGATTTACTCATTAGCACCCAACGCTTCACAACTCCTTTGCGATCCGCCACTACGCCGACATAGGTACACACACTATATATATTTTATTTATTTGTTTGAGACTATAGTTTCGAAGACTTGGTCTTCTTTTCTTAGCTGGTATCCAGTTAGAATATGTGTGTATGTTTATTTACACCAAGCAGAGGACAACCTCTTTGTGATATTTAAATTATTAATTTGAAACCCACTACGGAGTACAGTAGGCGTATGCTTTTTTCAAACGCTCATAAATTTTTCAAAAACGGACTAATCGAGACGTTTTTACATGCTTTATATTAGCTTCACATATATGTATGTATGTATTAGATCAAGAGCCCACGACGGCCAGACCTTCGTTATTTTATAAAAGCTGAAAGTTTTTCTGTGCATGTCCCCTATACAGGTAAGAACGACCAGCGACTATAGAGTTTGGGTTGAGGTTACTTTGGCTGGTAACAGGTAATAAAGGTGTATAAAATAGTACTTTAAATTCGTTAAAGTATAAAGCTCATTTTTTATATTTCTTCGGGATAACTTTAGAAATCTCGTCATCCATTGCCGGACACTTATGACAGTTGCTACCCCCGCCAGACACCCCTAAACTTTTAATAAATTATAATTATACTTTCGTTATAATATAAAAGATAAATTTTATATATGTTACTTGGCGACCTATAAAAAAATATTACCCTCAATAGCCGGACAGTTTTAATGGTTATTACATAGATTTTTGAAATTTCGGTTATTATTGATAACCATTGGTGAAGACATGGAGGAATCGACTTAAAATCAAAAATAACCATCGATTCTTATCTAATACTAGAGGAATAACCTTATTGCATTCCATTTTGTTGTTTTGACTATTAATGACAACTTCTACTGAAAACGTGGAAGAATCGACTTAAAATCAAAAAGACTAAATTCTTTTATGGCAAACCACTCAAGCTTGAGTTTCTTAAAGTTTAGGGGTGTCTGGCAGGGGGTAGCAACTGTCATAAGTGTCCGGCAATGGATGACGAGATTCCTAAAGTTATCCCGAAGAAAATATAAAAAAATTGAGCTTTATACTTTGACGAATTTAAAGTACTATTTTATACACCTTTATTACCTGTTACCTGCTAAAGTAACCACAACCCAAACTCTATAGTCGCTGGTCGTTCTTACCTGTATAGGGGACATGCACAGAAAAACTTTCAGCTTTTATAAAATAACGAAGGTCTGGCAGTCAATGGGCTCTTGGGCTATATGTATGTATTATGTATCAATATGACTTTTGTTCTCTTAAATTCCGCAAACATTTCTCTATAAAAATAATTGTTTACCTATTCAATTTAATTGAAATTATTTAAAAATAATAAAAATAAATACATTTCATGCTGTTAGATCCCGCAAACTTTTCTTGATAAAAATAATTAAGTAAAAAAATAAAGGATTTTTAAAAAGCTTGGGGAGGGGAGAGAAAACGGAGTGAGGAATGAGGAGGATGGGAAACCAATCGACTTGATTGGGGAATAATGGAATTGAAATAATTATCGGAAAAAGGGTTTTTTTATCTAATTAGATTTTTCCTCTTATTAAAAACAAGGACTAAAGATGAATAAGGACACTCGATGGTGGGAAGTAATCTCCGGAATCGAAGCAAAAATACAATGTATACATTAATTAATGTAAAATAATTGGTTTAATAATTGGTTTTAAAAAGCTTAAAAAACATGCTTCTACAAAAGTACAAAATAATGTAAATACTTAATCAAAAAGCGTGGGACCATTTGTCAAACAAATTTCGACAAATTAATTAAAAGTTTCTGCTTCCCACACTTTTTGATTACATTATTTTTGTACATTTTAGAAAACATGTTTTTTAGTTCTGTTAAAATATACTTTTTTCAAACGCTCATAACTTTTTCAAAAACTGACTAATCGAGATGTTTATTTTTTTTTTTCAAATTCTTCATTTTTAAACGTACTTTTTTGAGGAAAAATACAAAAAAAATATTCAAAGTCATCGAATATGTTCTATAAAAAAAAATTTAGTTTTCCGTCAAATAGTTCGCAATTTTTAATTTTTTTCTTTATTTCTTAAAAAAAAAAAAATTGATCTACTATATTCTCCATTTAATGCCGCTAATCCCATAGTTTTTTTTTTTTTTTAATTTATAACAATCTCTACTATTCGTTCGGGCAAGAACTATAAATGTGAATTTTTTAATAAATATGTATGTGATTTGAGAATTTTTGAAAAAATTATGATTTTAATACTTTGTAAAAAGGGTGTTCTCAATTTTGTTAAATCTAAATTTAATTGAATATTGGAATATAAAATTGTAGAAAATTGTGCTATAAAATTGAATTGAATATTTAAAATTACATGGATGATAAAGCTGTTGATATTTACTTAAACTTTTGTAAATGCAAGGAGTTTTACTAAAGCGAGTGCTATAAAACATTTCAAAACGTGCTTTTTATAAAACTTTTCTTTTTCTACATTTTGTAATATATATATATGATGTTTAAAAATATAAGACAAGTTTATTAACTACGTTAAATAGTAAAACTTGCAAATTATGTATGTTACATGTTATTAAATAAAAAAAGTACATAATAATAATAATAATCTCACTTTTTCATTTTTTTTGAATCTTTCTTTTTATTGACACCAGAATGAACTTTCTACGATTTTTTTTTTTTTTTTTTTTTTTTTTTATTTATCCAGTGCATTGGAATTAGTTTTATTTCAAAATAAAAAATAAAAATATGGAGCCCCTACCCCACTCTTAAAAAATTCGAAATATGTCCCTATTGTAGTGGTCCATCATCTCCTTTCATTTAGTTAATAAAACAATGGATAGAAAATGTTTATTAGGCAATTACCTTGAAAAATTATTTATCAAAATTGATAAGAAATAAATAAATATATATATTGTCCATTTTTATTTGAACAGAGAGAGGCTCAGTTGTAGGCCAGCCAGCCAGAGGGGGAACAAGGGCCGGAGGAGAGGCCAGCCAGCCATCCAAAGGTAGGCACAAAGGTACTTTCTACTTTCTACATAGTTCACTAAAACATACTTTCTCTTATCCTACTGACTTTCTATACAAATATGAATATATAGGGTGGTCCAAATTTACATTTACTATAAAAATATAATTACCATATACAGGGTGGTCTAAATATCATTTATTATTAATATGAATATACAGGAATTGGTCAGATTTCATTTACTATAAAAATATGAATATACAGGGTGGTCAAATTTTATTTATTATAAAAATAAGAATATGCAGGGTGGTCCAAATTTCATTTACTATAAAAATATCAATATACAGGGTGGTCTAAATTTTATTTATTGTAGAAATTTGAAATACCGGGTGGTCCAAATTTACTTTACTATAAAAAATATGAATATACAGGGTGGTCCAAATTTCATTTACTATAAAAATATCAATATACAGGGTGGTCTAAATTTTATTTATTGTAGAAATTTGAAATACCGGCTGGTCCAAATGTGCTTTACTATAAAAAATATGAATATACAGGGTGGTCAAATTTTATCTATTATAAAAATAAGAATATGCAGGGTGGTCGAATTTCATTTACTATAAAAATATCAACATACAGGGTGGTCTAAACTTCATTTTCTATAAAAATATTATTATACAGGATGGTCTAAATCTCATTTATTATTAATATGAATATACAGGGAGGTCAAATTTTATTTATTATAAAAATAAGAATATGCAGGGTGGTCCAAATTTCATTTACTATAAAAATATCAATATACAGGGTGGTCTAAATTTTATTTATTGTAGAAATTTGAAATACCGGGTGGTCTAAATTTACTTTACTATAAAAAATATGAATATACAGGGTGGTCAAATTTTATCTATTATAAAAATAAGAATATGCAGGGTGGTCCGAATTTCATTTACTATAAAAATATCAACATACAGGGTGGTCTAAATTTCTTTTATTGTAAAAATTTGTAATACCGGGTGGTCCAAATTTATTTGACTATAAAAAATATGAATATATAGGGAGGTCAAATTTTATTTATTATAAAAATAAGAATATGCAGGGTGGTCCGAATTTCATTTATTATAAAAATTTGAAATACCGGGTGGTCCAAATTTACTTTGCTATAAAAAATATGAATATACAGGGTCCAAATTTTATTTACTATAAAAATTTGAAATACCGGTTTGTCCAAATTTACTTTACTATAAAAAATATCAATATACAGTGTGGTCAAATTTTATTTATTATAAAAATAAGAATATGCAGGATTGGTCGAATTTCATTTACTATAAAAAATATCAATATACAGGGTGGTCTAAATTTCATTTATTATAAAAATTTGAAATACCGGGTGGTCCAAATTTATTTGACTATAAAAAATATGAATATAGAGTGTGGTCAAATTTTATTTATTATAAAACTAAGAATATGCAGGGTGGTCCAAATTTCATTTACTATAAAAATATTAATATACATGGTGGTCCAAATTTCATTTACTATAAAAACTTGAAATACCGGGGTGTCCAAATTTACTTTACTATAAAAAATATCAATATACAGGGTGGTCGAAATTTCATTTACTATAAAAATTTGAAATACCGGGGTGTCCAAATTTACTTTACTATAAAAAATATGATTATACAGGGTGATCAAATTTTATTTATTATAAAAATATGAATATTCAGGGTGAACCAATTTTAATTTACTATAAAAATCTCGGGTCACGGTAGTGACGGTAGTGGCAGTTAAGCTACATTTGGCGTTGTTAGTTCTTTCATGCGTGACAGTTTAAAGGTTTTGTGCTGATAGAATATATACATTAATATACAGCTATGGTTTTAATATTCTCAACTGTTCGTAAATGCTAATTTTTAATAGGTGCTTTTGCATTAATCTGATTCCTGAATCATTTAGTGGTAAAGCTTTGTTTATTTGTTTCCAAAATGTTCCTTGATCCTAATTGTTATACACAATCTCTCTTTTATCCCAATTCTCTTGTAAAAATACCATCGATTTAAGTTGGCCAAATTTTTAATTCATTGAAAAAAAGAGAAAAATTCTTTCATTCTAGTCAAGTGAATTTATTTGATATCCAAGTCACAATTCAAGTCACTTAAAGAATTAAAAGGAGGAGGAAATATCTCTCTCTCTCTCTCGTGAGAGTGAAATCCGTTTCTATGTAAATTTCCCTCAATCAAACTGAATTAACCATTAAATGATTAAATCTTTTCGGTTGAATTAAACTTGGAAATTCATCGCAATCGTCAAATTCCAAGTGCACACAGGCACTGTGAGAAAGAGACAGAGAATATATGAAATCTCATAGAGGAAATAACGTGGGGTGTTTGGTATACAAATAACGCATGACTTTCACTTACCCTTCATGAAAAACCAACTAGTATTAAAATAAAATATAATTAATTAACAGGAATAGTAGGGAATTGGACAAAAATAAAAACAGAGTTTTTATTGAATGGGCCAGACGTTTCGTCGATTAATTTCGACTTCCTCAGTGGCTCATTCTATCACTCTTTGTCAAAAGACAATTCCACTACGCGACGAAACATCCTTTAATCCTTTTTATTTAAACTATAATACATTGTTGGATCATGCCCCAATTGCTCAAGAATCTTGAACTTTTACACACTTGAACAATCAAAAATTACAAACCTTTAATCAAAATTATTACAAAAAAATATGTTTCTAATCTTCAAACAGACAAAGATTGTCTGTTTGAAGATTAGAAACATATTTTTTTGTGATAATTTTGATTAAAGGTTTGTAATTTTTGATTGTTCAAGTGTGTAAAAGTTCAAGATTCTTGAGCAATTGGGGCATGATCCAACAATGTGTTATAGTTTAAATAAAAAGGATTAAAGGATGTTTCGTCGCGTAGTGGAATTGTCTTTTGACAAAAGAGTGATAGAATGAGCCACTGAGGAAGTCGAAATTAATCGACGAAACGTCTGGCCCATTCAATAAAAACTCTGTTTTTTATTTTTGTCCAATTCCTGCTATTCCTGTTAATTAATGCTTATTATGGATACGAGTGATTTACCGTTATAAAATATAATTTTCTTGAATGATAGATTAATTTAAAAAGTCCCGTTTTTAGGATAAGAACACCTGGCGTTTAAATTTCAAACCAAATTTCTATAACTTTTTCTCACAAAGATACAACTACAATAACAGTTAAAAGACATTAATTAATCTTGATAAATACTGAAAATTAAAAATAAACTGCAACGGATCGTTGCTAAACTTTATCCAAACTCATTTGAAATATTAATATGTTCTTGAGTAAAGTACTTTAAAATATGATTTTACTAAAAACTTTATTTAACCTTTTTTGTGGTCCCCAAGGTACTTAATTAGGATATTAAATTTCATCAAAATTGGTTAAGTCATTTTCAAGATATTTAAAAAAAACTAAAAAAGTACTGAAATAAAGTACCAATGTTTGTGGACCGATATGTACCAAAAACTAATCAGCGCTTCATTTTGTTAAAATACTGGTAGGTTTTCAATTTCATTTCAATCAGCGCAAAGGTGTGGAAAAAATCGTGGACGAAAAAAACGATAACACACCACACATCCATCCATCCATCCATCCATCCGCACGCACTTCCAAAAAAATGGCACTTTTTGGCCTCTCGACGAGATTCCAGGTAATTTTTGGCAAAACCGTCACGTGCTAAAATTCAATCTCATTGAATACTTCAATTTGTGACCTTAATTGAGTCTATGGGTTCCGTAGTCTTTACCTGAGGACCCTTTGAAGTCGCGCTTGCCGCGAGAGCGATTCCAATACTTTCTCCCATGCTTCGCATTGGATAAAGTAAAAAGTCAGCCTAGAAGATATGGTCAAGTATTGTAATCGTGCATGAAAAAAGTGTTTTTTTTTCCTTCTTTTTTCCAAAATATCTCAAAAACGGCTGAAACTACTTTGATTAAAAAAAATTGAGCGCAACCATGGTATTTCGCTCTAAAAAAAAGCCCTAATAAGAGAACATCGAAAAAATTATATTTTTCGAGATAATAATTGTTTTGTCAAAATGTCTGTTAGTCTGTGCGTTACCAAATTAATGTGGACGAGCTAGCTCAAAAACTAGTGTGAATATCGAAACCAAATTTCATACGTAGTTTTAGTGCATTGAAAAAACTAACCGCTCAAAATGGAGGAGGGAGTGTAGGGTCAAAAAATGAAAATATAGGCTCTTGTACCAAACTCAACCAAATTTTGTATACATAATCAGTGTGCCCCCAGGAGTCTAAAAATGCAAAAACTAGCCCCCCCTCTCCTACATGATTATAAATAATTTTATTAAATGTTAAAATAAAAAACCCATTTAAAGAAAAAAACCCTCTTTCTGAATTTTGGATTCATTAGCAATTTATAATATCTCCTTATAAATGCGAATCTTCTATTATAAATACATAATATTATAGTTTTCTTCGATTTTTGTTTGAAAATTTTATTATTTTAAATCATTTTTGAACCCCCTCTTTTTTTCTCTATTAATTTCACATAGTGCGTCATTTTTATAAAGGCATAAGTATATGGTGTGAAATTTTATATTATTGGATCGGCAACTAAGTAATTGCGGATTTTTTTTTAGAAAATCAAAGACAATTTTTTCATGGAACTAAATAACTTTATTCTGTAATGTATTGCCCATTTTGATCAATGACCTTTTGCCATCTTTCAGGCAGCATCATAATCCCACGTTCATAAAACTTCTGGTTTTTATTAGCAAAAAACTGAATCAGGTACGATTTGACATCATCATCATTATTGAAATTTTTACCATTCAAGGAGTTTTGTAAAGATCGAAATAAAAAGTAATCAGATGGTGCAAGGTCAGGACTATATGGTGGATGTGGCAAAACATCCCAACCAAGCTCCAATACTTTTTGCCGAGTGACCAAAGATGTGTGTGTCCTTGCATTGTCATGATGGAATACAACACCTTTTCGATTTGTCAATTCGGCCCGCTTTTCTTCAACTGCATTGTTTAATTTCGTTAGTTGTTCAATGTAGACAACAGAATTGATCGTTCGGTTGGGTGGTAAGAGTTCAAAGTAGACAATTCCTTTGTAATCCCACCAAACTGATAACAAAACCTTCTTTTGATGAATACCAGCTTTTTGATGTTGTTTGAGCTGGTTCACCTGGCCTGCTCCACGATCTTTTCCGCTTGATATTGTTGTAAACAACCCATTTTTCATCGCCAGTTATCAGTCGTTTTAAAAATGGATCATTTTCATTACGTTTCTTTAGCAAATCGCAGATGTTAATGCGTTGCGTTAAATGCGTTTCTTTCAGTTCGTGAGGAACCCATGTATCGAGTTTTTGAACATAGCCAAGTTGTTTTAAGTGATTTTCAATGCATGTATGTGATACATGAAGCTTCTCTGCAATCTCACGTGTTGTACTGTGACGATCCGAATCGATTATTGCTTTGATTAGGTCGTCATCAACTTCAACTGGACGACCAGAGCGTTTTTCATCTTTGAGTGAAAAATCACCAGAACGAAATTTGGCAAACCAATTTTGACACTGCCGTTCTTTAAAGGCTTCGTCGCCATAAACAACACATAACTTTTTGTGAGCTTGCGATGCGTTTTTCCCTTTGCGGAAATAAAAAAATCAAAATATGATGAAAATGTTCCTTTTGATTTTCCATTTTTCAACGAACGCCAAACGAAAACTACGCAACCGATCAAAAAACTTTTTTTACTGATTGACAGCTGAATTGCCAACTATCAAATAACAAAATGTGTTTTACATTTGGACTACGCCAGCAAACCTAAAAATTCAACTGAAGCCATCTATGAGTGAAATCCGCAATTACTTAGTTGCCAACCTTATATAATTATTTATATTTATAGATTTATAGACCAAGTAAAAATCAACTGGTGTGTTCATCACACGACTTTCACATCTTCATTTATTCGAAGTCATCGCGAATCATTTAAATTCACTTCCTTTATTTCGTTTTTTTTTATTTTCTCAAAAACGGCTATAACGATTTTTTTTTAAATTAGAGTATTTATCAAGTGTCATGAGTTAATAGTTGTGTAAAATTTTTAATTCTATTGAATACAAGGAAGGGTTTGTAAATTAGGAGTGTCGTAAAATAAATATTTTAATCGTTCATATCTGGAAAGTCGAAGAACCTTGAAATTTGAAACTTAATCTATCTAGAGGCTACAAGAAGTATATCAAGATTTTGGATTGGCAGTACTCTGGTTAACAATGTTATTTTAGAGTTTGGCTTCTTATTAGTTAACTGCACAACCCATCACATAATGTGTATAATGACCATGACATTGTTGGGTTTTTAAATCCAATATCAAATATAAAAATTTCTCTTTTTTGGAAAAATGATTTTAAAAAACAAATAGCATCAATTGTGACTCTCTTTTACACAATATTTCGACGCCCAATTTAAAGGTCATCAAGCTATCAATTAATTTTTTTGCAACGAAATTTTCTCTGGAGAGAGACGGACTGGTAGAAATTTTAATTGAATGTAATGGAAGGCAGCCCACAATCAATGAACGAATGAAGTATAGATGTAAATATGATATATATTTGTATGAATTATGAATGCATGTTGTATATTTGTATATAAAAAAAATTGAATAAGTGAATTGATCAATGAACGAATAAGGTGTGAATTGTGGAATTGTTGCTAATTGTACATTTTGTATATTGGGTGATATGAACCAACCATACTATTTGAGAATATGTTAATAACTAATCCTAGTACGCACTCTTGTGCGCATCTGTCATGGAAGGGGTTTGGTCTATATATATTAGATTCAAAAGCCATTTAGCCATCTAATTAAGAAAAGAAGGAAAAAAAATTGTTTTTCTATGCCTTTGTTAAAAATGAAGAATGTTTTTGAACACTACTGTGGAGAGAAGAAGGAAACATTTTATTTGTTTCATTCATTGACCCTTTGAAGTGAGTAAATTATATATATATATATTTTTTCTATTGATAATTTGGCTGTTTACATTGTATTTATAATTGTATTGTTTTATTGTTGAAATGTATGATGACCAACCCCATTTTTATAATTTTGTCATATTGGTTTATAGACCCTGAAGAAGGAGGGAAAAATCCTCCGAAACGTCGGTTTGAAAGGAAAGGAGGAAGGATTCCAATAAATTACACTTTATTTTATATGTGTTAATTTTTTCTTTCCTCACTACCTCTGGGCTGCCTTCCATTACATTCAATTACTATCAATTAATTCTTTGATTCGACTGGATTTTGGGATATTTGTCGACAAGTTCACGACTTTGCAAATCCGCAAGGTGGTGCGGGATCCCGCAGGCCTTCAAATGATGATGGAACGGGATTGTGGGATCCGACTTTTCGGGATTGCAATCCCTAATACTACTGTATAATTCCAACTAAAAATTCAAAGTTAATTTTATAATATTAGAATTAGAAGACACTATCATGAGGTCTATTTTCGTAGAAGACATTTCAAAACTCCACTTATCCTATACAAATAAAAATAAAAAAATAAATAAATAGCGAGAGGACTGAGAAAAGGAAATGCACGTAAATATGAAAATGGAATGCGTGTTCGTCTGCAAAACGTTTTTCGTCGACAACAACGACGTCATTGTCGTCGTTAGGGATGGAAAAAAATACTGAGGGTCGCTTCGGTCACCCATTTTCTAAAGATATATTTTATAGGTCTCTGTGTGTGTGTGTGTGTGTGTCATACTCATTCTGCTTGCGAAACCCCAACCTCAACCCCGTGTGCTCTAAAAACCCACCCTTTGACCCCCCACTGAATTCGCCGACAAGACTTGAATAATCAAACACGGTTCGTTCGGTCGCTGTTCATTCATTCACTTACCAACATTGATGCAATGGCACGCACACACGACCAGCCCTACCAACCTACCAACCAACGTGCATATATAAATTCAGAAGCAAGACGGCAAAATCCGCCTCTCCTTTATCCGAGTTCAGATCACCAATTTTGATCGGAGAATAATCCATTTCTCATTCTGATCATTTTACAAATATTATATAGGTATATATATATATAGACCCGCGATTGATTTATTATTATGGAAATGTTTAAGTAAACGAAAGAAATTAGGGGTGGAAGGTGACGACGAAGAGGCTGAATTTAAAATATAAAATCCAATTTAAAAATTCTTATAAACTTCTTTCATCTATAAACTAAAAGGGGTTAATATACAGAGGGTCCAAAAAAACGTATCCATTGTTTAAAAGTCCATAACTTGCAAAGTAATTGACGGAGTTGTCTCATCTATGGTAGTGTAATAGTTTGTAGTTCTAGCAATCGCCACACAAGCGTTGTATTGCGTTGTTTTGTTTTTTCAGATAACAGTCGCCAGATAGACAGTACTGGAATTATAAATTTTATTTATTTATAACGAGACTATAGTTTCGAGGGCTTTGCCCTCTTCATCAGTCTATTACAATGGATTCACTGATCATCCATGATTAATTTTAAGACGTTTCTATACTTTCTGTGATTCAATTTACATGGTTTAAATAAATTTTAATTGAAACTAGCCCATTTTGTAAAAGCATTCAAGCAAACTTTTCTTTTACTCTATTTAAATTTAGTACAAGATTTGTCATTCAAGGTATATCTCCTCCAGTAAATCGATGGATCTGTGTATTTGATTTGTTTCAATCACGTTTCAATAGAAGAATAATTTATTTACCGCATCCCCAATAAAATAAATAGGTAAATAAATTTTGAAGATTGAGGAATCAAATGTAATTTTCTATCGTCTGTCAAATAAGGCTTTATGCTTGACTAAAATCCGCCAATGAGATTTTCTCCTCTCTATCCGAGGATTTTCGAGATTCTCTCTTATTTCCACCTTGAATTTCAAATATCGCCCGATATTCCAAGCAATTGCTTTTCAAGAATTTCAACAGATCCCTCTTTTTTATTTATAATACGATTTTGATTTTTATACAATATTGTAATAAAAGAACTATTGTTACCATTATCTTTTTCTTCTTAAATATAAAGATAAAGAGTGCCTTGACCACCGAGCGATGCTCGGTAGCATTTTGCCTCTAAAAATAGCTAAATTTCAAGGCTTTACCGAAGACGAGTAAAACGATTAAAATATTTATTTTGCGACGATCCTAATTTACACCCCTTCCTTTACTTTAATCGGATTAAAATTTATACACGACTTATAACTCATGAGACTTGATAAGTTCACCAATTTTTAGCGAAATCGTTAGAGCTGTTTTCGGGAAACCGATTCTATTATGTACAAGAATTGCTTGTTTAATATACTAAGCCTACCCTAGTAGCACAATGTTTCAAACTATATAGCGAGCATATAGATTTTCAAAAACTATATAGCCCCTATATAGTTACTATATACTTTGAAACATTGTGCTACTATGGTAAGATTAATGTATCTGTGTGTATGTGTTCGTCTTTTATGCGTTCGGGTATACGATTAAGTTGAAACTTTTTACCTACATTTGTTGTTGTTGGCACTTTCATCAGTTTCTGAGATTGGAAAAATAATAATTCAGATTTTTAGTAATATAAAAACTTTAATTTGGCCATATGTTTAGCTATTTCTCAGCTATAGATGCCAGAGCGCTCAAGAAACGTGTAGATTTTGTTATATTTATTTACTTTTTCAACAATTCAAATAATATGTAAACAAAACAAATGAATGAGAAAACAATTAATATATTAATAATAATATATTTGTAATTAGTAGAATTAAAAAAAAATGATTAAAAAATATTTAGAAAAATGTATTTATAGAATTTTTCCAAGGGCCTAGATTTTCATTTTTGAGCCGCCCCCCATCCCTATTTTAGGTATGTTGATGATACTTTATTCATTACAAATATATTATTTTATATATATATTAATTGTTTTCTCATTCATTTGTTTTGTTTATAAAATGTTATTGATTTTTTATTGAAAAAGTAAATAAATAAAGCAAAATCTACGTTTTTTGAGCGACCTGGAATCTAGCTAAGAAATAGGTAAATATAATGGCCAAATTAAGGTTTTGATGTTACTAAATATCATGTTGTCATCATTATGTTTTGAATCTCAGAAAGTAGAACTTTAATAAGAAAGAAGCCTATTTTATTTAAAAGATTGGGTTAGTTCCATTTAAGCCCGCAATGAAGAAAGCGGAATAGGCTTAAAAAATTGAAATTTGTTCATTTTTAGTGAGTTTTTCTTAGTTATTATTAATATACGAGCAGTACCTGGAGTGCCTACAGCACGCCCGGCACCGCTCGGCCATCCGGGCTGGTGGCCCTGGCGGGCAGCGTCTCGAGATGTGATTATTAGCTGTCCGTAATTATATGTTTTGAAAAAAATATTTTTTTGAATAATGAATATTGATCAAATAAAGATGAAAAAAATATCACTAAATGCTTTATAAATACTTTATTAGAGCATGCAACCATTTCTCTCGAAGTTCCCGATCGGTTGGAAACCTATTTCTTTTTTAATACATTTCAATATTTAAATTTATCTAAAAAGTGTCTCTAAATTAATTATATATAGTAATTTTAAAATTAATTTATCAACTAAAATTTCAAATGACCCGCGCAGTAATAAATTAAGAATTAATCTCATTATCCCATTAAATCATATCTCATTAAAACTTATATTATAAATTTAATATGTATATATATATTTTAAAATTAATTTTCGCGGTATGAATTATTTCCAAAAATTAAATATATATTAATATATAATATATTTAAAATTGATAAATTTGTCTAATAAAATTTCAAATGAGACACGCCGTAAATCTAATATTCTAACTTATATAAAGGAATATATTAATATATAGAGATATTATAGATAAATAATATAGAAAATAGATATGTTTTATTTGTAAAATTTGACAATTTAACAACTGTCATTGAATATTAGTTGATTTTTCTCCCACATGTTCACCTTCCTGCGCCACGGGTACTGTCTCACAATGGCTTTTATATATATATAGATTCTGACTAAGATAAAAACAGCGCTCACAGGGTCTAGGTATTGCCCGGAGCGAAGCCTAAAAATTTGTATTTTCGAATTGTTAGAAATTTTAAAAAGCCTTATCTTAAAAAACCAAAAAGAAAAAAAAACACAATTCTGCCAACTACAGCCAAAAAATAGTATAAATGGTGATTCATGATTTTACCAGACCACGTGTAAAACTTACTTTCACTCATCAATTCCTGTGAATCAATTGTAAGAGACTGATGAAGGGGGCAAAACCCTCGAAACTATAGTGTCATTATAAATAAACTAAAAGACTCTTTTCCTTTAATTTATAAAAATTCTGCTACTCTCAAAACGAAACTTTCAATTAAAAAAAAAAAAAAATCGTTAAGTACATTATAATTTTGTCCTTACGATGGCGAACCTGAATACTACTATTATATTTTAGATAAAAAAATGTATGATCCACATCCACATAAGCTCACGGGTGAAGTGAAACTTAATATTTACCCGTTATTTAAAAATAACATCTACTGTACTTCTAAATAATTTATATTTCTTAATTTTAATAAATTTTATTTATCATGAACTATTTGTGAGATTTAAAATAATAATTTAAATTTCTTAATTTGAATAAATTTTATTTGTCATGAACTACATTAGTGGGTTTTAAAAAAATCATTTTCCCTCTATTGAGTAATTTCCCCTTTATTGTAACAAAATAAGGTGACGTGTTCTGATGTGGCCATCCACTTGACTTTACCATACAACCTGGCCCCTCACTTATATTTAATATTATTAATAATATGTAGGGTGGGGGGTATTTTAGACTCCTGTGACCCACTGATTATGTATACAAACTTTGGTTGAGTTTGGTAAATGGCAAAGATTTTGATTTTTTGACCCTCCCCCATTTCGGGCGGTTAGTTTTTTGCATTTTTAGACTTCTTGGGTCCCACTGATTATGTATACAAAATTTGGTTTAGTTTGGTAAATGGCCAAGATTTCCATTTTTTGACCCTCAGCCCCCCCCCCCCATTTTGGGCGGTTAGATTTTGCATTTTTAGACTTCTGGGGTCCCACTGATTATGTATACAAAATTTGGTTGAGTTTGCTCAAACGACCTAGATTTTTAATTTTTAACCCCCCCTCGACCCCTCGCTTAATTTTGGCTCGATATGCACCAAAATCTAATCAGCTCTTAATCTCAATGGACCAAAACTATGTGTGAAATTTGGTTTCGATATTCACACTAGCTTTTGAGCTAGCTCGTCCACAAAATTTGGTAACGCACAGACTAACTAACAGACATTTTGACAAAACAATTATTATCTCGAAAAATATAATTTTTTCGATGTTCACTTATTAGAGCTTTTTGTAGACCTTAATGCCATGGTTTTGCTCAATTTTTTTAATCGAAATAGTTTCAGCCGTTTTTTAGATATTTTGAAAAAAATAAGGAAAAAAAACCCACTTTTTTCATGCACGATTACAATACTTGACCATACCCTGTATGGTAAAGTAAAAAGAAGTTTCACTTCAAAAAGTTATTAAAGTTCGATTTCTTGACAGTTTCAGATCAATTTATTTAATTTGCTCAATTAAAGATAATAATGATGTATCTCCTATACTTCAAAATTTAATTTGTAATTGTACAACATCTCCAGCACTCTTGTGTATACAGAAGTTTCCAATATAAAATAGTCTCATTGTGATGCATCGTCACGAATCTGTTTTTATTAGTTTAGTACTGGGGATGTAACCTTCTATAAATTCATTTAGTCCGTGTATCCTTTAAGGGAGAGGCAATCTCGTAAATTCAAAATCGATATTGAGTGGGAACTAGAGAACAACAAAGACAACTTTGAAACAACCTGGCGTTTTATTTTTATTCTATTTAATAGTATTCTACCACTTTTTTTTAATGTAGTTTATTTAATAAACTATTCAACCATTTAAGCGTTATCAATTTATCTATATCTATACTTAATAATAATCGGCTTAAGATGGCGGTGCTAATGGAGGTCAGTGATTGGCCGAGCTTAGGATGCATAAATTACGTCACAGAATTTCAAGATTTTTAAGCCCCCTCCTTCTATGCCACATTCTGTTACATTTTCATTCAGCCCCCCTTTATTGTGACGTCACATTATCACTTTAATACTCTATCTTATCTTATCTTATTATATTAAACCAGCAAATCTTGAAATTTTCTCGAAAACGGCTCACGGGTTAGGGGGTTTTTGTGTTGACAATTTGATCTGTCACGGTCTCATCTTCGGCTAAGTTGTTTTTGATGAGTTTTTGGTTAATTCAAATAATTATTCACAGGTGTTGATCCCGATAAAAATGTTTAATTAGATTTTTATTCAATTTTCTTTCAATAATTAATTATTTTTTAAATTTATAATCCACTAATAATTCATTACAAATATTATTATATATTTGAATTTGCCAATTTGATTAATTGGAGGTAATGTTTTATTGAATATTAAATTATTAAATAATTAAAGATAATATTAATATATCACTTTGAAATAAAGCAAAAATTACCGAGCAACGCTCGGTGTTCCAAATATAATTTAATAATTATAAAAATTTTTATTTTTTTTATTTTAACTCAACTAAAGAGATTTAATATATTTTTAGTTTAACTTTATTTTTATTCATATCATTTAACACATTATACTATTATTATTGCATTATACAGGGTGGGGCATAAAGATCTCCCATATTTTGAAGAGGTATAAAAAAATGAAAAAATGTAACTAGAAAAAAACTGAATATTAAAAGAAATAAAATCATTTTTTTTAATGTGTTTTAAATATTATACTTATCAGACAAAAAAAGGAAGGGGGGGGGGGTCGAAAATGAAAATTCTAGTCCTTTCGACGAAACTCAAACAAACTTTGTAATTGAAGGCGACACTAAAAGAGTGTGTCTTGTGCGGAATTATAAATTTTATTTTAAACGAGACTATAGTTTCGAGAGCTTTGCCCTCTTCATCAGTTTATTACAATTGATTCACATGAATTAATGTATGAATGGATTTATACACAATTCATACATTAATTCACTGTGAATCAATTGTAATAAACTGATGAAAAAGACAAAGCTCTCGAAACTATAGTCTCGTTATAAAATAAAATTTATAATTTCTCGCAGAGACACACTCTTTTCTATTGTTGTTTTGTATACATAGTTTGGTCGAAAGGGCTAGAATTTTCATTTCTGACCCTCACTTTTTTTTTTTTTTTTTTTTTTTAATGATATTGATGGTGAGAAGGAGATACACCAGAAGGTGGATCCCTAAAGGCCTGTATGGGCTGGCCCCTCAATCGTGAAAAGAACAGAGCAGAAGGAAAAGAAGCCGGGATCACGAGCCAATCTCGAAACTTAGATACAATTCAATATCCAATTTACCAAGGTTTTAGGGGCTTCGAGCAGTGGTAAATTCTCCGCGCCCCGATAAATTCGGTTAAATTTATCTCCACTTAATCACTTCCATTTTGGGTGGTTAGTTTTTGCATTTCTAGCCTTCTGGGGATCCACAGAATAATATGTATACAAAATTTGGTTGAGTTTTACCGAAAGGGCTAGAATTTTAATTTCCGACTCCCCTTTCACCTTTTTTTGTCTGATAAATGTTTAAAACACATTATAAAATATATCACAAAGAGAAACAAAGAGAGTTGTCCTCTGCTTGATGCAAATAAACATACACACATATATATCAAGATGATATATCTGTATATATATTATTTATTTGTTTGAGACTATAGTTTCTAGTTCCTAGCCCTCCAGCAGTGACGAAAGAACACCAAGTTTTCAATATCCATATGATATTGACTCCATGAAAAACATTTATAATTGAAGAAAGACTGATGATGAAGACCAAGTCTTCGAAACTATAGTCTCAAACAAATAAATAATATATATACAGATATATCATCTTGATATATATGTGTGTATGTTTATTTGCATCAAGCAGAGGACAACCTCTTTGTTTCTCTTTGATGAATTTCCATTTCTGACCCTCACTTCCATTTTGGGTGGTTAGTTTTTGCATTTCTAGCATTCTGGGGATCCACAGAATATGTATACAAAATTTAGTTTAGTTTTGTCGAAAGGCCTAGAATTTTAATTTCCAACCCCTCCTTCCCCTTTTTTTGTCTGATATAATGTTTAAAACACATTATAAAATATATATATTTTATTGAAAAGTGAATTTATTTTTATTTAGGAAACAAATCAAAGATTTTAGTAGAAATATTTTTACATTGCATATCAGAGGGTTTCGTCCCTTGGGAATCGAACCCAAGCGCTATCTAAGCTGATTGGCCAAACCCTTAAGACAAATCTCTCTCCGATATGCAACATATATAAGAAATAAAGCTACAAATTTTTCACTCCTTTCAACTCGAATGGAATAGTAAAAAATCAGGCTAAATTGAAAAAAAGTTTTCACTGTCGGTTCCTATATTTAAATGATTAATGTAAAGATTTAAGCATCTTTTTTGAGTTTCTTTTTTTGAAAAAAAGATGGAATTTTCAAAAATCAACGTAATGTAAAAATATTTCTACTAAAATCTTTGATTTGTTTCCTAAATAAAAATAAATTCACTTTTCAATATTATATAATTGGGTTGATTTTTTGAAAAATTCCATCTTTTTCAAAAAAAAGAAACTCAAAAAAGATGCTTAAATCTTTACATTAATCATTTATATATATATATATTATGTTCTTTTCAAAAATTAATTCAATTTATTTCTAGTTAAACTTTTTCATTTTTTATACCTCTTCAAAATGTAGATCTTTATGCCCTACCCTGTAAATAAATTTAAATAATATATTTTAGGTTAAAAACAAAATGAGAGAGTCTTCTGTTTTTTAAATAAAATAATTTTTAATTATTTCTAGAGACTATAGTTTCGAAGGCATTGCCTTCATCATCAGTCTATCACAAATATTTCAAATTAGTTACAAATTAAGATTTATACATTGAAATTTTTTTTCCATTAGGATCAATGAACACAAGAGAGCCTGTTAGTGGTGGGGGGTGAACGCTATTGTGATGTGATAGGGGTTGGTTGTTGGAAGGTAAGGGGAATGCCCCTTAACCCCAACTGTTGTTTCCAACCACGAGGGAAAGCAAGGTAATGGAAGTGTGTGACAAAAAGTATGTGAGCAAACCATGATTTGTGGTAGCTGAATTACTTCGATTCGGGTTGGCAACATTCAACGAATATTGTCGCTCACGGGATTACACGCGCCAACTCGTCTCTCAATAATTCATTGATTTATTATTTCATTATAAATAGATTGATTCATGTAGTGTACAGTGTGTTTGACAATTTGACTGTTGTTTACTTAAAGTATTATTACTATATTAAAGTATTGTTTATTTGAACAAACTACTATGTATGAGGTCGCAGTGCCATCTAGCGGTGAGCGCCAGGACTGGACCGGACAGAGCCTACAAATTAAAATATATATATTATATATGATATATATATATATATATATATATATATATATATATATATATATATATATATATATATATATATATATGATTATATGATATATTTTAGTTTGTAGGCTCTCTTGTGTTCATTGATCTAATGGAAAAAAATTTTCAATGTATAAATCTTAATTTGTAACTAATTTGAAATATTTGTGATAGACTGATGATGAAGGCAATGCCTTCGAAACTATAGTCTCTAGAAATAATTAAAAATTATTTTATTTAAAAAACAGAAGACTCTCTCATTTTATTTTTAACCTAAAATAAAAACAATTCTGTTACCATCGACAGTGAAATCTTTTATTCAACTAATTAAATAATATATTTAAAAAAATTTAATTTGACTTTTGTGACATCAGAATTTTTAAGATCCCCTTTCTAAGATTCACCCTCTCCCCTTTCCTAATTTATGAACGGCTCTTTAGGCAACGCCTTAAATAAATACGTGAGAGTTTAAAAATAATTTAAAATTTAAAATTTTCAAACACGCCTATAGGCTCTATGTCCGCCAAAGGCGGGCTTCTCATCCGATATAAATATAATGGTGTAAATAGTTAACCAATTGAAATTGTGAATTGTATCAAACGTTTGGTAGTTAAATACTCTCTATTTATCCAGGGGATGGTTTAATCCATAAATAAATAAATAAATATTTTCAAATCAATTCAGTAAAAAACATTGGTAGACGGTCCCCCATGGTCATTCTGAATCGTTCACAAGGGCTAAGCCCAAGGGAAATGTCCTAGAAAGCTAATACACGTGAATATTATATATTATTCAATTTAATTCACGAATTTTCACTTTATAAAAGAAAAACAATCTTTAAAGTATAAAGTATACAACAAACTTTTCCTGATACTGGGCTGACATATTAGTATACCGTGAAAAATTTTAATTAAAATTAAATTTTCCTAAAAGTAATTCTTTAGAAATTTTAATTAAAATTAGATTTAATTAATTTTCTTGTAGAATGCTCAATAAATACACTGTGTAAATTTTGTTTCTAAATAGAAACTGCGGCAAAAGTATTAGACTTGGTATAATTATAATAAAATAAAAATCTCTGCTTATCAGATAAGTGTTTATAATTTATGGTCCATTAAGGAAAAGTAGCCTGGAATTTTTCCCGTGCAGAGTTATAGCTTTTTGGGGGAGCTGAATTTAAGCACTTACTTTATAATATAAGTACCTGGAGCCACCGAGCGATGCTCGGCAACATTTTCTTCAGTTAAAAGTTATTTTAAAATAATCAATTAAATTGGTAAATTCTAATATATATATATATATATATCGCGAACCCAAAATTAAATTAAATTAAGGAACTAAGAAAAAGATTTTTCTATTATAGACAAACGGATCAGCCGGGATTCGAACCCGGGATCTTCGCATGTGCGCTGCGATGCCTTTATAAGAGCCTTAGCTCTTATCCTCTCGGCCACCGATCCCTGAACCCACAGCACACATGCGAAGATCCCGGGTTCGAATCCCGGCCGATCATTTTGTCTATAATATAAAAATCTTTTCTTCTATAAATTTTATAAATTTTATTAAAGCAATTATTTTACATTAATTAATGTATACATTGTATTTTTTGCTTCGATTCCGGAGATTACTTCTCCACCATCGAGTGTCCTTATTCATCTTTAGTCCTTGTGGAAAAATCTAATTAGATAAAAAAACCTCTTTTCCGATAATTATTTCAATTCCATTATTCCCCAATCAAGTCGATTGGTCCCATTCTCATCTCAATCCCTCCTTCCAATCTTCACCTCTTCATTAAAATCTTTCTTCTTTTTTTTTTTTTTTTTTTTATAAATTTTATTAAACCAATTATTTTACATTAATTAATGTATACCTTGTATTTTAGCTTCGATTCCGGAGATTGCTTCTCCACCATCGAGTGTCCTTATTCATATTTAGTCCTTGTTTTTAATAAGAGGAAAAATCTAATTAGATAAAAAAACCTCTTTTCCGATAATTATTTCAATTCCATTATTCCCCAATCAAGTCGATTGGTTGTCCTCCCTCATCACCCTCTCCTCTCATTAAAATCTTTTCTTCGTTCCCTAATTTAATATAAATTAATATTTGCTATAACCTATTAGTGGGTTTTAAAATTAAAAAGCCAATTAATAAATAAAAGATGATTGAAAGAAATGTAAACAAACTTTTTTATTGATATTTTCATCTGTCAATAATTACTTTAATTAAGAAAAGATCAAATAAGATAAAATTTGTCAAGATCCAGACCTAGCCAGATCGCTTTCTCATCCTCAAAACTTGTTAATAGAATTTGTTTCATCAAAATTGGTAGAGACGTTTTGAAAATAGAACTAAGATACAAATATTCAAATAACAAATATATTAATATATATACAATTTTTGCTCGTTTAATAAGAGTAGATATGTATTTATAAAATAAATTTGGAATGATGAAATTTTATGTGGAATGCACTCCAGGATGATTCAGGATACGTATCGTAACCCTTATGTCAAAACTACGAATGTACGAAACATTCACAAAGAGAAACAAAGAGGTTGTCCTCTGCTTGATGCAAATAAACATACACACATATATATCGAGATGATATATCTGTATATATATATTATTTATTTGTTTGAGACTAGACTTGGTCTTCATCATCAGTCTTTTTTAATTATAAATGTTGTTTTTCATGAAGTCAATATCGTATTGATATTGAAAATTTGATGTTCCTTCTTCACTTGCACTCAATTTGCGGGGGGTCTAACTAAAAATTGTTACCCCTCTGGGCTGAGACTCTTCAACTTCAAAGAATACCATCTCAACTAAATTGTAGTTTAAAAATTCTTTACTCGAAATATTTGCATGTATGTGGAGATACTATAGTTCTCAAATGCTGTAAATTCCAGTATCCCACCTTGGGCGTCACTAAGTTATTCCAAAACCACACGACAGCCTGAGTTAGATCATCAACTTGGGTATATATATATATTTTAAATTCCACTTAGGTATTACAATTAATTGATTTCTGATGAAACCTATAAAATTTCCAATATTTCGGATAATACTAATGTTCCTACTACTACCCCCCTAAAGCTCTCTCCCATCACTGATGTTGTACCAATGTAAGCTCCTCAATCGTTCTCCGTAATTGCCTGTTTCATTTATTCCCATGCTCAGCAAAGAAGAACATGACCATCAGAAGGCTGGCTATTTTTCAATAGAAATGATAAAAAGCAATCGATGTTGAATTGGGGAATTGGGATTCCCCCCCGACTCCCACACTGGCTACTCGAGGATTCTTTTTTCTATCAATCGTTCTCTGTTAAAAAAAAAATGCAAATCTTTCAAGTTCTACCATTTAATAAGTCCCAAGGTCCTTTAAAAGGACTTCTCTTATTTTTTTGACATTCTTTTTTTTTTTTATTTGGTCTACTATAGTAGTAAAATATCTATCCGAATGAAAACTTTCAGTGTTGTCGGAATCGACGAATGTAATTAGGTTATTTCTGTGCTCAAAGAAATCGAAACTTTGGAATCACAAGGATTTTAAGATGACTCAACGGAAATTCTCTTCTTTCCGAGTTTCTATTATTATTATAGGTTTCTCTGTCTGTAGAATAGCACTAAGAATAGTGACAATTTTCTCTAGACAATGTTATTATTATTCTATTGGTTATTTCATTTATATTGATTTGTTAAAGTTTATTTTTAACCGACTTCAAAAAAGGAGGAGGTTCTCTATTCGATTGAATTTTTTTTTTTTTTTTTTTTGTGCCTATGTTACCTCATATCTCCGCCAATTGTCAACCGATTTTGAAAATTTTTTTTGCATTGGGTCCAGTCTAGCTTCCGATTGGTCCCATTTTTTTTTCGATTTTTTTTCATAGGTATTAGACCTTTTTTATTAGGTTTGTTTAGGTTTGTTTAGACCTAACCTCTTTGTTTATGAACCGATTTCGATGGTTCTTTTTTTATCCGAAAGGGGGTGTCTTAGGGATGGTGTCATATTAATTTGGTCAAGTTCTGATGATATAATCACTATTAATAACATCACTAAAAAGAGAAAAATAAAAATTTTTAAGAAAAAAATAAAAACCGACTTCAAAAAATTAAGTGCAACAAATATAAAAATACACTAAAAGGTATAAAATAATTATTATCTTATTTAGTTACAACTAAACGACGAAATATTAACACGAAATTACTTTTTGAAGTTGGTGCCAAACATATACCTTTTATGAATCGCACTCGACGGATCTTACTTAGTACGTTTGGCGGGTACGCTCGCTTATAGATATAGTTTGTTTGGCACCGACTTTAAAAAGTAATTTCGTGTTAATATTTCGTCGTTTAGTTGTAACTAAATAAGATAATAATTATTTTATACCTTTTAGTGTATTTTTATATTTGTTGCACTTAATTTTTTGAAGTCGGTTTTTATTTTTTTCTTAAAAATTTTTACTTTATCAAATAGGGTATGATTAGATATTGTCATCGTGTTTGAAAAAAGTGTTGTTTTTTGCTTCTTTTTTTTTCGAAATATCTTAAAATCGGCTGGAAGTATAGTGTTAAACAAAAATTGACTGAAACCATGGCGTTTTGCTCTACAAAAAAGCTTTAATGATAGAATATTGAAACAATTATATTTTACGAGATAATTAGAGTATTTGTCAAAATGTCTGTTAGTACGTTACCAAATTTTGTATACGCTCTAACTCAAAAACTAGTGTGAATATCAAAAAAAATTTCACATGTAGTTTTAGCGCGTTAAGATTAAGAGCTGACTAGATTTTGGTTGAAATCGAACCGAAAATTAAGGGGAGGGCGGGGGGGGGGCATGCGCGGATCCAGGGGGGGGGCGATGGGAGCGATCCCCCCCCCCAAAGCATTGGAGATCAACATTTTTTATATGTTTATTTAATTTTTTTTTATAACATTAAATTTTAAAATTGAAGAAAATAAAGTTCTATGTGGGGGGGGGGCGTCTCTGACCCCCCTCCCTGCTTGGAAAATTCGATCGGGACACACTTCCGAGATCAAAAGTAGATCTTATATACCGGCGACCGCCCCCCCCCCCCAAATCAGAAGTCTGGATCCGCGCCTGGGGGGAAGGGGGCATGAGTTACAAAATTAAATTTTCAAGCTAAAAAAAATATAGTAAAAAAAAGAAATTGAAATTTACTGTAAAATCAACCTATAATAATAAAAGAAAATTTTTATTTTTATCAGGGGCCAAATAGGGGAGGGGGTGGTTCAAAAAATATCAATATAATTCCTACACAATACCCTTTGATCAATTTGTACGAAATTTCGCATATTATGCACTTTATAAGACCTTATAAAAATTATTCATTATGTGAAATTGATATTGACCCAAAATGTGGGGGGGGGGTAAAAATAATTTCAAACAAAAATCGAAAAGAAACAATATTTCTAATAGGGGCCATCCATAAATTACGTCACATGAATTACGAGATTCTTAGACCCACCCCCTTCCCTTGTGTCACATTTTCATTGAACCCCTGTATGGTGACGTCACACTATCACTTTTATACCATATAATTTAATAATTGTAGAATTTTTTTGTTTAGATTTATTTTACCAACATTTTCCGATTGGAATAATAATAATATTATATAAGAAATTATTTTTAAAATTGCCACAAATAACCATATAATTTGTTCCATTAACTCTTAAACTAACATATTCAATAAATATGGGTGATAATTTTTGAATTTCATAGTAAAAATAAGTAAAATTAAATTAAAAGATACAATTACAAATTATACTACTTTCTCAATATCACTTTACATTTAAATAAAGTTTTAATAAAAGATCAAATTCCATTTGAAATATCAATAAAATGAATCATTTTGAATTAATCATCATTGATAGAAAGATAAAATATAAATATAAAATTTCAGGAACCGAAAATTAATGGGGGGGGGGGGGGGGGGGTAGGAATAAAAAAAATACAAATTTTAAATATTGCATTTTATGTAAGCACATTAGTATTTTTTTCTTTTTTTTTCAAAAGCTATTAAGTGAGTTGTTTTGTTTCTCTTTATCTGATGCGACCACATAAAATGTTTCCCAGATTCAACAACATAGCTACAAATCTCTTGTAATACACCAGTGGTTTTTTCTTTGGATTTGTCCCACCTAGATATATATGTATATTTCTAAATGTAAAAAAGCCCCCCCCCGTTACTGTTACTAAATTCAATTAAAGGAGATTAAAAGCTTAAATTTGTGTATTTCCCTTTAGATTTTATATACGAATTTGTAAAACGAGAGTAGATTAGTGGTAATTGAATTGGTTAATGGAAGGAATGACTCAATAGCCAGATCAAAGCTGCCTGCCTTTGACTACGTTAGTATTCTCGCAATCTGACTGAAATCATTATTCAATGCCATTCAGAGAAAGTTTTTTAAACTTTGTCTTATACAAGATCCAATTAGATGATATTTAGTACATATAAACTACCTACCTATTGCTAAAAAGAAAATATTCATTTTTAAATTGAAAGTTTCTTTTTGCCGAGAATAGCAGAATTTTGATAAATTAAAGGAGACAATATAAAAATAATTTTTAAGAAAAAAATAAAAACCGACTTCAAAAAATTAAATGCAACAAATAAAATACACTAAAAGGTATAAAATAATTATTATCTTATTTAGTTACAACTAAACGACGAAATATTAACATGAAATTACTTTTTGAAGTCGGTGCCAAACTAACTATACCTATAAGCGAGCATACCCTCCAAACGTACTAAGTAAGATCCGTCGAGTGCGATTCATAAAAGGTATATGTTTGGCACCAACTTCAAAAAGTAATTTCATGTTAATATTTCGTCGTTTAGTTGTAACTAAATAAGATAATAATTATTTTATACCTTTTAGTGTATTTTATTTGTTGCATTTAATTTTGAAGTCGGTTTTTATTTTTTCTTAAAAATTATTTTTATTTTTCTCTTTTTAGTGATGTTATTAATAGTGATTATATCATCAGAACTTGACCAAATTAATATGACACCATCCCTAAGACACCCCCTTTCGGATAAAAAAAGAACCATCGAAATCGGTTCATAAACAAAGAAGTTCGGTCTAAACAAACCTAATAAAAAAGGTCTAATACCTATGAAAAAAATACGAAAAAAAATGGGACCAATCGGAAGCTAGACTGGACCCAATGCAAAAAAATTTTCAAAATCGGTTGAGAATTGGCGGAGATATGAGGTAACATAGGCACAAAAAAAAAAAAAAAAAAATTCAATCGAATAGAGAACCTCCTCCTTTTTTGAAGTCGGTTAAAAAGAGTGTGTCTTCTGTTGGAAAAATAAATTTTTAAATTTATTTATAACGAGACTAATATTGTTTCGGGGGCTTTGCTCTCTTCATCAGTCTATTTCAATTTCATACATGAATTCCTGTGAATCAATTTGAATAGACCGATGAAGAGGGCAAAGCTCCCGGAACTATGGTCTTGATATAAATAAATTAAGAAATTTATTTTTCCAGATGGAGACACACTCTTTTATTGTCTCCTTTAATTTATTCATTTTTATTTTATTTTTAAGAAAGATAATGAGCATCGCGATGAGCATTGTTTATTATCTTTATTATTTATCAGCTGTGAAGCCCGCCTTCGGTGGGCATTATCTTGCTGACTAGGGGACTACGCCCCCTGGACTCAGCTCCGCAGAGGTTTTAAAATAATATTTTTTTTTATAAATTTTATTAAACCAATTATTTTACATTAATTAATGTATACATTGTATTTTTGCTTCGATTCCGGAGATTACTTCTCCACCATCGAGTGTCCTTATTCATCTTTAGTCCTTGTTTTTAATAAGAGGAAAAATCTAATTAGATAAAAAAACCTCTTTTCCGATTATTATTTCAATTCCATTATTCCCCAATCAAGTCGATTGGTTTATTCGCGAATCATCCAAAATAATATTTTAAAATTGCTAATTTTTATAAATTCTATTTGGCATGATCTATTAGTGGGTTTTAAAATAAAAATTTAAATTTCCTAATATTGATAAATTCTAATTGAAAAGTTTTTGTTTTGCCGAGAGTAGCAGAGTTGTTGATTCACAAAGAGAAACAAAGAGGTTGTCCTCTGCTTGATCCAAATAAACATACACACATATATATCGAGATGATATATCTGTATATATATCTATATTATTTATTTGTTTGAGACTATAGTTTCGAAGACTTGGTCTTCATCATCAGTCTTTCTTCAATTATAAATGTTTTTCATGTAGTCAATATCCATATAATATTATATAGTATATAGTATTATGTATTATATAGTCTCAAACAAATAAATAATATATGACGTTGGATTGTAGCTAAATGGATCACATCTTTTTCTCTCTTGGTCCAGACTTAATACTCCGCAGACTCCAATAGCGTAATCCGCAGTTGTCTCGCGAGATAAAAATATCTTTTTCAAATCAGCTCGGTCAAAATAATTCTCGTTGACGTATCAATTATTCTTTGATATATTAATGAGGAAAATTAAAATTTATCATAAAATAAATTTTTTACTATCTTCGAGGTATGAATTATTGCGAATGGATTTCATTAACAGAAACTGCTGCTCTTTAGAGCAGATCGAGTATAATGAAATTACATTCCATAAATTCACTGAGAATTTTTGGAAGACCTTAATTTAAAGTTGATATACCTTTAATATATCTGTATGTGTGTGTGTTAATTTTTATTTCAATAAAAGCGTTTGATAACAAAAACTATATTAGCTGGAAAAGATAAGAGGTCTCTTTGATAGATGGGACATTTTACGTCATAAATGTAGAAAAAAATCACAGCTAATGCTTCGCGTATCGACGGGGAAGCCCGGAAGGGCGGGGCGGTCAAACGGGATCTATTTTTATTTAATATTTCAATTAATCTCCTGTAATAAATCCTATAAAACTGATTCAATAAAACTTTTCAATCAAAATTAAATAAAATAGAAAAATAAAGTAAAAATCGAAAATCGCGGTTTTTTTTTAATTAATCGCTTATATCAGGGGTGCCCACCTTTTAGCTTACCCGGGCCATATTTGAAGAGAAAAAAATGTCTCGGGCGCCAGATAATTTTTTTTTATTCTATTCAATTCAAAAAGAGGCCCATGAAGATGCGACCCTTATGAATTTCGAAAGATCCCTGCATTATCGCAGAGAAGGAAGAATGGATCAAGAAAAAGTGTGGAGGGCATAGGTGTTGAAGTTTTGAAGCATATGGTAATATAGAGTGGAAGGCTACCGAATATCGAAAAGCGCTCTCTAGCGGCTCGAAGAAGATTATTCTTAGTCCTTAAGAGCTATTCAAAGATCATAGTCATAGGACATTCAAAGCCTTTGTCATAGATAAAAGATTCGGGCTTTGTGCTAAACGTTCATTTAGAAAATTTTCTAACGTATTTCTATATGTTAATTCTTTAATAATTTAATTATTGAGCTAAAGAGAGCGAGCGGTTCTGCCATTTTATTATTGCCCACTCCGAGCAGCCAAAGAGCTCTGTAACTCGTATACGTTAAAATAAATTAGCTCCTAATGGGGCCTTCCACTCTATATTACTCTATGGTTTGAAGGTTATATGTATCAGAAAGTTTGCAGGTTAAAAATTTATATATAATGAAAATTGAGTCGAAAATAGACCAAAATGGTGATTATTTTTACAAAAATCTTGAATTTTAGTCCAGATTCAAAATTTAATTTATTTTTCGAAACAAAATTATAAGGCCAAATTGTTGTCTTTTACAGGAACTACTGTACATATACATCAATCTCAATGTTTTAAGGAAGTTTATAAATTTATGTTGGGCCGCATGCAGGCCGCGGGTCCCGTGTTGGACAGCTCTGACTTATATTATGTTTTTAATCAATTTAATTTCAATTTGTTTTCAAATCAAGAAAATTTTCATACACAAAATGTAAACATTACAGTAACTAGGGAGTGATCAAGCGAATACACTCATTAGAATCTGGAACCGAAAAAATATATAAGAAAGAATACCCTTCATTTCTAATCATCTGACATCTCCATTAGCTTATACCCTTAGATCATATGGAATCACTCCTGCTTTATACAACAACAACAATTTAGGCTCTCAATTAATTAACAATAAAATAGACAAAATTGATAAATTAGACAAATCAGGAGTGTATAAATTAACTTGTCAAGATTGCGACGCTTTTTATATTGGGCAGACAGGTCGCGCTTTCAAAATACGTTACTCCGAGCATGTAAGAGCCCTTAACCACCTCAACAAATCCGATAACATTAATTTAGATTCGACCTCAGCCTTCGCAATTCACTTACATGAATCTAACCATTCACCCTCTAATAATAACCCTATCCCCATTCATTTCGAAAGAAAAGGCCTTAAATTGGACCTCCTGGAATCCACCGAGATAAAAATAGCCCTCTCTAATAATTCAAATATTTTAAATAATCAATTGGAAGTGTATAAAAATACAATTATTGATTATATGTTATAATAAATTAAATAAACATTCCTTTCATTGTTTGCACATTATACTAGGGTAATTGCACTCTCTTATATACCTTTTAAGTTGTACCTTCTCAGGTACCTGTCCATTCGCTATTATAATAGCAGGTATAGATAGATCCCTTTCACCCAGCTCAAATCTCAATAGAAAATATTAATCCTTAGAACAACTACCCCCCCCCTCTTCCCCTACATTCCCCCACCACATACATTTTTAAAAATTTTTTAAAAATTCTTACTTGTAAAACTATTTTTCCAATATGTAATCAGTTTTCTTAGACTCCTGATGATGGGCTAACCCCCGAAATATATCGAACTCAAAACTCAATTTTGTTTTATTTCTTTTTTGTGAAACCTACCTCGTATCTTAGTTTTATTATTATATTAAAATGTTTCACCTAGAACCAACACCGAACTCCTTAAAAGTTATTTATTTTTTTTGGCTTTTCAGCCTTTCTTGCCATAAGCCAATTTACGATACTACTTAATATTTTTTTAAAAATTTGTCTCTACCCCGGGGTCAGATTTTAGCCGGATGTCTCGGAGTCGGATTCGAACCCGGGTCCACTTGGTTAGCTGGCTGGGCTGCCTAACCCGACCACCAGTGTACCTTTTAATTAATTTCGACAAAGTGTCTCATGCTTTTTGATTGAGTATTACGTCATTATTTTGTACTTTTTAGAAGCGTGTTTTTTAGTTGTTTTTTTTTAAATATAGCTACTTTATATTTTTACTTTTTAGTCTTAAATATTTTTATAGAGAAATGCTTGCGGGATTTAACAGAATGAAATGTATTTATTTTTATATAATTTAATTTAAATTCTCCGAGGCCAAGGGGAAGAAAAGAAAAAAAAATTAAATTGAGTAGGTAAACAATTCTTTTTATAGAGAAATGTTTGCGGAATTTAACAGAAAATACATAGATAAATATATACATACATACATTTTTTTTTTTTCTACCCCTTGGCCTCGGGAACATACATACATAGAGGTGATGCTAATAACGTGAAAAATAAAGAAACAAATATACAACATTATATTCAGAAGCGAGCAATTAAACTAATAGGAGACCCGGCTCTAACCAACTCACTCGACTCCCTGGCTCACCGAAGAACCGTTTCTGCCCTTTCCCTGTACTACAGATACTATCACGGTGTCTGTTCAGTCGAGCTGAAATCTCTTATCCCCCCTAATGCCCTCTTTACGAGAAACACGCGGTTTTCTAACGCTCAGCACCCCTTCGCTGTCAAATTGGATAAAAGTCGAACAAGCGCTTTCGCCAACTCTTTTATTCCTATGACCTTCAGAGACTGGAACTCGCTCCCTGCCACCATCTTTCCCGCGACTTATAACCTTCAGCTATTTAAGACCCGTATCCACAGATACCTTCGACCTCCGCCCAACCCATAAAATTCTTTCTTCTTCTTTTCACGATGGAGGGGCCAACCGAGGCCTTTAGGGGTTGCACCTTTTTGGTGTAACCCCTTCTCTCATCATTATCATTAAAAAAAAAAAAAAAAAATTGTAAGACTTATAGAAAAGTGTATAAAAAGAATTAGGTGGAAATTCGATTACACGATTCTACCCAAACAAACTGTAGAACGTTAAATAAAAGCGGGGAAAGAAAATATTTTACATCCGCTTTAAATCAAAGAAGATGTAATAATAATAATGATATAATAATTTTTGTAGGAAATGGAATATATGGAGCCGGACTGGCGCTGGCGCCGAACGAGGGTGTACAAATGAGGCCGAGTTGTACAACGTCAAAGAGGGTGGCTGGGTGGGCAAGCAAAGGGTTGTCTCAAGCAACTTCAATCATTAGGACTGGAGCCAAATGGGAACTCTCTCTCTCTCTGATTGGATTACATGTGTTGATCAAAGGGGAGGATTTTGTTAAGCGAGAGCAATTGGCAATTCACTCCAAGATCAAGAATTCAATCCCTTACATTCAGTCAGTATTTATACAAATACCTAACTAGCACTGGCAATCTCAAAATCAAATATTATTATTTAGTAAGCTCAGGCACTGATTGGATGCCAGGCTGAAGATTTTTGTTTATTAGTAATGACTAAAAACATGGAGAAAAATCATCACCATACTTTTTCTGTGTGTCTATATCTGTTTGGCTTCTGATACCTACGGTAACGCAAAAATGGAAGCTTGTGGAAAGTTATGATGAAAAAATGTTTAGGTATATGTTATGGTGTCAGGGAAAAGGACTCTCAATCACCAGTTTTTTCAGGAAAGTCGAAAATGTAGGTTAAACTTCTTCAGGGTTTCAAATAGTTACATCACACATTATTTTTTCATTATATCTGTTACCATAATAACCAAAAGAAATTTAAAAATTCAAAAAATCCGGCACATTCACGTAAACAATAATCAAACAAACAGTTTCAGAAACAATACAAACAGAATCAGACAGCACAGTTTTAGAAACAATAGAACGGATCAATTTACTTAAATTTTTACACATACAAATATCAAATTCAAATAAAGTAGTTATAATTTATCGGAATCATTTTACTTATCCATTTTCATACAAGGAAATATCAAATTTAAATAAAACAAAAAAACAAAAATAATTTAATTTGATATTTCCTTGTATGAAAATGGATAAGTAAATGATTCCGATAAATTATAACTACTTTATTTGAATTTGATATTTGTATGTGTAAAAATTTAAGTAAATTGATCCGTTCTATATTGTTCTAAAACTGTGTTGTCTGATTCTGTTTGTATTGTTTCTGAAACTGTTTGTCTGATTACTGTTTACGTGAATGTGCCGGATTTTTTGAATTTTGAATTTCTTTTGATTATTTTGGTAACAGATATAATGAAAAATAAAGTATTTTAGACGAATGTGTGATGTAACTATTTGAAACCCTGAAGAAATCGGTAAAGTCAGGCTGAAGATTTTTGTTTATTAGTAATGCCTAAAACATGGAGAAATTCAGCAGTAAATTTTCATTCGAAATAGAATAATTTCCAGGGTAAAAATAGAAGAAATGTCCTATTTTTTTTTGTCTGATTAAAAATTGTCAAAATTTAAACGGCTATAACGATAAATAGATATCGTAAAAAATAAAAATAAAATTTGAAAAAAACGATATATTTATAGTTAAGAAATTATATTTGATATGAATAGATGGTGAAGTCTCTGTTCAATATGAATAAATGATATACTTATTTTAAGTATTCTCATATTTTTGGAGTAACTCTAGATATATTAATAGTTAAAATGCCGCTATTCGAACCAAGCACCAATAAGTAAATTATAAAAATAATATTTATTCTTATTATAATCTTATGGTGGGTTTTAAAATTAAAAAAAAAATAAACTGCAACGGATCGTTGCTAAACTTTATCCAATGAACTATCGTAGTCTAGGGTAAAGTACTTTAAAATATAATTTTACAATAAATTTTATATGACCATTTTTGTGGTCCTCAAGGTACTCAATTATAATATTAAATTTCATCAAAATTGGTTAAGTTATTTTCAAGATATTTAGAAAAAACTAAAAAAGTACCAAAATAAAGTACTAATGTTTGTCGGCCGATGTGTACCAAAAACTAATCAGCGCTTCATTTTGTTAAAATAATGTTAGGTTTTCATTTTCATTTCAATTGGTGCAACGGTGTGGAAAAAATCGTGGACGAAAAAAACGATAACATCCATCCATCCGCACGCACTTCCAAAAAAATGGCACTTTTTGGCCTCTCGACGAGACCCCAGGTAATTTTTGTCAAAATCGTCACGTGCTAAAATTCAATCTAATTGAATACTACAATTTGTGACCTTAATTGAGTCCATGGGTTCCGTAGTCTTTACCTGAGGACCCTTTGAATTCGCGTTTGCCGCCAGACCGATTACAATACTTTACCCATGCTTCGCATAGGATAAAGTAAAAATAATAATAATAATAATAATAATAACGTAAACAAAATTTGTGTCAATTTTTTTAAAAAGTATCTTAATTATTAAGATATCACTATTTGCAAAAATTCTAAGTCGTTTTATGATAACAAGACATTTATCAAATTTAGGGAACGCGGTGTTGGTTTATAGTGAAACATTATTAAAATTTACACCACCAACTCTAACCTAATTTTATATAAAATAAGAGGTTTTACAAGAAATTTGGTCATATTTGGAATGATTTCAATATATCTTGATTATTAATAAAATATCTTTGGAATAAATAAGAGCTCATTAAAAAGCGCAACTCTATCAATATATTTATTATAAAGAAATTGTTTTTACTTTATCCAGTGCGAAGCATGGGAGAAAGTATTGGAATCGCTCTCGCGGCAAGCGCGACTTCAAAGGGTCCTCAGGTAAAGACTACGGAACCCATGGACTCAATTAAGGTCACAAATTGAAGTATTCAATTAGATTGAATTTTAGCACGTGACGGTTTTGCCAAAAATTACCTGGGTTCTCGTCGAGAGGCCAAAAAGTGCCATTTTTTTGGAAGTGCGTGGGGATGGATGGATGGATGGATGGATGTTATCGTTTTTTTCGTCCACGAATTTTTCCACATCGTTGCACCGATTGAATTGAAATTGAAAACCTACCATTAGTTTAACAAAATGAAGCGCTGATTAGTTTTTGGTACATATCGGTCCACAAACATTAGTACTTTATTTCAGTACTTTTTTAGTTTTTTCCAAATATCTTGAAAATGACTTAACCAATTTTGATGAAATTTAATATCCTAATTAAGTACCTTGGGAACCACAAAAAAGATTAAATAAAGTTTTTAGTAAAATTATATTTTAAAGTACTTTTACTCTAGAACATATTAATATTTCAAATGAATTTGGATAAAGTTTAGCAACGATTCGTTGCAGTTTATTTGGAAGTGCGTGGGGATGGATGGATGGATGTGTGTGTGTGTGTGTGTGTGTTATCGTTTTTTCGTCCACGATTTTTCCACACCGTTGCACCCATTGAATTGAAATTGAAAACCTACCATTAGTTTAACAAAATGAAGCGCTGATTAGTTTTTGGTACATATCGGTCCACAAACATTAGTACTTTATTTCAGTACTTTTTTAGTTTTTCTAAATATTTTGAAAATGACTTAACCAATTTTGATGAAATTTAATATCCTAATTAAGTACCTTAAAGTTAAATAAAGTTTTTAGTAAAATTATATTTTAAAGTACGTTTACTCAAGAACATATTAATATTTCAAATGAATTTTGATAAAGTTTAGCAACGATCCGTTGCAGTTTATTTTAGTGTACTATAATCCGACACTGCTGTCCCCGGTCCTGATTTTGTTAGAATTGCCTAATCTTCGCTACTACTCAAATTTATCTATTTTTTAAATTTAAATTCCTCTCATATACGGTAAATATCCCCACTCTCCTGTTAAAATAGCTTCTTCTCATCGTAGAGGTACTTATTTATAAATAATTATATCTAAATTAAATCGAAACAAGACGCAATCTTCCAATTAGATCGTCTAGTATAATTAGAGTTGTATATTAAATAAGGTCATTTGTTAGGAGGGAATTAATAACAAGCAAGCCGCCCTTTGTTATATATATATATATATACTCTCTCGTATATTTATTCACAAACTGTGTCAATTAAAAACATGTAATTGAATGGAGAAATTCTCCAATTATAATTATATGATTCATTCAGGTCAAAGAGAACGTTGAGTTTAATAATAAATAATAATAATAATAAATACACCTCTGGTTCTGGGTCCTTCAAGAAGAAATAATTGAAATTTAAAATTTTTTCCATATATACCGGGTGAGTTTTTTTATCTTGAGACAGTCTTATAATTTAAAAACGAGTGCATTATATGTAAAAAAAGTTTCAAATAAAAGTTTATTTAAATAGAGGGGGAAACTAAAGAACGCTATTGTTTGTCGATCTAGAACAAGCTTTCAAAGGTATTTTAATGTTAAGTTCTGTTTTTACTTTATTTTCCAATGCGAAGCATGGGAGAAAGTATTGTGAATCGCTCTCGCGGCAAGCGCGACTTCAAAGGGTCCTCAGGTAAAGACTACGGAACCCATGGACTCAATTAAGGTCACAAATTGAAGTATTCAATGAGATTGAATTTTAGCACGTGACGGTTTTGCCAAAAATTACCTGGAATCTCGTCGAGAGGCCAAAAAGTGCCATTTTTTTACTTTATTTGGAAGTGCGTGGGGATGGATGGATGGATGGATGGATGTGTGTGTGTGTGTTATCGTTTATTTCGTCCACGATTTTTTCCACACCTTTGCACCGATTGAAATGAAATTGAAAACCTATGATTACTTTAACAAAATGAAGCGCTGATTAGTTTTTGGTACATATCGGTCGACAAACATTAGTACTTTATTTCAGTACTTTTTAGTTTTTTCTAAATATCTTGAAAATGACTTAACCAATTTTGATGAAATTTAATATCCTAATTAAGTACCTTGGGACCCATAAAAAAGATTAAATAAAGTTTTTAGTAAAATTATATTTTAAAGTACTTTACTCTAGAACATATTAATATTTCAAATGAATTTGGATAAAGTTTAGCAACGATCCGTTGCAGTTTATTTTATCTTGAGACAGTCTTATAATTCAAAAACATTGGATTATATGTAAAAAAGTTTCAAATAAAAGTTTATTTAAATAGAGGGGAAACTAAACTACGCTATTGTTTGTCGATCTAGAACAAGCTTTCAAAGGTATTTTAATGTTAAGTTCTGTTTTTTAAATAGAAACCTATATATTTCTTTTCATATTCATAATCTACAAGAAAAACTGAGCAACTTTTATTAGAACTATTTTTTCATCCGACATCAAATAAACAAAATATTAAATCAATTATTAGATCTCAAAAAAATCCTAATAATTATTTTTAACAATCATTCAACTTAATTATCAAATAATAATGATCAAATATTTAATTATTAAATGAATAATTTAGTAATGATTAATAATTTAATTAATTTTCCGACAATGTTCTGAGACATTCCAGAGTATTGCAATTCTTCTGGATGTATTTCACTTCCAATTTAGTTATTTTGGCCCGTTTCAGTTTCTTCGTAGCCTTTATATTTCTTGTTTTTTTAACAGATTTATAACACGATGAAATGAAGCTTGGGAGGGTGTATTCCTATCAGGAAAACGCCCAGCATCCATTTCAATGGCAACCCCATAACACTCCTTCCACATTCACCGCATAAATTAAGACCGTTTCAATTCTGTCTTCAACAAAAAATGCTCCAATTTTATTATGGTAATACAATATATCTATCTAGAGTTCTAGAGGATTGACACGAGAAATAAACTTTTTTAAACTCAAAAAGATTAAGTAGTTCAATTAAGTAGTAAATAATCTCTTATATCTGTGTATAATGTAGTTTTAAAATCATTAGTATCTGGAGGCACCGAGCGATGCTCGGTAACTTCTTCCTTCAGTTGAAACCTTTATTTTAATATTATTTTTAATTTAAAATTCTGATAAAAAGGTCGATTTTTATTTGAGAGCCGTTTTCAAATTAAAAAAAATACAAATATATATAGTATTCGCCCACTGTACCCCCACCCCGCTTGACCCCACCCCCGAAACCTCGCCCTACCCCCGGATCCCCCACCACTGCACCCCACCTCTTGCACCTGTTTTGATTCAACCATATGATTCATTTTTATTCATCCAATTGTTAATAAATAAAACCTATCAAAATGTGTTGTTTTTCAGAAAATTGATACCTGCTTATGTGAAATATATTTTTAAATAAATTCTTGATTATTTTTTATTCTATTAAATAAATAAAGTTCTTTAGAAAAACAATTATAAAACGTTTATTAATATTTCTAACGTTTATGGAGAACAAAATATGTTAAAATCCACAATCACAATACTTCTTCAAGGCCTTTTAGAACAATGAATTAAGGCAACCCATTGTCTGCCTGGGTACAAAAGGAAAAGGGAAACCTTTTTTAAAACACTAAGAATGGGATTTGTCTACCTGAGAATAATTAATTTGATTACGAAAAACCCCATCAAAAACAATTTTGTCGAAGATGAGACCGTGACAGATCGAATTGTCACCCTAAAAACCCTGTAACTCGTGAATTTCATCAAAATGGGTAGAGTCGTTTTGAAAATATAACCAAGATACAAATATATATACAAACAAATATATATACAGGGTGGTCCTGAATTCATGGTACAAACTTTAATGGTAGGTACAGGACATTGTAACAATGAGTTATTGTATAGGAATGTATAGTGTAATAAGTATATGTATATGTATGTATAGTGTAATAGTAATATAGTGTATAATGTATGTATAATGTATAGCCGTTATTTCCCCTGTTTACGCCTCTATACATACGCGACTATACATTCCTATACAATAACTCATTGTTACAATGTCCTGTACCTACCATTAACGTTTGTACCATGAATTCGGGACCACCCTGTATAAATAAATATACAATTTTTGCTCGTTTAATAAGTGTAGATAAACACTTATTTTCATTGTTGTCACTTTTCGATTTAATAAATATTTATTTAATCATTAATTATTTAATCATTATTATTTGATAATTAAGTTGAATAATTGTTAAAAATAATTATTAGATTTTTTTGAGATCTAATAATTGATTTAATATTTTGTTTATTTGATGTCGAATCAAAAAATAGTTCTTATGAAAGTTGCTTAGTTTTTTTTGTAGATTATGAATATGAAAAGAAATATATAGGTTTCCATTTAAAAAACAGAAGTTGACCTCAAAATACCCATGAATGTTTGTTCTATGTCTACAAACAATAGCGTAGTTTAATTTCCCCCTGATATAAATAAACTTTTATGTGAAACTTTTTTTCATATAATGCATTGTTTTTGAGTTATAAGACTGTCTCAAGATAAAAAACTCACCGAGTATATGGTACAAGAGAAACGAATGCAAAACAAAAACACACTGCTGCTTAGTATTTCAATTTCCAATAGGAATCCATTCCACGAGAGAACCCACCCACACTCTCTCTATTGATTCTAGTGTAAATTGCTGAGTAAAAGCCCTTCTTTGGTGTTGAATTCATATATACCTTGGAACAAACATGCAAGAGTAATAAAATGAGCTTATACCGTTGATAGAGAAAAAGAAAGAGAACTCTCGCACTCGTTCTGGCAACAATGTTGAAAGACAATTTTTTCTGTATTATATTTATTTCATTTTTCTCCAGAGTGGTCACTTTTTAAACCCTTTAAATGCGGCTTTCGTCAGTAAGCGATTTAGTAAGTCTGCCTTGCATTATACCTGCGAACGTCATAGACGACTACAATATTTGATTTAAGTCTGAACAATGTTCTAAGGCATATTTAAGTGGGTGGCTCCCAAAATTCAGACGTTATTTTAATATTTTATTAACATTTTTAATAATTAGTAGAGATTGTGGTGTTGGTGCAAGGTGAAACATCTTTAATAAAGATAAGAGTAAATAAATATTATATTTAATATTGATTTACTATGAGTTAAGGATACTAGGTCACTTATTTCACATTATTATTATTTTTTTATTGGCCTCGGGAACATAGATGCCCATTTAGCCAGCCGATCGTATTCGTTCATATTTCCATAAACTCGCCAGCCCTCAAATGCTGATCCCTAAGGCGGGCCCGCTCGGGGGCACAGTAGGGCAAGCAGAGCATCCCAAACCGATCCCTCCGCAACCAGCCAAAGGGCATCACGAATGGCCGACGAATATAGAGCAATAAAGAACGTACTTGTTCATAAGTCCCTTCAATGAGGGATAAAACAGAAGACTTGTTTTAACAAGTTACCTAGTCTAACACCACTAGAAAAATTAATATATAGTAAAAATTGACTATGTGATGGAACCTATACATTTTTTATAAGCTATATATCTAGATAAAAATGCTAATAGATAAATTAATTAAAATATCCGAGTCAAGAAAGGATGATATCTAGCAAAAATATGTTTAATTATAGTTCGAACCCAATTGAATTTCACATTAAAATTAAAAAATTAAAAGATATATAAAAAATTTTTCATAATTTTTTCAAATAATCAAGAATTTATTTTAAAATATATTTCGCATAAGCAGGTCTCAATTTTCTGAAAAAACAACACATTTTGATAGGTTTTATTTATTAACAATTGGATGAATAAAAATGAATCATATGGTTGAATCAAATCAGGTGCAGGAGGTGGGGTGCAGTGGTGGGGGGTCCGGGGGTAGGGCGAGGTTTCGGGGGTGGGGTCAAGCGGGGTGGGAAAGGGGGAGGGTATACTATATATATTTGTATTTTTTTTTAATTCGAAAACGGCTCTCAAATAAAAATCGACCTTTTTATCAGAATTTTAAATTAAAAATAATATTAAAATAATAGTTTTAACTGAAGGAAGTGAGTTACCGAGCATCGCTCGGTGCCTCCAGATACTAATGATTTTAAAACTACATTATACACAGATATAAGAGATTATTTACTACTTAATTGAACTACTTAATCTTTTTGAGTTTAAAAAAGTTTATTTCTCGTGTCAATCTTCTAGAACTCTAGATAGATATATTGTATTACCATAATAAAATTGGAGCATTTTTTGTTGAAGACAGAATTGAAACGGTCTTAATTTATGCGGTGAATGTGGAAGGAGTGTTATGGGGTTGCCATTGAAATGGATGCTGGGCGTTTTCCTGATAGGAATACACCCTCCCAAGCTTCATTTCATCGTGTTATAAATCTGTTAAAAAAACAAGAAATATAAAGGCTACGAAGAAACTGAAACGGGCCAAAATAACTAAATTGGAAGTGAAATACATCCAGAAGAATTGCAATACTCTGGAATGTCTCAGAACATTGTCGGAAAATTAATTAAATTATTAATCATTACTAAATTATTCATTTAATAATTAAATATTTGATCATTATTATTTGATAATTAAGTTGAATGATTGTTAAAAATAATTATTAGGATTTTTTAACTGAAGGAAGTAGTTACCGAGCATCGCACGGTGCCTCCAGGTACTACTTATTAAAATGGGCTTAAATTAATTCTTTTATAATACGTGTCACCTATAAGTGTGTAGAAAAGAAGAGAATTCATTAAAAATGATAATATTACACTTTTAATATAAGTTTTTGAAAAATAAAAAAAAAAACAACCGATAATGATAAGCGAAAAGCTAACGGGAATTTATTCGAACCTATATAATTTTTAAGGATTTAGGTGTCGGTTCTAGGTGAAACATTATAAATAACTTATGAGGAGAATTTTCTAGGTTAAGTTTCACAAAAAGGAAATATATTAAAACAAATGTATGTTTTTTTGAGTTTGATTAGCTCGATATATATTTCGGGTTACTAGCCCATCTTCAGGAGTTCAAATAAAAACTGAATACAAATTTGTAAAAACGTTTAACAAGTAAAATTTTTTGAGAAAGATGAGTATATTCAGAAAGTTTCATAAACAAAATTTTTTTTTTTTTTGAGAGAGAAGAGTACATTCAGAAAGTTACATCAACAAACAGAAGTTAAAGTACGTTCAGAAATTACTTTCAATCTTTTTCTTAAAAATTAATAAATTGTTATTATTTAAATTAGAAACAGAAACAAAAACATAAACAAAGAACAAAATACAAACACAAATTATGTAATCAAAGTTAAGAGCCGATTTTTAATTTATTAATTTTAGCCAAATTAGAATCAATGATTATATCTTTGTCAAAGTCCAATTGATTATTGAGAATACTGGATTTATTCAGAAGGGCCAATTTAATCTCTGTTGATTCTAGAAGAAGAAGTCTGGGACCACTTCTTTCAAAATGAATTGGGGTAGGATTAGAAGTGGAGGCAGTATGATTTTCCGAATGTAAATGAAGAGCGAAAGCAGAGGTAGAATCTGAATTAATATCATCTGATCTGTTAAGGACTCTAAGAGCATATTCATGTTCAGAGTAACGTTTTTTAAAGGAACGACCAGTCTGTCCAATATAAAAGAAACCACACCCATCACAGTCCAATTTGTAAACCCCTGACTTATCTAGTTTATCAATTTTATCAAGTTTGTTGTTAATCAAATGTGAGCCTAAAGTATTTGTGTTATAAAAAGCTGGCGTAATTCCATATGATCTAAGTATAGAAGATAGTGGATTTGACAATTGATCCGAAATGAAGGGGATTCTCCTATATAACGGTTCAGTACTGGGTTGCAAAGAGTGTAGGAGGGAAACATTAATTTTACGTTTAATTCTGTTATAGATTTTATTAATGATCGAAAGAACCTATATAGATAATTTTCTTCCTTTCTTTTCAGTTGAGTCGTGAATACTGGCGAGAGAGGGTCTCTCCAGACAGTGTACTAGAGACCATACGGCCATGGGTTGCTACAGATCAGATTCACAGCATCCTTAAGGTAAGAATAATAGCCATTTACTTATTTATATCTATCTATCTATCTATCCATCTATACTTATTATAATCGACGCGATTTTTTTAATTTTAAAATCCACTAATAGTTCAGGACAAATAAAATTAGGAAATTTAAATTATTATTTTAAAACCCACTACATCTGAGCAGCAAGATGCCCGCCAAATGCGGGCTACGCAGCTGGTATAATAATAAAGAAAACCAAATTTAATTTAGTTGTTCTTTTTTAAATATTAATTTATTTATTATATTTATTGTATAGGTTTTTAAAGTAATACTCAATGTATTTATTTTTATACTTAATTGAAAAAACCGGTTAACCGGTTTTCCACTTTTTGAAAAACCCAACCACGGTTTTTGAAATTTTGTCTAGTTTTTATATTCATATCATCATCATCATTGAGTATAGAGTCCTAAGACTGGTTTGATGCAACAATCCGTCTCCACTCGACTCTGTCCCCCGCCAGCTGTTTAACCTCTCTAAATGTCTGGCATCCCATATCCCCAATTATTTGGTTGAAATATTCTAATCTGGTTCTTCCCCTTCCCCTTTTCTTTCCCACCTCCCCCTCCAAGATATCATCCCCTAAGCAGTCCCCCATGTCTCAGTGTGTGCCCCATCATCTGACCTCTTCTCTTCTTCAGACTCTTCCACAAGGTTCTTCTTTCTCCGATTCTTCCAAGAACTTCTTCATTTGTAATTTTATCCATCCATTTGATATTCATCATTCTTCTGTAGCACCACATTTCGAAAGCCTCCAATCTCTTTCTCTCCGCTTTTCCAATTGTCCAGGTTTCACACCCGTACATGGCTATGCTCCATACATATGTCTTCAATAGCAACTTCCTGTTTGCTAAGCTGATTGAGGAGGAGCATAGTAGTTTTTGTTTTGAATTAAACCCCATTTTTTGCTTGGGCAATTCTTGATTTAATTTCGTTTTTGCTCCTCCCATCCCATGTTATTTTACTTCCTAGGTAGCGGAATTCCTTAACTCCTTCTAGGTTTTCTTGGTTAATTTTGATGCATTCCTGTCTCGTTTGTTCTTTTTTTGTACATATCTAAACTTATTATAAAGCGCTTAGCGACAACGACGACGTAGTGATTTCCTTAATATTAAAACCCCCTAATAATGTTACGACAACACTTTAAGTTTTTGTTTGCAACCCTTCTTGACCAGAGAAATGTTGACGATTTGTCGATTTTATCTCGAAGATAGCTCCCCGCAGAAAGGTCTTGGTAACGTGTCCAAGCGATTCGACCTGTTTAAGCCCTGATGCTGATTGGTGATTTAATTGAAGTAGGAGAGATCGTGCAAAGAAAGAGCATTATCTAATATTTATTTATTTATTTATTTATTTATTATAACATTGTATCTGTAGGGCCATTTAGGCCCTTTATTGTACAATTTTAGACCAAAATATTTACAAAAAATTAATTAATATAATACAAGAAAAAAACAAAAAAATCAAAGGAAAGATACATACTAAATATATGAAACAAAAATAAAAAATAATACAAAATATATCGAAGGAGAGGGAGAAAAAAATTACAATATATACGATATATTAGTTGAATAAAAGATTTCACTGTCGATGGTAACAGAATTGTTTTTATTTTAGGTTAAAAATAAAATAAAATGAGAGAGTCTTCTGTTTTTTAAATAAAATAATTTTTAATTATTTCTAGAGACTATAGTTTCGAAGGCATTGCCTTCATCATCAGTCTATCACAAATATTTCAAATTAGTTACAAATTAAGGTTTATACATAGAAAATTTTGAAAAATATATAATGTCTTTTTCTTCATGTTTCTTCTTGGGAGATTAGAATATAACTTATTATATTCTAATCTCCCAAGAAGAAACATGAAGAAAAAGACATTATATATTTTTCAAAATTTTCTATGTATAAATCTTAATTTGTAACTAATTTGAAATATTTGTGATAGACTGATGATGAAGGCAATGCCTTCGAAACTATAGTCTCTAGAAATAATTAAAAATTATTTTATTTAAAAAACAGAAGACTCTCTCATTTTATTTTATTTTTAACCTAAAATATAGGATATAAAAACAAAACAAAATAATAATATTGATTATTTTCAATTGGATGTTGATGAAAGCAGTCCACGGTGGTTGTAAAAAATAAGACTATAGAGGTTTTATTATTTTACATTTATTTGTTAAACCGACGTTTCGGAGATTTATTCTCTCCTTCTTCAGGGTCTATATAATTGAGGGGAAGACGAACATTAATTAGTATTGGGATTTTCACAAATCATTCATAATATAAAAACAATACACACAAAACAAAAATAATAATCATAAATCTACTTACAACAAAAAGTCAATGAAAGTAGTTCAAAAAATAGTTACTTTCTGTCTCCTTTGACAATGCCAAAAAAAACATTATAAAAATTTTTTTTCATCTCGAATAGAAAACAAAGTAAAAAGCAATTGATGATCCATATGTTAATGAGATATATATAAATGAATGAATGTATAACATGTCCCCACCAATCATTGGATGCGCAGAATATCGTTGCGCATATCGGTATAGTTGTTGGTTTTTTTTTTTTAAATTTATATTACAATTATTTACAAATTTATAAATATGGTCATTATCAGTCCCAAAATTTTTACAAAATATATACAAAGTTCTTTTTTTTTTTTTTTTTTTTTTTTTCCTTTTAAAAAACATAGTTCGGAACGTCATTAATATATTTACATATTATTAATATTTTTTTTTTTTTTTTTTTAATTAAATTCGTCACAGGAGTTTTAAATTATTAATCAAGTCATCCCAGCAAATGTATTGATTATTTTATTTAGTTATTTTATAATTAATACATTTTTCTCCATAGCTGATGGCCGGAGAGCTTAATATTCCTCTCTCAACTCCAATTGGCCACACCACGCCAAGTCGGCTTCAAAAATAGAACTGTCTTCTCTCAACTGACTCAAAAACCTGCCTATCTCCCGAAAGTTTAAGATTCCTTTTCATAGGCCAAATTCTTAATTAGCGGGGCGTATCCTAAAATCATTCCTCCCATTTCTTGAAATTTAATCTTTAGATATTTTCCCACGCAAAATGAATTTATAATACACATCTGGGCTAAAGGCCATCTGACATTTATTTACGACTCGTTTTAAGAGCCATTTCACATTTAGGTCCAGGAAGTTGTAAAGTCCCTTATCCATTGTGAAATGGTCATATTCGAGAATCAAAAAGGGAAGCCGATCGCCAAAAGTCAGAAACGAGCCGTCAGGCTAATTGACGATTCTACCCTCACCGACTCCCTCGACTCGCTGGCTCATCGAAGAGATGTCTCCGCCCTTTCCCTTTTCTATAGATACTATCACGGCAGGTGCTCCGATGAGATAAAATCAATAATTCCCCCCAAAGCATGCTTTGCACGCAGCACACGTTTTGCCGACTCCCAACACTCTTTCGCGGTCAAATTAGAAAAGTGCCGGACCACTTCATTCGCGAATTCATATATCCCCATGACTTCAAGGAACTGGAACTCTCTCCCAGCCTCTATCTTTCCCAGCACCTATGATCTTCAAACCTTCAAAACCAGGGTGCATAGACACCTACGTCTACACCCTCTCACTTAATCAACTTTCCTTCTCTTCGGTAATGCAAGGGTCTTTCGAGATCCATAGGGGCTACATCTTTACTGGTGCACCCCTTCTTGCATTCGATTGCATTAAAAAAAAAAAAAAAAAAAAAAAAAATATTGCCCTTAAGAATAATTATATTTTTATTTAAGGAAATCAATTCTCGAGGCACAACAATAATTCATGATAAATAAATTTTATTAAAATTAGGATTTTTTTTTGGCTTTTCGGCCTTTCTAGCCATAAGCCATTTTACGATACTATTTATTTTTATTTAAATTTGTCCCTGCCCCGGGGGTCAGATTTTTGCCGGATGCCTCGAGTCTGATTCGAACCCGGGTCCACTTGGTTAGCAGGATGACACGCTACCGCCTAGCCTATCCGACCCTCCCATTAGGAAATTTAAATTATTATTTTAAAATTCATTATAGAGTCCATGAGGCCTAGTCTTCCGGCCTGTAAGATGCCCGCCGAAGGCGAGCTTACGGAGCTGGTTAAAATATAATTTGTTTTGTTTTAATTACTCGGCTCTTGAAGTGAAATTTTCACTTTTTTCTTCAATTAATTTCTTATCAAATTTTGAAATTTCTCTATTAGTTTCTGATTAACTTAATTATCAATTATCAAAGTTGATATCGGAAAATAAGGACTATATTTTTATGGAAATAATTTTTATTTTATTGGCAACGTTTTTCATCAACTTTGTTGAGTTCTTCAGGACTCAAACAGTTATCTTCCTTGGATACTTGTCATTTTTATAATTCTCTCTTAGTTACAGGTACCTGGAGGCACCGAGAGATGCACGGTAACTTGTTTCTCCAGTTAAAAGCTTTATCTACTCTTATTAAACGAGCAAAAATTGTATATTTATTTATATATATATTTATTTATATATTTGTATCTTGGTTCTATTTTGAAAACCGCCGTACTGATCTTGATGAAACAAAATCTATTAACAAGTTTTGAGGATGAGAAAACGATCTGGCTAGGTCTGGACCTCATCAAAATTCATCTTAATTGATTTTTTCTTAATTAAAGTAATTATTGATAGATGAAAATCTCAATTAAAAAAAAATGATTTGCCGCATGTCAGATTAGAACCTGATACCTCTTGCATCAGAGGCATAGCCTTTACCAGTAGACCATAGAACTATTTTAAAAATCTTTGCTTTTTACTTTTACTAAAATGAGTATTTTAGAATTAGACTTTAATATAAGTGTGGAAATAATTGAATATATTATATATATCTATGTATTTTATAAGTAGAATTTATTGAATATATTACGGCGCGGCAAATTTGAAATATGAATAATTGAATTAATCTGAAAGAAAGACAACAATTAATACCTATACTATATATATTTGTATTTTTATTTTTTAATTTGAAAACGGCTCTCAAATAAAAATCAACCTTTTTATCAGAATTTTAAATTAAAAATAATATTAAAATAAAGCTTTTAACTGTAGAAAAAAGTTACCGAGCATCGCTCGGTGCCTCCAGGTACTTTTAATATTATACCCCCATCATTGCACCCACCACCTGCACTCCCCACATTCATCCCCACCCCGCACCCAGTTTTTGCATTTCTAGCTTTCTAGTGGTCCACAGATTATGTGTATAAGTGTATATAGGTATATAAATTCCGGATAATTATTTTTTTTTAATTAAATAACAATTTATCTAAATTTTTAATCAATTAAATAATAACAAATAGAAATTTCATTGAAGCAATTTTTTACATGAAATAATGTATAGATTATATTTGAGGCTTCGATTTCGGAGATTACTTCCCCCACCATCGACTGTACTTGATCTTCTAGCTTGCGATAATAATATATTTTTAGTCCGTGTTTTTAATTAAAGGAATTTTAATCAATTGAATTGGCAAATTCTAATTTATAACAATATTTGGTATTAGTGGGTTTTAAAATTAAAAAAACAATTAATAAATAAAAGATAATTAAAAAAAATTTAAACAAACTTTTTTATTGAGATTTTCATCTATCAATAATTACTTTAATTAAGAAAAGATCAATTAAGATGAAATTTGTCGAGGTCCAGACCTAGTCAGATTGTTTTCTCGTCCTCAAAAATTGTTATTTAAATAAATATATATACAAACAATTTTTGCTCGTTTAATAAGTGTAGATTTACGAAAAACATTGCAAGCCAAGTCACTGACCTTTTCATCAATCAGATTGAAAATTTCCTTATAGTCCTTTTTTCCCGATACCAACTTTAATAATTTAATCAATGGACATATTGGAGATAACTAATCAAATTAATTATCAATTGAAATGGCATTGAAAGGGAGACCAAATAGCCCAATTGGCAGACGTTTGTACTTACCAACGATTGACAAATAATAAAGTATAGTTCAAAAAGCAGAGTTCTTTTTGGCGAATGCTGCTATCAAAGGGCCGTAGAAGCTGTTGGTTGTATGTGCCATAGACCTCCCGTTTCAGAATCCCAACGCTTTCCCTCTACTCTTTAGGCCATTCTGGTAAAGCGTAGGAATTCTAAAACAGGCTGCTGGCCATCCTTCCTCCTTCCTCCTTCCTCCTTCCTTCTGGAATCTCTTCTCTTCTTCTTGTTGGCAATGCGACGTCCGTCCTTTGTCCTTTTTGGCGCTGATGTATTCTATGCTAGCTAGAGCTAGGGTCAAAAGGTCTCAAGTGCCGGTGCAAAGCAAAATCCTATTCACTCTCAAACAAACTTCTAACGTAAGGGATTCATTCGATAATTCTATTAGCCCGGATAGATCAAATTGAAAGCGAAAGCGGAGTGAAGTCGGGTGATTAGAGAGAGAAAATCAAATCCCGAAAAGGGTTTTTCAAAAGTATTTTGAGTGGGAGAAGCACGAATTATGAGAATTAATTTCATGAAACCATAGGTGTTCATTATTTAAAATAATTGATTAATTAATTAATTAATTAAATTGATTTGAGAATTTTTAATATTAATTATTAGTTGCTAGAACACCGAGCGTTGCTCGGTAATTTTTCGATTTAGTTTAAATTGATATAAAAATAAAACCGACTTCAAAAAAATTAAATGCAACAAATAAAATACACTAAAAGGTATAAAATAATTATTATCTTATTTCGTTACAACTAAACTACGAAATATTAACATGAAATTACTTTTTGAAGTCGGCGCCAAACAAACTATACCTATAAGCGAGCGTACCCGCCAAACGTACTAAGTAAGATCCGTCGAGTGCGATTCATATTAGGTATATGTTTGGCACCGACTTCAAAAAGTAGTTTCATGTTAATATTTCGTCGTTTAGTTGTAATCAAATAAGATTATAATTATTTTATACCTTTTAGTGTATTTTATTTGTTGCATTTAATTTTTTTGAAGTCAGTTTTATTTTTTCTTAAAAATTATTTTTATTTTTCTCTTTTTAGTGATGTTATTAATAGTGATCATATCATCAGAACTTGACCAAATTAATATTCCACCATACCTAAGATACCCCCTTTCCAATAAAAAAAGAATCATCGAAATCGGTTCATAAACAAAGAAGTTAGTCCTGATCAAACCTAACAAAAAAGGTCTAATACCTACGAAAAAAATGGAACCAATCGGAACGTAAACTGGACCCAATACAAAAAAAATTTTCAAAATCGGTTCACAATTAGCGGAGATATGAGGTAACATATGCACAAAAAAAAAATTCAGTCGATTAGAGAACCTCCTCCTTTTTTTGAAGTCGGTTAAAAATAGCTCCAATTAATTAAATTGTCAAATTATAATATATAATAATATTTGTAATTAATTATTAGTGGGATATAAAATTAAAAAACCAATTAATTATTAAAAAGAAATTGAATAAAATTGTAATTATACATTTTTATCGAGACAACCACCTGTGAATAATTATTTCAATTAACAAAAAAACCCATCAAAAACAACTTAGCCGAAGATGAGACCGTGACAAATCGAATTGCCAGCACTAAAACCACCTAACCCGTGAATTTCATCCAAATCGTTAGAGCCGTTTTCAAGAAACCGATTCTATATATTATAAGTATTGCTCGTTTAATATAATAAGATAAAATATGATATAACTTTTCGAAGATATTTTCTCAAGAAATGGCTCTTATTTTTTATTTTGTAATAACGGCTGAAACTATTTTCTTAAAAAAAATTGAACGAAACCATGGCGGGTTGCTCTACAAAAAAGCCCTAAAGACTGAACATCGAAAAAAATTACGAGATATTAATGATTTTGTCAAAGTGTTTTATTTTAGGTTAAAAATAAAATAAAATGAGAGAGTCTTCTGTTTTTTAAATAAAATAATTTTTAATTATTTCTAGAGACTATAGTTTCGAAGGCATTGCCTTCATCATCAGTCTATCACAAATGTTACAAATTAAGATTTATACATTGAAAATTTTGAAAAATATATATAATGTCTTTTTCTTCATGTTTCCTCTTGGGAGATTTGAATATTCAAATCTCCCAAGAGGAAACATGAAGAAAAAGACATTATATATATTTTTCAAAATTTTCAATGTATAAATCTTTAATTTGTAACTAATTTGAAATATTTGTGATAGACTGATGATGAAGGCAATGCCTTCGAAACTATAGTCTCTAGAAATAATTAAAAATTATTTTATTTAAAAAACAGAGACTCTCTCATTTTATTTTATTTTTAACCTAAAATAAAAACAATTCTGTTACCATCGACAGTGAAATCTTTTATTCAACTAATATCAAAGTGTTTGTTAATATGTTAGTTGCCAAATTTTATGTACGCTCTAGCTCAAAATCTAGACTGAAAATCAAAACAAAATTTGAGTTATAGTTTTAGTCCATTTAGATTAAGAGCTGATTAGATTTTGGCTGAAATCGAACCAAAAATTAAGGGGGAGGGGGTCTTAAAAATTAAAATAATAAAATTTACAAACTAAAAATAAAGTAAAAAGCAAAATCACATTAATAAAATGGAACTGAGGCAGCAAAATTCGAATGTTTATATGGTAAACTCTCTACCTTTAAAGCTTATGTAAAAATTATCCTTTCAACTATACTTGATGGGTTCCAGGCCATAAGCTCTGGAACATTAATTCCATCAACACCTGATCTCGCCTTAGCTCTTACGCAGTTTTCATTCTTTGCCGCTCAATCAGTTGCCTAAATACAGGCGTACCAACAATAAATAAATTAATTAACACGAATAGCAGGGAATTGGACAAAAATTAAAAACAGAGTTTTTATTGAATGGGCCAGACGTTTCGTCGATTAATTTCGACTTCCTCAGTGGCTAGAATGATAAAATAGGAAATCAGACTGTTTCTTAAATAAAATAATTTTTAATTATTTCTAGATTTAAAAAACAGAAGACTCTCTCATTTTATTTTATTTTTAACCTAAAATAAAAACAATTCTGTTACCATCGACAGTGAAATCTTTTATTCAACTAATAACAGACTGTTTCGTTTATTTATTTAATTAATTTAATTTATTTATTTATTTAGTTTTTAATCTCTGACTATTTCTTCTAACTTATTTATTTATTTATTTTAACTTTCGCGACTGTTCATTTCATTTATTTGGGGTTTCATTGGTTCTGTTTAAATTAAATTTAATCAAAATTGGTTAAGTAATTTTTCAAGATATTTACAAAAAACTAAAATAGTACTAGAATAAAGTACCTACTAATGTGTGTGGGTCGATATGTACCAAATGTTAAATATAAGAGAGGGGGCAGACGTATGGTAAAGTCATGTGGATGGCCACATCAGATTATTTTTAATTTGAAAAGCTGTGTATCAAAAAGTACTTGATCTTAAAAATAATTTCCTGATTATATGGACCATGCTTGTGGTTGATTTTGATAATTAATTACTGCTTAGGTGATTCTACAAGTTTTTTTATTGATATTTCAATCACTGGACGGTCTCTTATAATTTGTATCTTTTAACCTGTTTAATGTTCTTTGATGTATTTGGTAACTTGATACTCGAAAAATAGTAACTTTGCCCTGTCCCCTGTTTGAGATAATCTACTCTCTCAACTTCTAATTTGATAGATTTCAAAAACAAGGATCGACCCCTTTGATCTGTCCAATAAATATATTTTTCTTTTCGAAACTTGTCGTCGTCGTCGTCTTCATCTAATTTGAGCCATCCTCCATGTCCATGTCCACAAACAGATACACTCAAAGTAAACAGGCAACTTTCCAATCCATGGAAATAGAATTAAGGGGGCTATTGGAGAATTTTCATTCGATTAGCCTTGAACTCAAATAAAAGTGGTCTTTTGGGAAATTTGCAATTAAAAAAAAAAAAGACTCCATCTAAGAATAGTGGAACTAATACACTGCTGTGCAAAAAATCGACCATCAATAAAAACTTTATTAAATAGTAAATCATTTTTTATTTTTTTACATGGAACCATACATTATTGAAATTATTAGTTATTGCAAGTGAACTTGCCACTTGTTGTTGACCTAGCCCTTAATTAATTAGGCACACAATTTGAACTGCTTGAACTTCAGAAATATCCATTTTGTATATTTGATCTTTCTATCAAAAATACTTAATTTAAAATGATTCATTTTATTGATATTATAATTGGAATTTGATCTTTTATTCAAACTTTATTTAAATGTAAAGTGATATTGAGAAAGTATGATAATTTGTAATTGTATCTTTTAATTTAATTTTACTCATTTTTTTTATATAAAATTCAAAAATTATCAACAGAATGTATTGAAAATGTTAGTTTAAGAGTTAAGAGAATAAATTTTATGGTTATTTGTAAAAATTTTAAAAATAATTTGGTATTTAAAAAAGTTTTTATTGGTGGATCGATTTTTTTGCACCGAAGTGTAGATTGGAAAAAAAGTGAAAACTTTTATTAAGACCATAGTAAAGTTCTTAGTAAATTTTAGTGATTTACCATACAGGGTGAAAAAATTGTTTTTATTTATTTTTTATTTTATTTTTTTGCTTCGTTTTTTCGAAATATCTCACTAACGGCTGAAACTATTTTGATAAAAAAAAAAACATTGGGCGAAATCATGGCGTTTTTGTCTATAAAAAATCCTTTATGAGTGAATATCGAAAAAATAATATTTTTCGAGATATTAATTATTTTGTCAAAATGTCTGTTAGTACGTTACCAAATTTTGTGTACACTCTAGCTCAGCGCTTCTTAAACTTTTTTCAATCATGACCTCTTTTATAATCAAGATATATATAAATATTTTCCTATAGATAATTTATTTTTACTTTACCACACAGGGTATGGTCAAGTATTGTAATCGTGCACGAAAAAAGTAATTACTTTGCTTCTTTATTTCGAAATATATAAAAAACGACTGAAATAATTTTTATAAAAAAAAATTGGGCCAAACCATGGCGTTTCGATTTACAAAAAAGTCCTAATAAGTGAACATCGAAAAAATTATATTTTTTGAGATAATAACTGTTTTATCAAAATGTCTGTTATTCTGTTAGTCTGTAAATTTTGTGGCCGAGTCAAAAAATAAAAATCTAGGCCATTATGGTCAAGTTAGTCGTAAAAGTATTTGTTTTTTTTGCTTCGATTTTTTGAAAAAACTTAAAAACGGCTGAAAATATTATGTTAAAAAAAAATGAGCAAAACCATGACGTTTTAATCTACAAAAAAAACCCTAAAGGGTGAACATCTAAAAAATTATATTTTACTAGATATTAATTATTTTATTACATCATTCGTGTCCATAGTAAATTTCATAAAGGGAATCGCAGGAAATTGGATAAATTAAATTAACTGGGCCAGACGTTTCATCGATTTATTTTAACTTCCTCAGTGGCTCATTTTATCAATATTTGTCAAAAACAGCGTTTCCATAAGTAAAAACATCATATTATATGCAATTGGATGTTGATGAAAGCAGTCCACGGTGGTTGTAAAAAATAAGACTATAGAGGTTTTATTATTTTACATTTATTTGTTAAACCGACGTTTCGGAGATTTATTCTCTCCTTCTTCAGGGTAACAGGGAAAAAAAATTTTATAATGTTTTTTTGCCATTGTCAAAGGAGACAGAAAGTAATTATGTTTTGAACTACTTTCATTGACTTTTTGTTACCCTGAAGAAGGAGAGAATAAATCTCAGAAACGTCGGTTTAACAAATAAATATAAAATAATAAAACCTCTATATTGAAGGAGACAATAAAAGAGTGTGTCTTCTGCTGGAATTATAAATTTTATTTATTTATAACGAGACTATAGTTTCGAGGGCTTTGCCCTCTTCATCAGTCTATTACAATGTATTCACAGGAATTAATTTATGAAGACACACTCTTTTATTGTCTCCTTCAATATATAAAAATTCTGCTACTCTCGGCAAAAACTTTCAATTTAAAAACCTCTATAGTCTTATTTTTTACAACCACCGTGGACTGCTTTCATCAACATCCAATTGCATATTTATACCAGTCCGTCTCCTAAAGAAAAACTCTATCAATATAATATTATATTCAAAATTTTAATTGTTGAAAAAAATTTTAAAAATAATTTGCTATTTAATAAAGTTTTTATTGATAGTTCGATTTTTTGCACCACAGTGTATTATATTTAGCATAGGGAAATCATTTTAGGCTCTACAAAACAACAAAACTTGTATTGTTTACTCCAGCCCAGAAAACACTGACTTTCCTGTTTTACTATATACCAGGCGTGGCCCACTAACCTTAACTTTGGGAGCCACAAATTTATAAAACTGTTTCAAAACGAGCCACATTGTTTGGAGATTAATTAATGGTTTATTAAAAAAAAGACACATTTTTTTATTTTATAAAATATAAATGAATTAACGTTTATTTTTTGATCTACTTATAACATTAGTGTTCAATTTCAATAAAAAAAAAAAAAAGAAATAACATTTTACTTTTGAGAAGTGCTTTTACGAGTGCTCATGTTGACTGTTAATTGTTTGAATTTTTTGTATTATTATTTTTTTACGAACATGAATTTAGGTCATTTATCAAAGATTTTAATAGATATGTTTATATTGCATGTAGGAGGGTCATGTCCCCTCGGGAGTCGAACCCAAGCACTAGTCAGCTTACTAGTGTTTTGGTTCGACTCACGAGGGTACATGACCCTCCTACATGCAATATAAACATATCTATTAAAATCTTTGATAAATGACCTAAATTCATGTTTGTAAAATTAATTGATTAGTACCTGAAGCCACCGAGCGATGCACGGTAACCAAATTAAAAGAAAATACAAATATATAGTTAACGCCATCTGGAAACCACGCACCTCGCCCCCACCACTGCACCCCACCCCACCCCAGGATACCTCACAACTGCACCCCCACCTCCTTTACCACCCACATTCATCCCCACCCTGCACCCAGTTTTTGCATTTTTAGATTTCTAGTGGTCCACAGATTATGTGTATATAGGTATATAAATAAATTCCATATAATTATTTTTTTAATTAAATAACAATTTATCGAATTTTTTAATCAATTAAATAAATAATAATTTTATTGAAGCAATTTTTAATATGAAATAGGCTTCGATTTCGGAGATTACTTCCCTACCATCGCATCCTTTGTACTTGATCTTCTAGCTCGCGATAATATTTTTAGTCCGTGTTTTTTAATAAGGTGAATTTTAATCAATTAAATTGCCAAATTCTAAAATATAACAATATTTGTTATAAAGTATTAGTGGGTTTTAAAATTAAAAAACTAATTAATAAATAAAAGATAATTGAAAAAAATGTAAACAAACTTTTTTATTGAGATTTTCATCTATAAATAATTACTTTAATTAAGAAAAAGATCAATTAAGATGAAATTTGTCAAGGTCCAGACCTAGCCAGATCGTTTTCTCATCCTAAAAACTTGTTTAATAAGTTAACGTTTAATAAGAGTAGATATATCACAAGTTGATTTTGAGAAAAATTCAATCTCTCTTTCTCAAATAGATACTGATTTCTTTATTATTATTTTAATTTAATTATTATACTTTTTAAAATCCATATTATTCAAGAGAGTTCAAGAGCCCCAAGAGATTGACTGAAGAGCCGCATGCGGCTCGCGAGCCACGTTATGGCCACCCCTGCTATATACAAATAACTAATATTTATTTATATTTATAGAAAATTAGAATCTCAACCCGACAGAGTAGATTCTTTTTATACAAAGTAGTATAAGAAGATTTTATTTATTAATGTAGAATTCAGGGCCTAATAAGTACTTCGCCGCCTAAACCACATTTAAATAATTCATTATACCTTTCCGTCTTTAGCTAATACTACTATATACAATATACAGACGCACACCAAAACAAGCTAATCTTTAAGTTTTAATCTTTATAAATATTTTACATAATCAACTTTCGTTTGAATTTAATCTTTTAAATAACTCTGAGCTCCCTGAAAATCGGCAAGGAGGCTCATAAATGTGAAATTTAATTCGTTAACTTAAGTATAATTTAGTCTCTTTAATAGAAATTCCATTTATTTTTTCGATTCAACCAAAATCTAAGCAGCTCTTATAATCTCAAAATAAATAATCTACATGCTGTTTACACTAGTTTTTGAGCTAGAACGTATACAAAATTTTGTAACGTACTAACAGTCATTTTGACAAAACAATTAATAAAAGGAATAGCAGGGAATTGGATAAATAAAAACACAGAGTTTTTATTAAGTGAGCCAGACGTTTTGTCAATTTATTTTGACTTCCTCAGTGGCTCATTTTATCACTCTTTGTCAAAAACACTGTTCTCATAAGTCAAAACATCATATTATATTCAAAATTTTAATTGTTAAAGAAAAAAATCGTTTCCAACAATATTGTGAGGTATGAATGTGCTAAAGATGAATATAATATGACGTTTTGACTCATGGAAACATTGTTTTTGATTTGACTTCCTTAGTGGGTGATTTTATCACTCTTTGACAAATACAGTGTTTCCATAAGTCAAAACGTCATATTATATTCAGAGATCTTTCTCTAGCATATTCTTGGCTCACAATAACCATATAATTTGTTCAATTAACTCTTAAACTAACATATGCAATAAATATTGTTGATAATTTTTGAATTTTATAAAAAAAAAATAAGTAAAATTAAATTGAAAGATACAATAATTACAAATTATCCTACTTTCTCAATATCACTTTACATTTAAATAGTTTTAAATAAAAGATCAAATTCTATTGGAAATATTAATAAAATTAATCATTTTGAATTAAGCATCATTGATAGAAAGATAAAATATACAAAATGGATATTTCTGAAGTTCAAGCAGTTCAAATTGGGTGCCTAATTATTTAATCTATTTAATATAGTTAATATAGTTAATCAAGGGCTGCTAAGTCAACGACAAGTGGCTTTCAATAAGCTCTTTTTCAGTAAATTCATGGTTACTTATTGGTAGAATTATTTTTTGTGCCCCAGTGTACTTTTATTCTAGATATTATATAAAAAATAAATCATATTGTAATAAAAAAAAAAATCTATTAAGAAGACATTAACTTTAAAATAAGGTAGTCTTTAAACATTTTTAAATAGTTTTCTGAAACCTACCTTGTGTGTGTGAAATTTTAATTCTGAGTCTTTACTACCATAATAAATGTATAGACCAGGGGTCTCCAAACTACGGCTAGCGGGCCAAATCCAACCCTTGAAACTTTCCCACCCGTGGCTACTACAGTATTAATTCACAAATATTCTCTATATTAAATATGTTTTAATAACATATAATAGCTTATAGAAAGTTTTAAAAATCTATTAATGTTAATTTTATTAAATTGCTGGTGTGTGACCACTAAATGCGGAGATCATGCGTTAAACATAGAGGGAGTACTATTATTATTATTCAAATAATTTTGGAGAATTGGGGCAAATATTGTATTATAGTATATACCTATTATAGATAAATGATACAATATATCGTCGCTGATTTTACAAAACCTTACAAGCCCTAAATTCATTGTTTGTCAGAAAACAAGAAAAATCATTTTAAACAACCATACTCCAAGTACACTGCACTATTTACCAGGTGTACCGGAAAGTCATTACCGGTTTTTATAACAGATGTCGCTAGGCTTAAGTATGCAATGTTATGATTTGACACATATGCATTTTATTCTACTGACATCAAGCTTCAAAGCTATACATGTTATATTTTGCGTAAGTAACACCTTCATTGATTTATACCTCTTTGAAAATGTCAAGTTTCATGCCTGAAAACGTGCATTTGCGGCACGCATTACTTTTCTTATTTAATCAAAAGAAAAAAGCCGCTGAAAGTCATCGTTTGCTGGTAGAAACTTACGGTGAGAATGCTTTAACCTTAAAAACATGTGAGGTGTGGTTTCGAAAATTCAAAAGTGGTGATTTCGATGTGCAAGATAAAGAACGTTCTGGTAGACCAAAAAAGTTTGAAGATGCGAAACTACAGGAGTTATTGGATGAAGACCAAACCCAAACTCAAAAACAATTGAAAAAACAATACACCGACAACAAATGATCAATTTGAACCACGCATTGATCGAAAAACGTCCAGAATGGGCCCGAAGACACGGTAAAGTGATTTTACAACACGATAACGCGCCGTCTCATAAAGCAAAACCGGTCAAGGAAGCGTTGAAAGCACTTGGGTGGGACATTTTATCGCACCCGCCGTACTCTCCAGACCTTGCCCCGTCCGCATCGATGGGACACGCGCTTGCAGAGCAGCACTTCGCCAATTTCGAAGAAGTTAGAAAATGGCTCGATGAATGGTTTTGCTCAAAGGACAAACAGTTTTTTTGGGATGGCATCCATAAATTGCCAGAAAGATGGGCAAGGTGTATAGAATCAAATGGCCAATACTTTGAATAAATAAATTTTCCATTTTCTTAAAAATTACGTAGTTTTTTTTTGAAAAAAACCGGTAATGACTTTCCGGTACACTTAGTATTATTTGTCAGTAGCGCGAAATTAAATTGGAATAGAATAATAAGATTTCGATAGACAAATGCGCCGTGAAAAGTTGGTCAGTATAAACATAATATGTATTTTACTAAAAATCGGAATTGTGAGGCTTTCTAAGATCAGCAACGATATATACAAGGTTATTGGTAATTCGATAGATTCCTTGAAAGGGGTTATACTATAGCTAATTTCCAATAAATTTGACAATATGAACCATTTTTAGAGTTATCACTGTTTTAATTTTTTTTTGAAATTTCCCAACTTTCTACCAATAACTGTTAATTATAAAAAAAAAATATTCCACACTGAGACCCCTATGGACCGGGGGTAGAATAGTTCCATAGTATCCCCTGCTTGTCGTAAAAGGCGACTAAAAGGGGTTGGACGTGAGGCTAACAAGCTCACTCCGTAAAAAACCTCCCTGTAATGGAAGCAAGAAGCATTTGCTTCCAGACAACAGGGAGAAGAATATTAGAAGACACCTATGGTAGATTAAACAAAAATAATATATTAAGATTCTAAAGAAAAAAAACACTATTCTTCTTATGAGAATCTTCACCTATAAGAGTCTTGATATTATATGTATACAGGCTGCTTCGCAGCCTGTATACATATAACCACGTTACGCTCGATCTGAGAGTAGCAAAACCGGCTGGTTTCCATTGGGAGTTCCCTGGCCTCTCCCTAAGGAAGTTCTTTGACTTCTTAATAATAAAAATTTGGAACTCATATATATATTCCATTCAGGGATCGGATGCAAACCGCCTCCTCTTAAGCAATTTTCAATCAGTTCATAAAAATTTATTCAGGAATTATATGAAAATCCCAATCAGAATTTTAATCTATAGAATTTTTGGCAAATATTAAGTAAAATAGAATCAAAATTGATGCTAAAATAACAGAGAAAAAGATTTTTAAATTAATTTGCTTGACAATCATCAACTAATTAATAATAATAAATAAATCAATTAAACAATAAAATGACAATTAAAAGATTAAATCGCAACAATGGACATGTTTGAATTCAAATTTTTTATATTTAAACTGAATTTTTAATAAAAAATTTCTATTAAATTGTCATTTGCTTGGGTGGCATTCTTAAAGCCAATTTTTTTTCGATTTCTCATCAGGGGAGATTGTCCGAGGGCGTAAAGAGAGGTCGCTGATGCTAATTAATTAATTGGCTGGGTGACGCCGACTTCTCAGGTTCAAGCCCCGTCCTGATTATTATGATTTTTTTTTTTAATTCTTGAAAATGTGTGATATGTTTTTTTTAACTCCACAGTGTGATATATATTTATTTTTAAAGTATTAATCATTTTATTTTTTTGAGACTAAAATTTGTTTTTATTATTATGAGATTTGTTTTAGTTTTTAATTATTAATTATTAAATATTTTTACTTTATCCAATGCAAAGCATGGGTAAAGTATTGTAATCGCTCTCGGGGCAAGCGTGGCTTCAAAGGGTCCTCAGGTAAAAACTACGGAACCCATGGACTCAATTAAAGTCACAAATTGTAGTATTCAATTAGGTTGAATTTTAGCACGTGATGGTTTTGCCAAAAATTACAAGGGGTCTCGTCGAGAGCCCAAAAAGTGCGATTTTTTCATTTAGTGCGTGCGTATGGATGGATGTATGGATGTATGTATGTTATCGTTTTTTGGCCCACGATTTTTTCCACACCGTTGCACCGATTGAAATGAAATTGAAAACCTAGCATTCTTTTAACAAAATGAAGCGCTGATTAGTTTTTGGTACATATCGGTCCACAAACATTAGTACTTTATTTCAGTACTTTTTTAGTTTTTTCTAAATATCTTGAAAATGACTTAACCAATTTTGATGAAATTTAATATCCTAATTAAGTACCTTGGGGACCACAAAAAAGGTTAAATAAAGTTTTTAGTAAAATTATATTTTAAAGTACTTTACTCTAGAACATATTAATATTTCAAATGAATTTGGATAAAGTTTAGCAACGATCCGTTGCAGTTTATTTTTTTAATTTCCCGACTTTCTACCAATAAATGCTAATTTTTAAAAAAGTACTGCACACTCTGAGTGCTAAAAAGACACTTTTTACTTTATCCAATGCGAAGCATGGGAGAAAGTATTGGAATCGCTCTCGCGGCAAGCGCGACTTCAAAGGGTCCTCAGGTAAAGACTACGGAACCCATGGACTCAATTAAGGTCACAAATTGAAGTATTCAATGAGATTGAATTTTAACACGTGACGGTTTTGCCAAAAATTACCTGGAATCTCGTCGAGAGGCCAAAAAGTGCCATTTTTTTGGAAGTGCGTGGGGATGGATGGATGGATGGATGGATGGATGGATGTGTGTGTGTTATCGTTTGTTTCGTCCACGAATTTTTCCACACCGTTGCACCGAATGAATTGAAATTGAAAACCTACCATAAGTTTAACAAAATGAAGCGCTGATTAGTTTTTGGTACATATCGGTCCACAAACATTAGTACTTTATTTCAGTACTATTTTAGTTTTTTCTAAATATCTTGAAAATGACATAACCAATTTTGATGAAATTTAATATCCTAATTAAGTACCTTGGGGACCACAAAAAAGGTTAAATAAAGTTTTTAGTAAAATTATATTTTAAAGTACTTTACTCCAGAACATATTAATATTTCAAATGAATTTGGATAAAGTTTAGCAACGATCCGTTGCAGTTTATTTTAATAGATGGTGAATAAGAGATACCTTTAAAAACATCTTACACGCTTGTTTTTAATTTTTCAGAGGATAAAAATCGCCTCTAAAAACTACTTTTAAAGCCCATAATTTTAACATTTTCAGGGAGAGGTGTATTTTAAAATGCTCATTAAAATAATATTTTAGATCTAACTACATTCTTTGTGTGATTCATACTTGAAAATATATACTTGAATAAACAAAATTATAAAATAATCACTTTATGAATACTTCATTGATAAATATCGTGTTAAATTAATAAATTAATAGAAAAGGAATAGAAATAGGTTTAACCTTATATTCTTTAATTTATGTATCGTTAGATATATGGAAGTTCAAAAAAAAAAAAGTAGAGAATATAATAGAAATCCTAGGCGCTAATGACCTTAGCAGTCGATGTGCCTTTAAAACCCCCAAATAATAATAATAATAATAATAATTAATAAATTAATTACCCATAAATTAATAACAAGTTAAAAATATTGTATTTTTAGTAATATCAAGTGAATTTTTAGTCGCAATCTATCATAAAGTTTATAAGTTTGCAATTTTTTGTCGGGGCGCGGGTTGGACAAGCGTGGGTTAACTGATAACACTGCCCAACAATGAAAATGCTTCGGGCTCAAAAATAGCTGATTCTTATGTATTTCCACCTGCTGAATTCAAAAATCACCATAAAGATTACCGATTAGCTCTTGTTTTGGAGATATAATCGATCAAAACGGTGAAAAAGACCATTTTGACCTATTTTCGAGTTCCGTTAGATATTAAACAACAATATTTGAGATCACAATATTTTGTTGAACTAATAGAAAACAGCTTCCTCTTGGATTTACAAATTACCACTTGTTTGTAGCTCAATTAGAACTCGAGTTATAACTAAAAAACTAAAACTACGTGATTATAAAGGATAATAAACATTAATAAAGTAAAGGGAGTGTAGTTTCAGAGTGAATGAAATAAAACTCAAAGAGGTGTATACAATCTCAATATATTTCGGATTATTAGTCCATCATCAGGAGTTTACAGGTTAAAAACTAATCTGTAAATTCCTGATGGACTAATAACACTGGGCAACAAAAAAGAGGCAATCTAAAAAAACGACGATCTGATGAAGGCACCACATAAATCTCTTCAGACACGACCATCTGTCAAGTATTATTCCAGCAATGTAGAACTCTTAGAATGTAACTACAATTTGTAAAAAAATAAAATGCACTTTCAATGTTGTTAGCATATGTAATTAAAATGTATCTTTTTCTCTTGATCCGCCACCTACTGTATTTCACAGAAACTAGAGCTAAGAAAAAATTTTCATTGTCATATTCGTTTTTCTCAACCCAAAATTGGTAGGAATTGACTCATCAAGTGCTCGAAGCATTTAACAATTATTTTTTTGTTAATCGGAGTGGGTGTTCATACTTGAGAACGATCCCAGAATAAGTCAATCGAAACGTCGTATCTATATTGTATTTGTTCGTGTTCAATAAATAATTATAATTAATTATGTGTGATTTAAATAAAAATTCAAATTTTAATCAAATTAATCACAAAAATATAAGCTTCAATAGCTTCATTATAAATAAATAAATACGCAAAGAGAATTAATTAAATATAAATAAATAAACGTTTCATTAAAACGTTTCTACAAATATCATGAATTGCATCCAAGTGCTCAGTTTAGTTTTGATAGCTTTAGAGAAAATGGACAGTTATATGGTGGTGCTTGAAGGGGTTAATGAGGGGTATGTATTCTCTGACAGTTATGGCGGGGTATATAGGACCTGAGAAAGCAAAAACCAACTCCGAGTTGAGTGGACGTCCATCAAAACGCCCTGTGCAAGAACCAAAACCACCCCCAAAATGCAACCCTCCACGCATTAACGTCATCTTTACAAGGATAGAACAGGAGAGGGAACCACCCCTCCACGGATGAGCGGAAATGACGTCACAGGGGCCGATCAATATCGCGGCTACCCCCCCCCCCCTCGACAATCTTATATCATATAAAGGCCTATATATCCAAACTCCAAACATAACCCATTTATATATATATATATATATAGGTAAGATATATCAATCGAAAAATCCATTTGCTGATTCAACGAAATTCTAAGGTATAAAAATAATAAATGGTATACTCAAAGAAGTTTTTAATTTAATAAAATAAGGATCGTAAATTTAGGATAAAAAAAAAAAAAGTTTGAAGGGAATGGAAAAAAAAAGTAAAAAAATAGAGGAGTATAACTCAATTATAAATTCCGTATTGATATTGCAAATAGAAAATAAAGTTTCGAACTTATCTAACGAACTGCTATTAAAATGACTCCCTACCCCTCTAAAAAAAAGAACGAAAAATCAAATTATTAAATCCCTCACTCCTTCCTTTTTTTTTTTAATATAACTTTGATCATCAAGGATATCTGTTTCATTTATATCAATCTGTTTAAATAGAACAAAATTAATCAAATTTAAAATTATATTTTGCTGATTTTTTTCTTTTAGCTGTTTATAAAGTATTGTTTTCAACGCCACTGTCATGTACATTTATATCAATAGAATGCAAGGTGTGGCTATTAAATTTCTGTACTGATGCTGCTACATTTTCTACACCTCAATAGCTATTGTCATGTACATTTATATCAATAGAATGCAAGGTGTGGCTATTAAATTTCTGTACTGATGCTGCTACATTTTCTACACCACAATAGCTATTGTCATGTACATTTATATCAATAGAATGCAAGGTGTGGCTATTAAATTTCTGTACTGATGCTGCTACATTTTCTACACCACAATAGCTATTGTCATGTACATTTATATCAATAGAATGCAAGGTGTGGCTATTAAATTTCTGTACTGATGCTGCTACATTTTCTACACCACAATAGCTATTGTCATGTACATTTATATCAATAGAATGCAAGGTGTGGCTATTAAATTTCTGTACTGATGCTGCTACATTTTCTACACCACAATAGCTATTGTCATGTACATTTATATCAATAGAATGCAAGGTGTGGCTATTAAATTTCTGTACTGATGCTGCTACATTTTCTACACCACAATAGCTATTGTCATGTACATTTATATCAATAGAATGCAAGGTGTGGCTATTAAATTTCTGTACTGATGCTGCTACATTTTCTACACCACAATAGCTATTGTCGTGTACATTTATATCAATAGAATGCAAGGTGTGGCTATTAAATTTCTGTACTGATGCTGCTACATTTTCTACACCACAATAGCTATTGTCATGTACATTTATATCAATAGAATGCAAGGTGTGGCTATTAAATTTTCGTACTGATGCTGATAAAAGTCCCAAGGCAACCACCTTCTTTTTCGTTTTTCGGCATTTATTTCCAGCACTGGAAACAGCACAAGCGCCGTCAACAAGAGTAGCTTTTTCCACGTTTCTTGGTTTGGACGAGCAACACTGTTGTTAACGGAAAAAGGGCCATTTATTCGCTCAAGGTCATAACTTAATTTGGGCCAATCTGCGATGTACAACAATTGAATTTTCATTGTCTTACAATTAACCACGTGATCAGTTAAAATTATGGATGTATAATAATAAATATAGCTAATATTTGAAATTAAACGTTACATAAAAAATCTATAAACTTTAAAAAAAAATGTAATCGCAGTTTTTTTTAGAAACATGCTGGGAATTAGAGATTGGCCCTTTTTCCCCAACACCATCGATGTATCCAGATACAAGTATCTGTATCCAACAAATATGTTGCCAACATCCATAAAGTGTAGCAACATTTTGTATCCAGGTCTTTAGTAGGCTTAACGTTCGTTTGTACTTTAATATTAAACATATTTATGAGCCCCATTTTTTATTTTAAAATCCTAAATTTCGTTTGAAACATCGTGAATTTGATATGGAAAAGTCTGCAATTGATTTTTAAAATCCTGAATTTGTTATGGGAAAGTCCGAATTAAAAGTTAAAAACCACTATATAGATATTTATTTGTCATCAACTATTTGTGGGCTTTAAAAATTAAAAAAAAATCATGTCCGCGTCGTCACACAGCCGGATTATAATAAGTATAGATAGATAACTAAAATTAAGATATAGAGACGAGGCGATTACAAGAAAAATTCGAATTATCGAGCTTCGAATTATCAAGAAGTTTGAATTATGAAGAGGAAAGAAAAAATCGAATTATTAAGAGGTTTTATTATATTTTTGAAAATATGTATAAGTTTACATAGATTTTATATATAACCTCAAGTAAAAAAATAAAAGAGAAGAAGTGGTTTAGTTCGAATTAGAGAACGTTTTCTCGCACTCTTGTTACGAAAAGAATTTCGAGTTATCGAGCGTATCAAAATACACAGCATTTTTTCGATTTACCGAAATTATTTATTTTTTATTTTATTTATTTATTCATTCATAATTCTTACAATTTAACTTTACACAATGCACTGAGGCAGTTTGTCTCATATGAGCAGTAAAAGATAATAATTAACATAAAACAAAGAGGAGAAAAATAAAAACAAGTGTGTTCGAAAAAGAAAGAAAGAAAGAAAGCTCCAGCGAAAGGAAGTTGAGAGAGCCAGCAGGAGGGAAAAGATACACCATAAAAGAGAGACGCCAAAAAAGAGACGCTCACTCCCGAGACCCGCCCCCGCGAATACATGCCAAGAGACCACGATTGAAGATAAGTGATGATGAAGATGAACGGGTGAACGATGGTAATGAATTCCACAGTCGGGCAGCAGTGACAGTGAATGGCCTATTCACCACCTCGGACCGGTGACTCGGGATATGAATACGATTTGAATCAGCCCGAAAAGCCCAATTATGTATGGATGATTTAAAAGTGAACATTTTATAGATGTATTCAGGCTGATGTGAAATGAAGGTACGATGCAGGAATTTGCCAAGCATGTAGAGACGCCCTAAGCCAACCAAGTCTGACATAAAAGGGGGAGACATGATCACGTCTAGGAATGTCAAAAATAAATCGAACGCATGCATTCAAAGGCCTATCAAGTAAGCCCGCGCGGGTCCCAGAGACGTCGCCATACACGAGGCAGCAATAGTCCATGGTTGGCAATATCAAAGAATTGATGAGATGTTTACGTGTCGAAAATGGAATGAGATGCCTGACTTTAATGAGTTGATGGAGACCCCGAAACACTCGTCGACTGACCGAATTAATGTGTTCCTCCCAGGTGAAGAATCGGTCAACGATGACCCCGAGATTAGGGACACACTCGCTATATTGAATCTGGTGCCCATTTACACTTACTCTAGGGGGTCACCGCCAAAAAGCCTCCTGGCAAAAGAACGACTACCAATAATCATGGGCTTGGTTTTTCCCTCATTAATTGTTAAATAGTTTTCGCGGGCTTTAACAGCTGAAGAGTTCGAATTAACGAAAAATTCGAATTATCGAGGTTCGACTGTATTTCCCTAAAAATCAAAGAGAAAAGTGATATAGTGAAGGAAGAAACAATGAATTATTATTCGCTGTCTACGTAAACTTTTGAAATCAGTTTCTCTCTGGTAGAGAATTAATTTGTCCGCAAATAATCGTGACTGACACTAAACGTGATGTGTAATTGAGCAATTAAGCTTCTTTGATAATAAATGAAAGCCTAAATTTCCAAAATATATATATATATCAATCATGTCTCTCGTAACAAATTTCACTCTCGATATCCTATCTATAAATTATTCATGAATTTTATATAGCTATAGGTAGCTATATATAATTTTATGATAAATTTCACAATCTGTCACACAAAAATGTTATCGGCTACATAACCATAAATCTCTTTATTTATTATTATTTAGTTGTAAATTAATTGAAATATCAAAATTTAGTAGGTATAAAAAACATTTTTATTTGCAAAAATGGTTTTCAGAATCATCATTTTATTTTATTAGGTAAATCCCCGATCAATCAATACACGAATAACACAATGTTTTCTACATTTGATTCAATCGCGAATCTAATGTAGGGAATTTTTGTCAAATATTGAGTGAAAATAATATTTGAACTTATATATTTCTAACTTGAAATAATGAAATTAAATAATTTTTTTTCTCATTAATATATCAAAGAATAATTGATACGTCAACGAGAATTATTTTGACTGCGCTGATTTGAAAAATATATTTTTATCTCGCGAGACTACTGCGGATTACGCTATTGGAGTCTGCGGAGTATTGAGTCTGGACCAAGAGAGAAAAAGATGTGATCCACTTAGCTACAATCCAACATCTGAGATTTCAAATTCACTTGGTGATCCATCCGAATGTCTAGCAGGCTATACGCGAAATGACGTTGGATTATAGCTAAGTGGATCACATCTTTTTCTCTCTTGGTCCAGACTTAATACTCCGCAGACTCCAATAGCGTAATCTGCAGTAGTCTCGCGAGATAAAAATATCTTTTTCAAATCAGCGCGGTCAAAATAATCCTCGTTGACGTATCAATTATTCTTTGATATATTAATGAGGAAAATTAAAATTTATTTAATACACGAATATATGAAAAAAGTGGTGTGTGCGCTGACACACGACTTTCAGTTAAAATCTCACTTATTTGAAATTGAAATGGTGATTTTGAAAACGGGTCATCTCCATTTTTTTGTCCCTTAGTATATTTACTATTTAGTATTTAGTATGCCAATTAACATTAAAACCAGTTCTCAAAGAGTCAGGACCCAGACAGAGCATCGCAATACTTCCACATTATATTCTATGAATATAAATTAATGTGAAAGTAAAAATTCTATACATTCCTCAAGCAAATAAACATTTCTGGGAGGAAATCGATAAATGGCCGCTGATGAAAATACTGAAGAATTTTAAATATCTTTTTATTTGTAATTTTAACGTTTTTTACTATTTTTAACCGACTTTAAAAAAGGAGCAGGTTATCAATTCAACGGAATATCTTTTTTTGTGTTCGTTGATTTCTCTCCTACAATGTGGACCGATTTCGATGATTTGGAAAGAGGTACCTTCCGATTGGTTCCATATTATTTTGGTCAAGTTCTGAATATGATCAATGACAAAGTGTCGGAAATCTCCAATTCTTTTGAGCAAATAATGGAAAAATAATTTATAAATAAAAAAAGGTCGAAAGACCGAATCTGAGAACAAAAGGCCTTCCCATCTACCTGTGATGCATGGTAAACATAACTAAAAAGAGAAAAATAAAAATAATTTTTAGAAAAAAAACTGACTTAAATGCAACAAATAAAATAATAAGAACTCAAAAATCAAATAAAATGCACTAAAAGGTATACAATAATTATCTTATTTAGTTACAACGAAATATTAACAGGAATTCACTTTTTGAAGTCGGTGCACGGCATGCATATTACATATATATATAGAATCGGTTTCTCGAAAACGGCTCTAACGTTTTGATTGAAAAGTTTTTGTTTTGCCGAGAGTAGCAGAGTTGTTGATTCACAAAGAGAAACAAAGAGGTTGTCCTCTGCTTGATGCAAATAAACTTTATTAGTTCCTAGCCGACCACCAGTGATGAAGGAACACCAAGTTTTCAATATCCATATGATATTGACTCCATGAAAAACATTTATAATTGAAGAAAGACTGATGATGAAGACCAAGTCTTCGAAACTATAGTCTCAAACAAATAAATAATATATATACAGATATATCATCTCGATATATATGTGTGTATGTTTATTTGCATCAAGCAGAGGACAACCTCTTTGTTTCTCTTTGTCTAACGATTTGGATGAAATTCATGGTTTAAGTGTTTTTTTTTGTTTTGTTTTTTGGGTTGATATTTCGATCTATCACGGTTTCATTTTCGGCTAAGTTGTTTTTGATGGGTTTTTTGTTAATTGAAATAATTATTCACAGGTGGTTGTTTAAATAGAAATGTATAATTACATTTTTATTCAATTTTCTTTTAATAAAATTAATTATTTTTTTTTTATTTTAAATTCCACTCATAGATCATTATAAGTATTATTATATATTAGAATATGCCAATTTAATTAATTATGGTATTTTTCTATAAAATAATTAATTAAGGAATCTCAATTTCATTCTTTTAAAAAACCCGACAATTCGAAGGATCGTACCTCCTTCTTCAGGATTTAAAAGGGTCAACGAAAGAACCTATCCGTGTATAGTATTAATATTATTTTTAGTTGCAATTATATTCAAGACTTTGTGGCCAATTATACGTCTAAATGATGGCCTTTTTAAATTAAAAATAATATTAATATATAGCTTTTAACTGAATCAAAAATTACCGAGCTCGGTGTTTCAGGTACTTAATTCTAAAAGGCGAAATTGTAAGGGAAAGTCGTAGGGTGCATTTTTCGGATTTAGTGCAATTTATTTTTTATTAGACTTAGAAGTATGAATTTTAAAGCCCTGAAAGATAAAACAAATTTTTTCTAAAAGTTTTTCCGTATACTATAAAACCACATTTACAAATAATGGGTAATGAATGTTAATTAAATGACCTCCCCATTCATTTCATGAGTAAATTTAATAACATTTCTCTTGTGGTTGGCGAGACAACTAAAAAGGCCCCCAGGGGCAGGCAACAAGGATACCCCCCCACCCAGAGATTTCCGCGTTTATGTTCAAAATGTATTAGCACGATAAGAGGCTTTAAGCCGGAACTCGGTTTTTGGGAGCTTAACACCATGTCCTTGAGCTCATTAATGATTATTTGCACAGAAAAAAAAAATTGATGGGAATTTTGATAATGTACCTCTACCTTGGTTAATTATTACTTTAAAGATTTTTAGTAGTAGTATTATGGTTATCTTGATTTTAAAGAAAAAACTACTTCTATAATTATTATCAATCTTTCTTTAAAATAAAGAAAATGTAATCCATATTGTAGCGGCCCGTTCTTGCTCATGTGCCTCGAGCCTTGAGACACGGCCGCTAGATGACTCAGTCGGATCGTTGAGTCGCTTTTGCATGAGTGAAATATATTCACCCATGCTATAATTAAAGCGACTCGATTCGACTGGAGTAGCGAACGGATTCGGACATGCGAATCTGGAGGGGCCAAATGCCAACCAGCAGCCCCTCCCCTGCACACACCCTATATGAACACGCAACCTACAACTCTGCACTCAACAGATTGTTAGGACCCCATCGACTTGATGGGGGGCGCGACAAAAGGCGCCACACAGCACTCACCTCACGAGAGCCCTAACAATACTGGTGACCCCGACGTGATTGCAAAGCAAGCAGCCTCTTGACCCGCCAGCTTGGTGGATAGAGCCTTGCCCGGCTGACTTAGTCGGTAATCGGCAATCACACAAGAAACAAAGGGTGTGGTGTAGCGGCCCGTTCTTGCTCATGTGCCTCGAGCCTTGAGACACGGCCGCTAGATGACTCAGTCGGATCGTTGAGTCGCTTTTGCATGAGTGAAATATATTCACCCATGCTATAATTAAAGCGACTCGATTCGACTGGAGTAGCGAACGGATTCGGACATGCGAATCTGGAGGGGCCAAATGCCAACCAGCAGCCCCTCCCCTGCACACACCCTATATGAACACGCAACCTACAACTCTGCACTCAACAGATTGTTAGGACCCCATCGACTTGATGGGGGCGCGACAAAAGGCGCCACACAGCACTCACCTCACGAGAGCCCTAACAATACATATTATTGATATTTTTTACTTTACCATAGCATAGAGGGTATATAGTCAAGTATTGTAATCTAAATAAGCTGACGTGTTCTGATGTGGCCATCAACTTTACCATACAACCTGGCCCCTAAAATTATTTATAATCATGTAAGGGGGGGGGGGGTAGATATTTTGCATTTTTATAAATCTGGTGTCCCACTGATTATGTATACAAAATTTGGTTGAGTTTGGTAAATGGCCAAGATTTTCATTTTTTGACCCTACACCCCTCCCCCTCCCCATTTTGGGCGGTTAGTTTTGCATTTTCAGTTCTGGGGGTCCACTGATTATGTATACAAAATTTGGTTGAGTTTGATCAAACGGCCTAGATTTAAAATTTTTAACCCCCTCCACCCCTCTTGATTTTGGTTTGATATGCACTAAAATCTAATCAGCTCTTAATCTTCTCAATGGACCAAAACTACGTGTGAAATTTGGTTTCGATATTCACACTAGATTTTGAGCTTTTGAGAGGGGGGTCCAAAAATCTTGAAATTTCTGTGATGTAATTTATTATGGTGGGCCAATTAATTAACAATTTATTGAATCAGTTATCTAATTAAAGGTGACTGTGGGGTCAGAGTATCACAGCCCGCTGTCCTGAAGTATGCTGGTCCGAGACTGATGAGTCTCGGCAGTTATTTGCAGTCGAAAAAAATTGCAAATGAAAAATTTCAAGACAAAATTTGAAAAATAATAAAAACATTTCAAACAAATGAAAAAAAAAATTGTATAAAAGGCGCGGAAACCAAAAAAAACCCTAAAAGGCATTTTTTAAAATCTACAAATGTGTTTGATTTTTTTAGATTGGTGGACATATCAAAAAAAAATCGTGGACGAAAAAAACGATAACATACATCCATCCATCCCCACGCACTTCCAAAAAAATGACACTTTTTGGCCTCTCGACGAGATTCCAGGTATTTTTTGGCAAAACCGTCACGTGCTAAAATTCAATCTCATTGAATACTTCAATTTGTGACCTTAATTGAGTCTATGGGTTCCGTAGTCTTTACCTGAGGACCCTTTGAAGTCGCGCTTGCCGCGAGAGCGATTACAATACTTTCTCCCATGCTTCGCATTGGAAAATAAAGTAAAAAAACTTAAAAAGGCTCAAAATTGAAAAAAAGGCAAATCCCTCCACTTTTGCGCTCTCTAGTGATTAAAGACAAGCCAACAATGGAAAAATAAAAAATTGAAAAACTTCGTAAATGATATGAAGAAAGATAGACTTATAAATTCACAATAAGTGAATTAGATTTTCTAAGATTCCTTCCAAAAAGGCTCTACATCAAATGTAAGAATGCGGGAATATATATTATATATAAGAATTCTTGGAAAAGGATTGATCAACACCAAAATCTGGTGAAATGTTAAATCTTTCAATCCGAGTCAGGACATATATAAAAATACTAGATAAAAGATACTCGAATTTAATCACATCTCTTCTGACATGGCTTAGAAAATTTGTTTATATTTTTTTTTTTTTTTTTTTTTTAATGATATTGATGAGAGAAGGAGATACACCAGAAGGTGGATCCCCTAAAGGCCTGTATGGGCTGGCCCCTCCATCGTGAAAAGAACAGAGCAGAAGGAAAAGAAGCCGGGATCACGAGCCAATCTCAGAAACTTAGATACAATTCAATATCCAATTTACCAAGGTTTTACGGGCTTCGAGCAGTGGTAAATCCTCCGCGCGATAAATTCGGTTAAATTTATCTCCCACTTAATTTATATATATATATATATATATATAAACAATTTTTGCTCGTTTAATAAGAGTAGATAAACAAATAATAAATAATTATAAAGAAGAGGGAAAATAAAAAACAAACACAAAATAACGTAAGGATCATGGGTCCTCAGGAGGCTTTCCGCATTGACCAATCACTTTTCACTTTGGTTTCGTTGAAGTGGCAGTCAAAGGCATCAAAGCAACCCCCACCCCCAGCCTGAAACAGAACCACTCATAGATATATTTCTTCTTCCCTTTGGGAAGCAAAGTTGGGTGCTTGACAAATCTTCAAATTTACAGTGAGAGCAATAGAGAGAGAAAAATCCGACCGCCCTATGATTCTATCAAGTTATCCATCCGGGCCACTTGATGTCTTGCTGGGCTGGATTCATATCATATATGCATATATATATAGAGAGAGAGAGGGGGGTAAAAAAAAACCAAAGACTCCATATATAGGTCAGGGTGAGAAAGAAAGAAAAAAGGGTCTTGAAGAAGTGGAGAGTTGAAAGGGGTGTGTGTGACATCTCTTTCAAAAAAATAAATATATACCCTCTGGGAAAGATGTAAAAAAAAAAGCTTCAAACACTTGTACTACAAGATAAAAAAAAATTACTATACCATATACCTAAGAATACTTTCGCTTTCCTTCCGCAAATCTGAAGATATATATTTAATGATATGGAGTTTCGGATATTTTAATTTATTTAAATTACCAGATGCGAAGTTCGTAATAAGTATACAAGAAAAATGCGTAAGCCTCATCCACATAAACTCAAAGGGGAATTGAAACTTCTTTAAATTTGTAAATGGTGTCGCTCAGTGTGGATTATTAATTTAAATTACAGGGTGTGCCGGTTAATAATGTCCCTTTTTTCTAACAGATGGCATTTTGGTATTTTTCCACCAAACTCATCCAAATATTTTTTTGGTTTTATAGTGTTGGTAATCACCTTTCAAACGGCATATAACATGTCAACATTCGGTTCATTTGTGTATGAGATATTGGCTTGTAAACATGGCGGATTTTGTGCCGAAAAAGAGCATTTGCGGGAGGTGATGTTGCACTAATTTTTACGGCTGCGGAAACGGCTCGTATTCTCGGGTGAGTTTATGGGGACCATGCTCCATCTGAAAAAATCTGCCAACGTTGGTTTGGACGGTTTCGAAGTGGTGATTTTGATGTGAACGACAAGGAGCGGCCTGGACAGCCGAAAAAGTTTGAGGATGCTGACCCGGAGGACTTGCTGGCAGAAGATCCGCGCCAATCACAAGGAATGCGCTACACACAACAATTGATCAATTTGAATCATGCATTTATCGAAAAATGGCCGCAATGGGCTCGAAGACATGGACGTGTCATTTTGCTCCACGACAACGCTTCGCCGAACACCGCCAAATCGACGAAAGAAACCATCAAAGCGCTCGAATGGGAGGCCCTACCCCACCCACCCTACTCTCCAGACCTCGCTCCATCGGATTACCACCTCTTTAGGTCAATGGCACACGGATTGGCTGACCAGCACTTCACTAATTACGAAGAAGTGGCAAAATGGCTCGAATCTTGGCTCGCCTCGAAAGGGGGAAATTCTACTGGAGGGGATACACAATTTGCCGGATCGTTGGTCAAAATGTGTAGAATCTGATGGTGCATACTTTGAATAAACCACTTTTGCCAGTTCTGAAAAAATTTGTGTTTTCCTCATGCCGAAAAAAAGACATTATTAACCGGCACACCTAGTATTAATAAAATAAAAAATTAATTATAGATAAAAATGTACTGTAAGTAGGTTTAAAGGAATTTAATATAAATTTTGGATTATAAAATTTGAATTTGAAATTGAATACAAGTGATGTTAGGAGTAACTTAAAACTATCATCATCATCAGCCTGTCGATATCGACAATCCACTGCTGAATATAGGCCTCTTCCATCAAATGGAAGGGGTTGGCATTAAGTCACCACGCTTGCCAGACCGATTGGTGACTAGGAATCAGGGACTCGAGCCCGGGACTCCTGCTTAGAAGGCTAGTGTCTTTAAGCTCTCAGCTAATCCGACTCCTAAAACTATATATAATATACTATATATAAACTATATATAAATACAGATAAAAAGTTTGAAAATTGAACGTTAAAATCCAGCTATTTGAAAAAATACAAATGTTCACAAAATAAAGTAAAGTTTATATATAAATCAATTATATACACATTAACATAAGAATATTATAATTAATTAATTAACGCCATTTGCGTTTTTAGCACAAATTGCTAAATATATATATAGCCAGATGATCGAAGCGTGCAACACAATTTAATATATTTTTTAGTTGGTTGTAAATCAACTAAACAAATAGAAAAACTCAATATCAATCTCAAATGATGAAAAAATAAATAAATATATGCTTACGATCTATCTGCATATTAATATGAATTTTGAGCACGCTCAATAATTCATACTACTGAAATATTTATAAAACCAAAATTAGTAGAATTCAAGTCAAAGAAAAGGAACATAACCTTAAAATACTTACCATTCTACAAATTTGGAGAATAGACATTATTCAAACAAAATATTAATATTAAGTAATTTGGAGAATATTAAATAAATTTATTAAAGTTATTATGTTAAAGTATTATTTCCAAGTATGTTTTGGACGAGCTAAAACTTCTATCTACCCTTAGATGGGCAAGTTGTTAAAGCAAAAGACTTCTTGGAAGAGCTCCAAAAAGGTGGCTCAACCAAATAACGCACTTAACTAAAAACACCCTTTATAAACAGAGGCAATATACTACATAGTATGTGGCTTTAGTAACAGAGAACACTGCGTTAAATGACAGTAACTAACTTGAGGTACTTACCAGCTGAAAGATAATGTTTTGACTAAATTATTTTGGTATTTTTTTCACAAAATTTAAAATATGTTTTTAAAAATCAATAAAATTAATGAACATTTATTTTTTATTGGTTGAGAGCCCAAGCCGTCATTAAGTTGAGTTCCCGTATGGCCACATTATGTTAAAAATAACGGCTCTATTTGAAACTTTAAACTAGAACTTTATTTTCAAAATCCTCAAATATAGGTATTTCACAATTCTAGTAGGTAATTCAAAAATCTAACTATCTATCTATATTTATTATAATCGGATTGCGCGACGACGCCCACGTGATTTTTTTAATATAAAAACCCACTAATAGTTCATGACAAATAAAATTTATTAAAATTAGGAAATTTAAATTATTTGTAACAGGAATAGCAGGGAACTGGACAAAAATTAAAAACACCGAGGTTTTATTAAATAGACCAGACGTTTTGTCTATTTATTTTGACTTCTTCAGTGGCCCATGTCCCCAAGGTCCTAGTATGTACAAAAAAAGAACAAACGAGACAGGAATGCATCAAAATTAACCAAGAAAACCTAGAAGGAGTTAAAGGAATTCCGCTACCTAGGAAGTAAAATAACATGGGATGGGAGGAGCGAAAACGAAATTAAATCAAGAATTGCCCAAGCAAAATGGGGTTTAATTCAAAACAAAAACTACTCTCTATGTTCCTCCTCAATCAGCTTAGAAAACAGGAAGTTGCTATTGAAGACATATGTATGGAGCATAGCCATGTACGGGTGTGAAACCTGGACAATTAGAAAAGCGGAGAGAAAGAGATTAGAGGCTTTCGAAATGTGGTGCTACAGAAGAATGATGAATATCAAATGGATGGATAAAATTACAAATGAAGAAGTTCTTGGAAGAATCGGAGAAAAAAGAACCTTGTGGAAGAGTCTGAAGAAGAGAAGAGATGATGGGGCACACACTGAGACATGGGGGACTGCTTAGGGATATCTTGGAGGGGAGGTGGGAAAGAAAAAGGGAAGGGGAAGACCCAGATTAGAATATTTCAACCAAATAATTGGGGATATGGGATGCCAGACATTTAGAGAGGTCAAACAGCTGGCGGGGGACAGAGTCGAGTGGAGACGGATTGTTGCATCAAACCAGTCTTAGGACTGTATACTCGATGATGATGATGATGAGTGGCCCATTAATTAGAGGCAGGAGTGTATTTAAAAAAAAGATTAATAATGTTTTGTCGTATAATAAAATTGTTTTTCGACAAAGAGTGATAAAATGGGCCACTGAGGAAGTCAAAATAAATTGACGAAACGTCTGGCCCAGTTAATAAAAACTCTGTGTTTTTAATTTTTCGTCCAATTCCCTAGTATTCCTGTTACAATTTTATTATAGGTGCAAATGATAGAACATTTAAATTATTATTTTAAAACCGACTGATTGATCATGACAAATAAAATTGACTAAAATAAGAAAATTGAAATTATTATTCTAAACCCCACTAGGGATTCTAGGGGACCTAGCCACCTAACCAGAAAGCTGCCCATAGAAGTCACTTATAAGCCTTGTGGAAAATAAGAGAATTCATTGAAAATGATAATATTGCACTTTTAATATAAATTTTTTGAAAAATAAAAAAAAGCCAGCCGATAATGATAAGAAAGTGAAAAGTTAACGAGAATTTATTTATATATCTAATAATAATTTTCTTTCTTTCTTTTCAGTTGACTCGCGAACACCTGCGAGAGAGGATATCTGGTATCTGGTATCTGTGCACTAGAGACCATATGGCCATGGGTTGCTACAGAGGAGATTCACAGCATCGTTAAGGTAAGAATAGCCGCATTTACTTCATCATCATCATTGAGTATACAGTCCTAAGACTGCTTTGATGCAACAATCCGTCTCCACTCGACTCTGTCCCCCGCCAGCTGTTTCACCTCTCTAAATGTCTGGCATCCCATATCCCCAATTATTTGGTTGAAATATTCTAATCTGGGTCTTCCCCTTCCCTTTTTTTCCCACCTCCCCCTCCAAGATATCCCTAAGCAGTCCCCCATGTCTCAGTGTGTGCCCCATCATCTGACCTCTTCTCTTCTTCAGACTCTTCCACAAGGTTCTTCTTTCTCCGATTCTTCCAAGAACTTCTTCATTTGTAATTTTATCCATCCATTTGATATACCTTATTCTTCTGTAGCACCACATTTCGAAAGCCTCCAATCTCTTTCTCTCCGCTTTTCCAATTGTCCAGGTTTCACACCCGTACATGGCTGCTCCATACATATGTCTTCAATAGCAACTTCCTGTTTGCTAAGCTGTTTGCTAAGCATTTACTTATTTATATTTATATCTATCTATCTATCTCTCTACAAAATAAAAGAAAATTTTGAATTATTTAAGAAACTTTAAAATTTAAGATATATAAAAATAATTTTTAGGAAAAAAATAAAACCGACTTCAAAAAAAGTAAATGCAACAATTAAAATACACTAAAAGGTATAAAATAATTATGCCCTAAGGGGCCTAGTTCCATCATAATTTGTACAATTGTAAATATAATATAAGTATAAATATATTGTAAATATGTTGTAATTTATTGTGTATTGCTTGATTAAATATAATTTAAATGTAAAATTGAACTAAATAAAGGCTATAATAATAATAATAATAATAATAATAAAAACTACGAAATATTAACATGAAATAGACTTTTTGTAGTCGGTGCCAATGCGATTCATAAAAGGTATATGTTTGCACCGACTTAAAAAAGTGATTTCATGTTAATATTTCGTCGTTTAGTTGTAACTAAATAAGATAATAATTATTTTATACCTTTTAGTGTATTTTATTTGATGCATTTAATTTTTTTGAAGTCGGTTTTATTTTTTTCTTAAAAATTATTTTTATTTTTCTCCTTTTAGTGATGTTATTAATAGTGATCCTATCATCAGAACTTGACCAAATTAATATGACACCATCCCTATAATACCCCCTTTCCAATAAAAAAAGAATCATTGAAATCGGTTCATAAACAAAGAAGTTAGGCCTGAACAAACCTAACAAAAAAGCTCTAATACCAATAAAAAAAAAAAAATGGGACCAATCGGAAGCTAGACTGAACCCAATGCAAATTTTTTTCAAAATCGGTTCACAATTGGCGGAGATATGAGGTAATATAGACACAAAAAAAAAATTTAGTCGAATAGAGAACCTGCTCCTTTTTTGAAGTCGGTTAAAAAACCAGTATACTGACGACCTCACCCTGGTTTTTTGACATGCTGAGGATCGTCAGTATATTAGTTTTTTAACTACTACTGTACATGGAGTCTATATAAATCTTGACTGAATAGAGTGGAGATCTTAGTTAACCTAAAATCGGAGTGGGTTTGCTCATGCTCATACTTGACAACGATCGCAGAATAACTTGACCGAAACGTCGTAGTTTTTGTATTATTTGTACGTGTTCAATAAATAATTATAATTAATTATGTGTGATTTTACCAAAAATTCAAATTTTAATCAAATTAATCATAAAAATAAAAGCTTCAATACTAAAAAATGTTTACCTCTTTTTGTCCAGCTACATATTATTATTCTTTGTTGAATCGACAACAATCTATCACCTGACTAAACATAATCAAAGTCATGATTTTTCATTTCCGTCAATAATAATTCATTGTTCCGTTAATTAATTAATTAAAACAATCGTCGAATTCCTCCGTTCTACAATAATAATTGTTGATTAAATAAATATCTACATTGTAATTGTAATAAATACTATATATATATATAGTAGCAATGCAAAACAGTTAATGACGCGAGGCGCGATATGGGAGCTAGGACCATAATCGTAACGCTGCATGATAGTATAGGGTCGGGTCGTTAGGGTTATTAAAACTCTGGGCTAATCTCAGAGAACGGGAGGGCTAGACTCGGTTACTGGAACAATGTAATTACCCCAGGACATTCTGTCAACCCTTCCAGGGCCAAAATGCAACCAAAGTCTTGAGCCATTTCCCTCGAGTCTCATGCATCTTAATACTGTCTGCCCGACCCCGTCCCCCCTTTAGAAAAACCCTGTTCCCTGGACCCTTTTCTTCTGGCCGTTTCGCCGCTCTCGAAGATTAACTCGAAGGGAGGGATTGCCCAAGCAAGCCCTTTCGATTGAATCCAGGAATTTGTTCAGCCAATTCCCTATAATTAAATCGAACCATTGCGAGGATTTATTCCGACCACAAATGATGAGAGAATGTTTCGATAGAGGATGGAGACGATTTTTTATTTTCAAAGACATCCTCCTTCAGAGATAAATCTATATAATTAGTTCATTTTCCCTGGAAAAAGGGATTACAAACGAGAGCAGGTAGATTAGACTTTTATTTAATAACCAATACTATATATGTTTGTCTAGATTAATTTGTAACAACGCTTAGAGAAATTTCTCCTAAAGAATTACCCTCTTGCCTAGAATTGAACCGACGAACTCTTGAACTATGGGCATTAGCTCTAACCACTAGACCAATGTCACATTAATATTTATATCTTGATTTCTTTTACTAAAACTATATATTTTTGATTTAGACTTTGTGTCTAGATAATATTGTATTCATTTGAACTCGAATGAAAATGAAAAAACACCAATAGATTTTAAATTAAGAAAAATTAAATATATATTAATTAACGAGACAAATTTGAAATATAATTCTCCCAGGCAAATTTGAAATATATATATTCGAATTTTGAAATGAAGACTCAATTCATTTTATTTTATTTATTGGGCCTCCGAGGAGCGGGCCGCCTCTTACAAGAAAATTTAAGATTAATACACAAATTTACCCACAAATCCTTCACACCTTCGGCTTCAGAACAAATTAATTCAGATTCAGAGCGGGTGGCTGAGAGAGCCAGGATTAATCCTGGCTCACATTTCACATTTCTTTTTTTTTTTTTTTTTTTTTTATTCACAAAAAATAATCATACGCCACCCGCTCTCCATGTTCTTCTGCCGAAAGTGTAAAAATTAAGAAGAGATCCCCTCATCGCCCTATATGTCAAATCGTTTATTGTTTTTTGGGATATACCCAGAGCGATGAGGGACTCCACCGCTTTATGCCACCACACTCCCTTCCACGAGAGTGTGATGGCCTCGACCCTGACCGAGCCCGCCCCGACGCCAAATCGCTCCGCAATATTATCTACCAGACTGGAGTTGCCCCTATATTTTTCTATTTTATTTCGGTGGGCAACACCCAGTCCTGCAAGCGCGGAGACGATCTGGACGTCCAAAACCCACACCACCCCCGCCGCATCCTTTGCCACGATGTCTGGCTTTCTATTGCCCGCCGAGCTGGAGTACAAGTACTCCAACTCGACACGCATTCCCTTTTTGATCAAATCGTCGGCCAGACATCGTACCACAGCGTCATGCCTCTTAACCCGCCCATCCGCGGTCCTATCACAACATTGGATGATGTGCGCGGTTGTCTCAGTTCGTCTGCACCCAGCCCGGCACATCGGGGGCCCCTCCGGCCGTCTTCCCCTGCTGGTTCTTACGGCTGAAGGAAGGGACCCCGATCTAAGCCTACAAAATTCGATAAATATGTTGTTCTTCATAACTCCTGGGCGCAGCATCCAATTAAAAGAGCTCCTTGCTCCCGCGCACATCTCCAAATCCCGGCCATCGACGCTACTGTATAGGTTCTCGCGCCAGTAAGCCGCAACACCCTCCACGCCGCCGAACTTACGCAGGACCCGTTCGGCCCAAGCTAACCTCCGGATGCATGTGACCGACTCAGCGGCCGCTCTGGCCGCCGGGTAGTCGGATTGCCTCATTCTACTGAGTCGGGCATGCACCAAGAGTGGAATCATGCTTCCAAGGGATGGCAGTCCGAGTCCGCCATCCCGTATTTTGGCGTGGAAGTATGCTTCTGGCGTGTCGCGGGGGAGTTTAAGGATCGATCTAACAAATGATCGAACCTTTTTGTCGGCCGTTGTTAGTTGGCCGAATGTACTCCCCCCAACACGAGGGGGTGAATAGCCGATGGGATGATATGAAGGCGCACGATCTCCAGCTTTTGCGAGGCCTTAAGAGGGGCCCCCCTCACCCTCTCCAGAAGTGGCTCCACCGACCACCCCGGGGTAACAATGCCCGAGCTGTCCAGGCGGACTCCAAGGTAGGGAAAAGAATCACCCACCCCCAAAGGGGTAAGGCGTCCACCATCCACCCTGAAGTCGGTGTCTGTACTAACACGGATTCTCCTGCCCCCCGCAGGCACCAGCGAGAGCACGACGGACTTGGCGGCATTAATCCGCATCCCCAGTTCAGCAGCAGCCGACTCGAAGGCGCGAAGCTGGGACCCCAATCCGCGAGAAGACGCCGCTACAAGAACGACGTCGTCAGCAAAGGAAAGGGATCCGACGCGTACACCCCCGAGGTCATAGCCGATGTCCGGGGACAACTGATCTAGTATGTGTTTTGCCGCCAAGTTGAAAAGAAAGGGAGAGAGAGGGTCCCCCTGCCTCACACCCCGGCCGGTCTTGAAGAGATCAGATCGTGAGCCCTCATGTAGGATAGATGTTGTTCCTCCCATATACATCGACCTGACCACAGAGAAGAGAGAAGGGTCCAAGAGATCACCCAGGATATCCATAAGAGGCTGATGTAAAATTGTGTCAAATGCCTTCGATATGTCCAGGGACGCGACGTGTAGCTCTTTAACCTGACACCTCGCATCCCTGATAACAGCTCCCAGGACCTGAGTGTTCTCGGCACAACCATCGGCTTTGATGAAGCCCCTCTGGTCACCCCGCAGCTCAACAGTGCCCTCCAGTCTATGAAGGAGGACCCTGCTGAGCTGCCGAGCGACGACAGAGTTCACAGTGATTGGCCGATAATGTTGGGGAGAGGTCGGCGAGACTATTTTTGGAATAAGCACAGTGCGGGCGCGGGACAGAGCATGTGGAACCGTGCCCTCGAGGAGAATCGCATTAAGCAGAGCGAGACGGTCAGCCCCAGGTAGTCTTTTCCAAGACGCCGAGGTCAGACCATCCGGCCCCGCTGCCGATTTGACCGGTCCGTCGGCACTCTTCAGCTCCTCGAGGGTTATCGGAAGAGGGAGAACCCAAGGACGGTCGGAAACGGCGTCGAGTTCGCCGCGACAGTCACCGAGGACTTTTCCCCAGTACTGCTTCATTGCGGGGAACCCCACGCCGCGATCCGGAACCCCCTCAAGTATCTCCCTCACGGCTAGATTTTTATTCCTATACCACATGCTCTGCATGCGGTTATAATCCGCGCGCTTCGCCCTGTGCCTCTCCAATCTGTTGGTCGGTTGGGGTCTGATGTAAGGACCCCTTGGTCTCACCACCCTCTCACCACAATCCGCAGGCCCCCTCCCCCACCTCCGCAGACAGGCGTCAAGTAAACCATCCCATGGCCTCCCCTCTAAAGCACTGGCGACGATCCCCGCCACAGCAGTGTCACGCCTCGCGAATGTTAAATAAGCCTTAAGGGCAACGATCAATGGCGGGTCAAGAGCATCCACCTCACGCTCGCCATCCTCGCCTCCGGGTGGTGGGTCTCCCCCCGAATCCTTATCTTCGGGGTGCTCATCTTCTTCTACGGGCTCGTCCTCCTCGAATACCTCCGTCTCAATAGAATGCTGGGCGCTGCTGGTGGACGGTATAGCCCGTTGTTGTCCATAGGCAACGTTATCCTTCTTCTTCTTGGTCGTATTAGGTTTCGGAGCGGGTTCTGTTGGTGAGGGGGACGACCGCGTGAGCTCAATTTTGAAACCACTCACCATTTTCTTGTATGCGGCCGTCCTCCTCTGCCCAACAATCTCTGCGAGAGTTTTCCCCTCAAACCTCTCGAGGAGGTATTTATTAATAAATCTAACCCGCTCCGGGGCCTCGGCTTCGGTCCGCGCTAGGATCCTCACCTCTTCTTGACCCCAGCGTGGAGACTTCGCGCGGATATCAATAGCGGCGTTGTGGGCATCTTTGTGTTTGGTTGCCATGTGTATGCCGAGGCCCTTGTTTTTACGAAATGCCCTGTTGCAGTGCGGGCACACGCATTTCGTATCTGACATGTTTGAGTTTAGGAAGTGCAGGTCTATCCCCCAGACTTATGGGCTGGGGGATGATAATGTAAATTCTTAAATTTGACCTGTCTTTAAGGCCGAAACCACGCCAGAGCCCCCTTTTCGCGCTGAGGTTGGAGGTTGGCTTGCCAGACAGAGTGCCCGCTCAGTCCGACCTTAGCGCTTCCTTGATAATTTAAAATCTAGACGACACACGTGACCGGGGGTGGGGACTGTAGAAAACAGGTTTCTTCACACCGCTGCGGCCCGTCAGGGTGACTATAATGGTAGGAGGGCCATAGGGCGTGGAATTGGAATGTTCCCGGCACGTGTGCGTCTCGTCCCTATTTGCGTTTTTACGTTAAGTGTACGTTAAAATGTAAAACCACTAGCCTCGCAACGCTGTCGTCGTGAAATGAGAAATGAAATGTAATGATTAAATAAATAATGGAATTATGATTATGAAGTGATGGTGTGATTTAATAAATAGTGATTGGCAGCGCTGCGAGGGGTGTCAGAAAATGAGAAAAAAAAAACGAAAAAATTTGAGTGAGTGCCGCTGTTATAATTTTCCTTATGTCGGGGAGGTTCACAAGGGGGAGCACCGAGAGAGCAGCATGAAACATATTTATAAAACTGTGTGTGGGGGGTATCTCTGGGGAGGGATGAAAGATGAGCAGCCTGTGGGGATGTTAATATTGTTGCATGATCCCAGTGGTCCTAATTGCAGGCCACCACAGCAACCAAAGTGTTGGGAGGGTGCCGGATGACAAAGAAACAAGAATGAAAACTCCTAGTGGGTCGGAAACCGGGCCAACAGAGATGTTAAGTTTGCTGCCCGACTGCCAGGGAGCAAATTTTAACTAGCCCCTGGAATTAGACAACCAAAAATACAAAGATTCATAGGTGGTCGCCCAGTGTCCAGGGGCGAAAAATTGGATCAACTATATGCCCCTCTTCAATTCTCCAGCCCATAGGATCACTTTTACTACCCTCCAATGTCACCTGATTAGCACAATAAACAAAAAAGAGAAGCGCCTAGTGGGTCGGAAGCCAGGCAAACAGCGATGTTAAGTTTGTAGCCTGATTGTCAGGGGCAAGCTGTAGCCGAGCGCCAATATAATTCGTGTGGACTACATCACCGTGGTGACGTCTAGATGTGACGTCATCTCTCCTTGTTAGGAGAATTCTGAAGACGCCATTTGCAAATTTCTCAAAAATAAACACTAAGATGAGCATTGGAGGGCTTTACCCTGCTCTGATCTTGATAAAAATTTTGGGACATGCAGAAAAAAATGCCACCCATCCCCAAAGCTAAGTTCCTGACCCTAGGACCAGAAACACCTCCCCCAGAGACAAGAAACCTTTTAAGGGAAAGAATTGACCCCACCAGGCGACCCCTTAGGCTTACGCCCTTGAGGCCGCGGCCCCTAACAGATACTGCTCTCAGGTACTCACCCCCGAATTTTCAGCAATTATATCCTCATAGTTCCGCAGCAACGGAACCTGAATGCGGAGAGGTGAGACCAGCGAATACAAACGCGTCTGCTCTCGAAGGCGACACTCACAGTAAGAAACATGAAATATATTGATAATTGCCCCCCCCCCCCCCCCTCGCCACTCAAAAATTAAAGATGCGAAACTTTTAAGAGAGTAGTTTACGGGTATACATTTGGAGTGTGGTTTATTAAAGAGGAATAAAATTTTTGGACCGAGACGCTGCCCGCCAGGGCACCAGCTCGGAGGGTCGAGCTTCGAGGGCGTGCCGAAGGCACGCACGAAAAGCTCGTATAAAAATAAATAACTATCTTTTGATTTATTTATTTATTTATAGTGATGAGCAAAGCAAGACCAAGACCAAGACTGCAAAGACCAAACCCATCACTAATTAATATAGGCAGAGGTGTGTTTGTAAAGTCTTCTATAGGGTGTTTAGAAAGTCCTGATCACTTTTAAGAAAAATATTATTATTATTTTGTTTTTGAGTATTAATATTAATGATGAACAAAGCAAAGTCTTGGTCTTGTTTTGCTCATCACTATTTATTTACACCTGCCAGATATCTGTGAGATAATATAAGGTTGGCAACTAAGTAGTTGCGGATTTCACTCATAGATGTCTTCAGTTGAATTTTTAGGTTTGCTGGCGTAGTCCAAATGTAAAACACATTTTGTTATTTGATAGTTGGCAATTCAGCTGTCAATCAATAAAAAAGTTTTTTGATCGGTTGCGTAGTTTTTGTTTGGCGTTCGTTGAAAAATGGAAAATCAAAAGAAACATTTTCGTCATATTTTGCTTTTTTATTTCCGCAAAGGGAAAAACGCATCGCAAGCTCACAAAAAGTTATGTGCTGTTTATGGCGACGACGCCTTTAAAGAACGGCAGGGTCAAAATTGGTTTGCCAAATTTCGTTCTGGTGATTTTTCACTCAAAGATGAAATTAAAAATCTAGGCCATTTGAGCAATCTCAACCAAATTTTATATACATAATCAGTGGGACCCCAGAAATCTAAAAATGCAAAAACTAACCGCCTGAAATGGGGGGGGTGAGGGTGTATGGTCGAAAAATGAAATTTTTGGCCATTTACCAAACTTAACGAAATTTTGTATACATAATCAGTGGGACCCCAGAAGTCTAAAAATGCAAAAACCTAGCTGCCCAAAATGGCGTTGGGGGGGGGTCAAAAAATGCAAATATAGGCCCTTGTGAAAAACTCAACCAAATTTTGTATACATAATCAGTTAGGCCCCCAGAAGTCTAAAAATGTAAAAATTACTCCCCCCTACATGATCTTAAATAATTTTAGGGGCCAGGTTATATGGTAAAGTCAAGTGGATGGCCACATCAGAACACGTCAGCTTATTTTGAACCTTGGGCTGCCTTTCCATCAATTCTCAATTAATATATAATTATTAATTGTATATACACACCTGTACAAAATTAAAGAAATCTTATCTAGCTCCGAAGTGCATATGTATAAATTGTAGATTCTTTCTGGATGTCACTGAAACCTTTATTAAATAAACTGCAACGGATCGCTGCTAAACTTTATCCAAAGTCATTTGAAATATCAATATTTTTATTCCTTTATTATTAATCATATAGCATAGCCTATTTGAGGTCCAGGTTTAAAATAAAATAAAGAATTTAAAAAAAGTACTATCTTTCTCTAGAGTAAAGTACTTTAAAATATAATTTTACTAAAAACTTTATTTAACCTTTTTTGTGGTCCCCAAGATACTTAATTAGGATATTAAATTTCATCAAAATTGGTTAAGTCATTTTCAAGATATTTAGAAAAAACTAAAAAAGTATTGAAATAAAGTACTAATGTTTGCTGAGCCGATATGTACCAAAAACTAATCAACGCTTCATTTGTTAAATTAATGGTAGGTTTTCAATTTCATTTCAATCGGTGCAACGGTGTGGAAAAAATCGTGGACGAAAAAAACGATAACATCCATCCATCCATCCCCACGCAATTCCAAAAAAATGGCACTTTTTGGTCTCTCGACCAGACCCCATGTAATTTTTGGCAAAACTGTCACCGTGCTAAAATTCAACCTAATTGAATACTACAATTTGTGACTTTAATTGAGACCATGTGTTCCGCTTCGCATTGGATAAAGTAAAAACTGAAGTAACTGAGTGGACTGTATTGATGTTAATTGTTCTCGATACTTATGTATTAAAAGGAAGGTTTATTTTCTTTTTCTTTTAATAAATTGTAAAGCCATAAATTAGTTATATTTATAATTTAATGAGATGATCATTGAGGAAATATTTACATATGTTTAATGTAGTATGCTGATTTTTAATAAGGTTGGACGGTCGTCCAAATGCAAAACTGCTTCTGTAGACAATCCTTTTCAATCCTTATTCCAGTTATAACAGATTCGAAATCTGGTTTCAAAGTTTAATTATTATAAGAGAAGGCCCAGTAGGGATCTCTTATCCAGGTAACTTGAACACTAAAATGGCTGATACTGACAAACTTTTTTATAGTAAAATTAATACTCAATATACTGTTTCCTATCCAATTTGCAAGCAAGTGTGCAAGGTAAGAGTAAATTTTTAACTCAAGTCGCTTGCTCTGTTTACATTCTCTAACTTGAAGTAGGCCCGCCAGAGGCATGAGCTTCGCTCTTTTTATAAAATAAAAAATACTAAAATTTGATTAGTTGAATAAAAGATTTCACTGTCGATGGTAACAGAATTGTTTTTATTTTAGGTTAAAAATAAAATAAAATGAGAGAGTCTTCTGTTTTTTAAATAAAATAATTTTTAATTATTTCTAGAGACTATAGTTTCGAAGGCATTGCCTTCATCATCAGTCTATCACAAATATTTCAAATTAGTTACAAATTAAGATTTATACATTGAAAATTTTGAAAAATATATAATGTCTTTTTCTTCATGTTTCCTCTTGGGAGATTAGAATATAACTGGAGCAATATCTGGGTTACTCTTTTGTTTAGGCATTTTCTAAAGAGTTTTACCTGAATGAATGGAATGTTTTTAAAAAAGGGTCATTGATAATTTCTAGTTTTTCATTTAAAGATTCAATTGGGCTTTTTTCCAAGGATTTTAAAATTTCAATGGATTCTTTTAAAGAAAGAATTAAGGGGTCATTGACTTCTTTGATCAATTTAATTTTGGATTGATCTGGAAAACTATGATTGTTAGCATTTAAATGCCCTGCAAATGCATAATTTTCATATTTTAATTTGTAGGCTCTCTTGTGTTCATTGATCCTAATGGATAAATTTCTTTCCGTTTTTCCTATATAAGTTGCATTGCAATCTTGGCATGTCAATTTATATACACCGGATTTTTCATTTTCCGGAATTTTATCTTTAATTTGACTTAATTCACTTCCTAATGTATATGGTGATCTAAAGATTGTCGCGTACCCTAAAGATTTTAATTTATGCTTTATTTTTCGGACATCTTACCATAATATGGTAATATTAGTTTTGGCAGATCTTTAATTTGGGAATTTTGTGAATAGATTAAATTTAAATTTGATTTTTGAATTTTACCTTTTAATATTTGATCTATTAAATTGCTTTCATAACCATTATTTATAGCTATTTCTTTGATTATCTCTAGTTCTGTTAAAAAATGCTCTTTCTTTAATGGGATACTATTTAAACGGTGGATCATTGAATGTAAGCAAGTGTGCAAGGTAAGAGTAAATTTTTCAACTCAAGTCGCTTGCTCTGTTTTCATTCTCTAACTTGAAGTAGGCCCGCCAGAGGCATGAGCTTCGCTCTTTTTATAAAATAAAAAATACTAAAATTTGAATTTCAGACAACACCAAATGATGTATTATTTAATGATTTAATGCTATTGGGCTTTTTTTTAGTAATCTCAGTTTATGTCTTTATTAATACGTTCACTGTTGTTGCTTGATGTTGATACTTTTATTGTTACACCCATCAATAAAACTGCCCCAGACAGATTAAAGACATTTTTGTAACCTCTAGAATCAAAAGCAAATGTTTGACCTATGATAAAAAAAAACCTTTAGCAGAAAGCGTTTCCTATATAAATCACAAGCTAAATTTTTATTATTATGAAAGGGTAATGGAATGAGAAGTGAATTTTTTTTCCTTTTTGTGTTTTTATTTGAACTGTTTTTGACGTAGTATAAAAGAAAATCTAATCAAGGTTTTTTTTTGCTTATTTTTGATTTTAAAGCGTAATAAGCAATGTTTGCGAGAGGTAGCTGTAAAAAAAGCCCTTAAAATATTTGTCTGCTCAAGTTATGTATTAAATTGAAACATACCTACAAAGTATTAAAATTAACCAAATATTTTCATTCAACTAATATGCTGCATAATACCTAGTACCTGGAGGCACTGAGCGATGCTCGGTAACTTTTTCCTTCAGTTAAAAGCTTTATTTTAATATTATTTTTAATTTAAAATTCTAATAAAAAGGTCGATTTTTATTTGAGAGCCGTTTTCAAATTAAAAAAAAAACTATATAGTATTCGCCCACTGTACCCCCCCCCCCACCTCGACCCCCGAAACCTCGCCCTACCCCGGATTCCCACCACTGAACCCCACCTCCTGCACCTGTTTTGATTCAACCATATGATTCATTTTTATTCATCCAATTGTTATTAAATAAAACCTATCAAAATGTGTTGTTTTTTCAGAAAATTAAGACCTGCTTATGCGAAATATAATTCTTGATTATTTTTTAATTCTATTAAATAAATAAAGTTCTTTATAAAAACAATTATAAAACGTTTATTAATATTTCTAACGTTTAGGGAGAACAAAATATGTTAAAATCCACAATCACAATACTTCTTCAAGGCCTTTGAGAATAAAGGATTAACCCAACCCATTGTCTATCTGGGTACAAAAGTAAACAAAAGAGAAACCTTTTTTTAAACTCCAAGATTGGGATTTGTCTACCTGAGAATAATTAATTTGATTACGAAAAAACCCATCAAAAACAATTTTGTCGAAGATGAGACTGTGACAGATCGAATTGCCAACCCAAAAACCCCTAACCCGTGAATTTCATCAAAATCGGTAGAGTCGTTTTCAAAATAGAACCAAGAAACAAATATATATATATAAATAAATATACAATTTTTGCTCGTTTAATAAGAGTAGATATAAAACCAGCTCCAAAGCCCCACTTTCGAAACTTAAGATGTAAATTGTAGAATTTTAGTAAGAAATAAACCTTTATTTAAAAGAGTGATTTAGCTTAATGCAGAAATTGTGAGAGGTTTAAAAAATAAGCTGACGTGTTCTGATGTGGCCATCCACTTGACTTTATTACACAACCGGGCCCTTAAAATTATTTATAATCAGGGGGGGGGTCAGTTTTTTCATTTTTTGATTTTTATACTTCTGGGGTCCCACTGATTATGTTTACAAAATTTAGTTGGATTTGGTAAATGGGCAAGATTTTCATTTTTTGACCCCTCCCCCACCCTCTTACCCGTTTTGTGCCGGTTAGTTTTTGCATTTTTAGACTTCTGATGGTCCACTGATTATGTATACACAATTTGGTTGAGTTTGCTCAAATGGCCTAGATTTTTAATTTTTTAACCCCCCCCCCCTCCACCCCCTTAATTTTGGGTCGATATGCACCAAAATCTAATCAGCTCTTAATCTCAATGGACCAAAACTACGAGTGAAATTTGGTTTCGATATTCACACTAGTTTTTGAGCTAGCTCGTCCACAACAATTTGGTAACGCACAGACAATCAGACAGACAACCAGACAACCAGACTAACAGACATTTTGACAAAACAATTATTGAAGGAGACAATAAAAGAGTGTGTCTTCTGCTGGAATTATAAATTTTATTTATTTATAACGAGACTATAGTTTCGAGGGCTTTGCCTCTTCATCAGTCTATTACAATGGATTCACAGGAATTAATTTATGAATGAAAGGTTGAAATCTTTAATGTGGTTAGGTTAAGAAAATATACAGTGTGGGCAAGTTTAGAATTTAAAAAGAAACAAAGAGATTGTCTTCTGCTTGATGCAAATAAACATATACACATATATATCAAGATGATATATCTGTATATATATATATATTATTTATTTGTTTGAGACTATAGTTTCGAAGACTTGGTCTTCATCATCAGTCTTTCTTCAATTTCAGATTAGTTGCTAGCTTTCCAGTGACGAAGGAACACCAAGTTTTCAATATCCATATGATATTGACTCCATGAAAAACATTTATAATTGAAGAAAGACTGATGATGAAGACCAAGTCTTCGAAACTATAGTCTCAAACAAATAAATAATATATATATCAGATATATCATCTTGATATATATGTGTATATGTTTATTTGCATCAAGCAGAAGACAATCTCTTTGTTTCTCTTTGTGAATCAACAACTCTGCTACTCTCGGCAAAACAAAAACTTTTCAATTAGAATTTAAATTTATACTTGTTTTATTATTTTGGCTGTAGGTGGCGTTCGTGAAGTTTATATTTTAGCGGCTATTTTTAAAATAAAGCTTTCAGGAATTTCTATTTTCCGATTTAAGAATTTTTTTGGTGAATTATTGTATGACTTTAAAATTTCTAACGATTCTCGACAAAAACTTTCAATTTAAAACAATTATTATCTCGAAAAATATAATTTTTTCGATGTTCACTTTTTAGAGCTTTTTGTAGAGCTTTTTGGTTTCGCTAAATTTTTACTTTATCCAATGCAAAGCATGGGTAAAGTATTGTAATTTTAATCAAAATAGTTTTAGCCGTTTTTGAGATATTTTGAAAAAAAAAGAAGCAACAAAAACCACTTTTTTCATGCACGATTACAATACTTGACCATATCCTGTATGGCAAAGTAAAAATTTAAAAATCTATTAATTGAAATTTGTTCATTTTTAGTGAGATTTGCTTATAGCTGTTATTATTAAAAATTAAGGGGTCTTTCATATAATATTTTGTTCAAAACCCCTTCCAATCCAAGTTACAGCTCTCTGAAGTTGGGGCCGCAGCTGTAGGGGGTAACAATGCTAGATTTGGCTTTAACTTGGAGAGGAAGGGGTTTGAACAAAATATTATATGAAATACCCTCCTTATTTTTGATGAAAAATCACCCCATAAAATATTTTGCATCAATTTAGAAACATCCGATATAATGCGCCTCCTAGTTGAGAGATCTTTAAATCGACATCATTATCACACCTTCAGAAAATTCTTCTCTATTCATCGTCAAATTACAGATAAATCATTGGAGATACAAAAAAATCTTTATATGCTTTTTTATAGGAAATTTAATACACTATATTTCTTATCTGAACAATTTTTTTGTATCAGTTTTAGTTGCCGAGATAATAGGCAAAAAAACTGAAAAAAGTTGTAACTTTTTTCCAAGATTGCGGCTCAAGCGCAACAGATTTTGACGATAAAATTGTATCGAAATGTTCAACATTGTTTTTTTTAACAATTTTTCGAAAATGTCAATTTGTCTTTTGAAAATCCATAGAAATTATTATTTTTTTTTGAAATTGGGTTAGCCCAACAAATTCTCAATCAGATCCCGAGTTGGGATACCCCGAGGGGTGATCCGTGATTGGAAGTAGGTGTACACCTCTTTGGAAGTATTTTGGAAGTACTTGGAAATATTTGGAAGTACTTGGAAATATTTGAATGTACTTGGAAATATTTGGAAGTATTTGTAAATATTTGGAAGTGTATGGTGTCTGGTGGCAAATTTATATTTTTAAATACGATTATTTCAAAAAGTAATAAGCGGTGTGGGGGGAGGGTGGCACCGTTGGAATTATCGTTCTTGCGGATTTGCCAGTCACGATGTTGCAGTGGCCGAGTGAGCATCGCGCGCTCGTCGTGGGGACATTTTTTATGAGTAATGATTCTTACGTAAATCCCATTTTTTGGAGCGACGAGGCTCATTTTCACTTAAACGGCCACGTCAACAAGAAAAACTGCCGTTACTGGTCTCCAAGAACCCGCAACCCTCGATTGAAACATCACTGTTTGGTGTGCCTTATCCACGCATAAGATAATTGGACCATTTTTTTCGAAAATTCTCGAGGCCAGGCAAAGAGAAGAAAGAACTCGACGGAAGACATCTGGATGACATACTCTTTAAAAAATAAAATCCGCATTTCTATTCTTTCATTCAATGCTCTCGTTAATAAAACTTTATATCAATTATTACGTTTTTTATTTAAGTTTGAGAAATATAAATCTGCTACCAGACACCCTGTACTTGGAAATATTTGGAAGTACAAGTGGAAGTAGGTGTACAGCATATTAGGTCGCGGTTCACCCCTCGGGATACTCTTACTGGAAATGACCTACTAGTACCCAATTGGGTCTCAATTATATATTGGGTCAATTTTTAATCAGAATATAATATATATTAGTAAAATAATCTAGAAAGAATATTGCTAATCTGGAATGTGATGCCTATATTTGCATGTTATTGAAAAATAACGGTTAGTAAGTTTTGTTTTGTTTCGGTATGGTTAATAATTAATAACCGAGCCGACATATGTGTCTGTCATGCTGCCGCCTCGCGACGCGTGTGAACGGGGGGTGCAGGGAGAGGTAAAAGGGAAGCAGCAAGGGTGGGTGGGAGTCCACGCCCTCTTTTAATCGATGTTGTTAATCCATTTTTTATCAGTTTCGTATATAGCAATCAACCCCTCTCGGACGGATAATAATTCCGTATTAAGAATTTGCCTATCAAATAACAATTAGCCCTCTCTTTCATATTTCACCCTTAACACACACAAACACACGTCATTTTTTATGATTTAAATTTATGGTTGATAATTAAGAAGAAAGAAACCGATGAGAATTTGATGAATATGTTTTGAAGAAGAAATATATATATTAAAAAAAAAATGATTAAATATGAAGGGTCACGCCATGGCGGGCAGCGTCGCCGAATTCTCGTACAACCAACCAGCCCCCAATTACGAGGGATGTATCAATTAAAAAACAATTTCAAAGGATGTGCTATTGGGTAATAAAATGAATTCAAATGGAAAATCATAAAATGTTAAATAATGGTCAATTGAGCATTATATAATATTTTGCCTTGACGTTTTAAAAACCATTTAAAATCTTTCAATTTTTTGAATTTTTTTTTTTTTATTTATTTATGTCAACATATTTATTTTTGAAATGAATAAAATTATAATATTAGATAGATTCTAGGGCTGACAAACCAACCCGTGGTCTTCTCGTCCATTATCTAAATCTAAAATATAATCTATATAATAAAAATGAATTTCTGTTTCTTCGTATCTCTCAAATGCCTGGACCGATTTGGCTAATTATTTTTTAAATGTTCGTAATAATCCAATTCAGATTAATACGTAAAAAAAAAAATGGAAAATTCAAGAAAAACAAAAAAAAAATTCAGGTTAGCCAAGATAGCTTGCCAAACAATAAAAGAACTAAACTAGCAAAAAATAAAAGTATTGGCGGCCCTGTTTGTAAAATTTTTGAGTGTCATACATTCTCAATAGCTCTAACTACATTATCGTTGTAGAAGAATTTAATATTGCAGCAAAGATTTAAAAAAACTATCTATTTTTTTTTTAAAGTAAATTAAAATAAAAAAACGTCATTGATAACTAAATTTTTGAAAAAGTTATGGTTATTTAAAAAAAAGCTATTTTTTTCAAAAATTCCTAACTTCTTTTTGGGTTGGGTGAAAATTTTTTGAAAAATTCTGAAAACCGTCTTTAATAGGGTAGAAAAAAATAAAAAAAGTTTCAGCCAACCTTTTGATTATATATTGGATATAGATGAAAAATATTTAATTTAAAATGAAATAAGTTATTCAAAAATCATTTTTTTTAATATCCTTGGGAATCTCACCTCATCTTTTTTCTATTGTATTTAAGACCCTCAGCACATTTCAAAAGAACTAAGCCTTTTGGCTTTTGTATTCGAACTCATTCATTTCATTTCAATATTATTTATTTATTTCAAAGTTAATTATAAGGGATTATTGAAACTATAGTAACTAAACTAACTGAAAGGAATTAATTAGCTTTTGGAATTTCTTTAAAAATCTATTTTAAAGTGCACTAAATATCGATATATGTATAATATAATATATTTATTCTCTGTAATAAAACATCAATAAAGCAGCTACGTGGGGGTCCAGGGGCAGAAGCCGCCCTCCAAAGGCCCGCCAAAGGCGGGCCCTTGAAATAGTATGATATGCTAATATGATAAGGAGTACATATTTTTTCTTTAATAAAGGTTGTTTTTTACTAAATTTAAAAATTTACTTAACTATTATTCTTACAATATTTCATGTTATCCATAATCAATTATAGGTGAGTTGGACCAGAATTTAAATCAAAGGCAAAGTTTTTTTTAATTAAATGAAATTTGAAATTTAAAAAAAGAAAAAAGAGTTGCTTTTCTAAGACTTTTTAAAACAAGTTCTTTTTCTTTTTGCAAATTTCAGAATAACATTGATAAAGGAGAATTTCTATCGAATACGTTTGGATTTAAGATAAACGTTTTTAGATATTCATCTAAAAGATTTGTATTATTATTTTATTTTTAATATTATAAAACAATCAATATATATCTTTTCTTTTCGATATACATTTATTTCAAAAATCCAGACAGGCAGGCAGAAAAATATAATAACTGAAGAACATATTTGTACGTTTCAACGGCTCAGCATAAATAAATAAAAAAAAAAAATCGAACGAATCCTCAACCCTAATCAAGTGTCTCGAGTAAATATCTATAGATATATTTTTAATGTTGGTTAAAATGTCTATAAGATTAAAAACGGATAGTTGGAGAATTTCAGCAGCAGAGTAGTTTGTTTATCAAGACAATCTAGGTGCGCGGATGAAAAAGAAATAAAGAAAATGAAATCAGAAAATGAAATGTATGGGATAAAAAAAATGTAGAGTAGAAGAAGAGGGTTAATATCTAGTTAGAGGGGAGAACCAAAAAATAATAATATCAATAGAATAGTTTTTGGATTATATATCTCTATGTTCACCGACCGCCAGGTTAAACGGTTTACCCGATTGACTTGAAATTTGAAACATAGTCTCCTGAGGGTGCAACTAACCGGTGTGAATAATAAAAAGTTAACTTTAGCATTATTATTCCAAGTTCTAATAAGAAAACTCCAATTAAAATTAAATTTATTCTTTTTAAAATCCACAAACAGTTTAGTATATTTATTATTAAAGTTTTATCAAATATACCTATCCGCAATTTCTAATTAGAACAAATAAAATATATATTATGGAATTAAATGGAATATCATGAGGTATAGGTACTAAACAACTGCGATTGAGTATATTTTGAAAATATACTTCAAATCCTAAAAATAAAATAGAAAATAATTAAAATCTCATCATCATATAAATATTAATAATATTATTAGGATAGTGTTTTAATTCAATTTGGTACAGGTAAAAATCTCCCAGCTTTTATGATGAGAATCTAAGCTTATTGTTCATATAAAAAATAATACGAGAAGAATTGTATTTATATTTCCATCCGCCAAATAGACGAATAAAACTACTCTTTCTTTAGTATAATAATAATCATATATATTCCCAGGTAATCATGAAAAAGAAGGTTATGAACCAGTTTTACATCTCTCATATACATATATAAAACGACGGATTGTATATTTAATTATAACAATAATTTCTGAAAAATAATTTGCCTGGTAGAATGTTGGGCGGTAAGCGTTATATTGCCGCTCGGTCCCCCCTTTGGGACATGCGACTAACTAGATCATTTCCATAATGACGTCCCCCTTTGCAGGAAACAGCCAGCCAGCATGGCTTCATTCACCGTAATCAAACGAAAAAAAAAACGACTAATGAAAAAAAGACAAATGACTCTCTGTATATATATACCTACTCGTATATAAAATCATTATTAAATATGTCCTATTTGCCATTCCAGGCATGATATGAATCGGGATTGGGAGCTATATGAATTCTGTCTAAGCAATTTAGATATATATATATTTATAATCAACTCAATTTAAACAAAAAAATGATGCTTCATAGAGCTGAAGGGCGTATATGTAAATAATATTCTGACTTGGCAATAGCACAGGAGAAAAAAGCTAAAAAATTTTCCAATATTCGGTAAGGCATCAACGCAGCAAATTTGAGTAATTTGAAAATTAATTCATTTTCTACCGGGTGAGTTTTTTTATCTTGAGACAGTCTTAAAACCAAAACAGTACATAATATGAAAAAAAATTTCAAATAAAAGTGTATTTATATCAAGTGGGAAACTAAACTACGCTATTGTTTGTCCACCTAGAACAAGCTTTCAAAGGTATTTTAATGTCTACTTCTGTTTTTTAAATAGAAACCTATATATTTCTTTACATATTCATAATCTACAAAAAAAAAACTGAACAACTTCCATAAGAACTATTTTTATACGACATCAAATAAACAAAATATTTAATCAATTAGATCTCAAAAAAATTATTCTTAACAATTATTCAACTTAATTATCAAATAATAATGATTAAATAATTAATTATTAAATTTAAAAGTCACAACAATGAAAATAAATGTTTATAATGATATGATGATTTTAAATCTTCATTATACACAGATTTAAGAGATTATTTTAATACTTAATATATCTATTTGAAATTCTTGAGCATAAAAAAGTTTATTTCACGTCTCAATACAATAAATAGTTTTTGAGTTATAAAATTGTCTCAAGATAAAAAACTCACCCGCTATATACTCGTATATGTATACCTATTCATATATAAAATCATTATTAAATATGTCCTATTTGCCATTCCAGGCATGATATGAATCGGGATTGGGACCTATATGAATTCTGTCTAAGCAATATAGAGATATATATTTATAATCAACTCAATTTAAACAAAAAAATTGATGCTTCATAGAGCTGAAGGGCGTATATGTAAATAATATTCTGACTTGGCAATAGCACAGGAGAAAAAAGCTAAAAATTTTCCAATATTCGGTAAGGCATCAACGCAGCAAATTTGAGTAATTTGAAAATTAATTCATTTTCTACCGGGTGAGTTTTTTTATCTTGAGACAGTCTTAAAACCAAAACAGTACATAATATGAAAAAAATTTTCAAATAAAAGTGTATTTATATCAAGTGGGAAACTAAACTACGCTATTGTTTGTCCACCTAGAACAAGCTTTCAAAGGTATTTTAATGTCTAGCTTCTGTTTTTTAAATGGAAACCTATATATTTCTTTACATATTCATAATCTACAAAAAAAAAACTGAACAACTTCCATAAGAACTATTTTTATACGACATCAAATAAACAAAATATTAAATCAATTAGATCTCAAAAAAATTATTCTTAACAATTATTCAACTTAATTATCAAATAATAATGATTAAATAATTAATTATTAAATTTAAAAGTCACAACAATGAAAATAAATGTTTATAATGATATGATGATTTTAAATCTTCATTATACACAGATTTAAGAGATTATTTTAATACTTAATATATCTATTTGAAATTCTTGAGCATAAAAAAGTTTATTTCACGTCTCAATACAATAAATAGTTTTTGAGTTATAAAATTGTCTCAAGATAAAAAACTCACCCGCTATATACTCGTATATGTATACCTATTCCTATATAAAATCATTATTAAATATGTCCTATTTGCCATTCCAGGCATGATATGAATCGGGATTGGGAGCTATATGAATTCTGTCTAAGCAATATAGAGATATATATTTATAATCAACTCAATTTAAACAAAAAAATTGATGCTTCATAGAGCTGAAGGGCGTATATGTAAATAATATTCTGACTTGGCAATAGCACAGGAGAAAAAAAGCTAAAAATTTTTCCAATATTCGGTAAGGCATCAACGCAGCAAATTTGAGTAATTTGAAAATTAATTCATTTTCTACCGGGTGAGTTTTTTTATCTTGAGACAGTCTTAAAACCAAAAACAGTACATAATATGAAAAAAAATTTCAAATAAAAGTGTATTTATATCAAGTGGGAAACTAAACTACGCTATTGTTTGTCCACCTAGAACAAGCTTTCAAAGGTATTTTAATGTCTACGTTCTGTTTTTTAAATAGAAACCTATATATTTCTTTACATATTCATAATCTACAAAAAAAAACTGAACAACTTCCATAAGAACTATTTTTATACGACATCAAATAAACAAAATATTAAATCAATTAGATCTCAAAAAAATTATTCTTAACAATTATTCAACTTAATTATCAAATAATAATGATTAAATAATTAATTATTAAATTTAAAAGTCACAACAATGAAAATAAATGTTTATAATGATATGATGATTTTAAATCTTCATTATACACAGATTTAAGAGATTATTTTAATACTTAATATATCTATTTGAAATTCTTGAGCATAAAAAAGTTTATTTCACGTCTCAATACAGTAAATAGTTATATTGTATTACCATAATAAAAATGGAGCATTTTTTTGTTGAAGAAAAATGTTTCAATTCAGAAGACTTGCGATATCACTCTGGAATGTCACACAACATTGTAGGAAAATTATTAAATTATTAATTATTATTAAACTATTTATTTAATAATTAAATATTTGATCATTATTATTTGATAATTAAGTTGAATAATTGTTAAGAATAATTATTATTTTAATTTTTTTTGAGATCTAATTGATTTAATATTTTTCTTATTTGATGTCGTATAAAAAAATAGTTCTTATAAAAGTTGTTCAGTTTTTTGTGTAAATTTCGGATATGTAAAGAAAAATATATGTTTCTATTTAAAAAACAGAACTTGACCTTGAAAGCTTGTTTTAAGTCGACAAACGATAACAGTAGTTTAGTTTCCCCTTGATATAAATAAACTTTTATTTGAAACTTTTTTTCATATAATGCACTGTTTTTGACTTATATAATTGCCTCAAGATAAAAAACTCACCCGGTATAGTAGAACCTCGATAATCCTGCACACTTGGGAATCTGCCAGTGCCGGATTACCGATTTTGCCGGATTATTGAGGTCTTTAAAAAAAATCAGTAATAACAATTTATAGAGCAAAAACGTGTACTTTATTTACAAACTAACATAAGGTAAAAACAATTAATGTACATTTCATTTTAAATGCGACTTTTCAGCGCTGATCTATTTATTTTATATTTTAACCAGTAGCTTATATTCCCAGTGAAATATTTATTTAATTTTCTTGATCATGGCGGTTTCCTGCCTATTTATTTATTTTTTATTCCTTGGCTATGGCAACTTCCTGTCTAGTTATTTATTGATCTGTTTTTACTTAATTTAACTACAATTTCTTCAAAAGCAGTGACATATTCTAACTATTTATTTTTTATTTTATTTTATTCATTTATTTATTTATTTTTCCCTGTATATTTATTTATTTGATTTTATTATTTGGACGACATCCGGTATTTCTTTTTGTTTTTTATTATTTTCTTCTTGGCCGCAGCATACTAAGGTTTTACACCGTTCTGCTGCTAGCCACACCTGAGCCACTCAACCGGATCCCGAATGCGAGGATCGGAGGGCTATAAGGGGAAATGTGGAGGGCCTTAAAAAAAATATATCCCTTCATCTATACTTGTTAGCTTCCATGACATAAGCTCTGGAGCATTCCAAAAACGCCTGGACTCGCCTAGCTCTTACGCAGCTTTCATTCTTCAGCGCGCAATTGGTTGCCTACATACAGGCGTACCAACTTTATAAATCAATTTCTTGATTAGTTTTTTGAGAATTTTTTGTTATATATATAACTAAATATAGCTAAACTTCTTGAGGATACAAATTCTCATTTAAATAGGTGTTGGTTTATTCTTTTTTGACAAAACAAACACATTTTTTATCATTTATTTTTCTTTATTTTATTTTATTGTTACCAGGAACGTTTCGACATTTTCTATTATGTCATCATCAGCCTTGGAACAATTTAAAGATGGTGAAAAAAAAATTCACATCGAAATTATTAGAATATAAAACTATTCCAGCGCCTCCCAATCGATCGCAGACCCCAAAGATCGAAAATAATTTTCTCTTCACCCGGGGCGCGACCACAACGAGGCCGTGTAAAGACGAACTAATAACAAATTCAAATTTAGGGAACGAAGAAAAGATTATTTTTATTACAGACAAAAGGATCAGCCGGGGCTCGGAATTTGAATTTTTTTAATGTATTGTAGCTAGATTGTATTGATGTTTGGAGGACCTAGCCACCGAGGACTTGTGCCTCTAAGCAGGTCGAGGAATAAAGATTTATTTATTATTTTTTTATTTATTTATTAATTGTCTTTACACGGCCTCGTTGTGGTCGCGCCCCGGGTGAAGAGAAAATTATTTTCGATCTTTGGGGTCTGCGATCGATTGGGAGGCGCTGGAATATTTAATTGTTTAATTAATGAATCAAGGCGAAAAATGAACGAGGAGAGGATTAAAAAAGAAATTCCATAATTCATATAGACAAAAAGGTATTAGTTTGGGTTCAGGATCAGTAGCTTAGTGGATATAGGAGGTAAACTTCTTATGACAAAGCATTGCAGTACATATGCAAAGATCCCGGGTTCGAGTCCCGGCTGATCCTTTTGTCTGTAATAAAAATAATATTTTCTTCGTTCCCTAAATTTGAATTATATATATATTTTTTTTTTTTTTTTTTTTTTTTTTTGGTTTTTTCGGCCTTTCGGCCTTAGCCATAAGCCACTTTACGATACTATATATTTATTTTTCAAATTTGTCTCTACTCCCGGGGTCAGATTTTAGCTGGATGCCTCGAGTCGGATTCGAACCCGGGTCCCCTGGTTAGCTCGCTGTCATGCTACCGCCTAGCCTACTCGAGCCCCAATGAATTTGTGCTGGCTGGAAAATTCACCAGTTATCACTTTGTCCTTGAAGGCAAAAATAAATAAAATAATAAAATGTTTGTTGTTTAAAATATTATAATTATTCAAACCGGGTCTTGTATATATGTATAACAATGTGGTTAACAAGCTTGGGTTTTACTAATTAAATACAGTTATATAATTTAAAATTAAACAACAAATAATTATTTTATTAATACAGTATTTTGTACTTGAATAAGGCAATCGGCCATTTCTATAAATAAATAAACTTAAATATTTGATGATATTTAAGATATAAGATATATATATATATATATAAATTATTGTTGAATTCTTTTCAACAATAACAACAACACTCAAACACACGTAACGATAAATAACAATAGTTACGGTAAACGGTAAGCGATAAACGAAACCAAACAGAGTATAAACACTCTTCACTTCACTTGACACCTTGCCACCTCGACACCCATATATGATCTGATTAGCCTCCACGTATACGAATCGAATCCAACCTCTAGCTTACACGTCATAGAGTCATTCCTACTCGAATAATTCACTGTTCAGACACTAGGCTCCCGGAATATAACCGCGGCAAATTTATTTTGGTTACAAATTATATATAACATTATTCTTTTGTTCAACAATCATTATTACATAAACATTCAAAGTTAAAAACTATTTCACAAACCGTCTGTCAAAGTTAAAAACTATTTCACAAACCGTCTGTCAAAATTCAAATTCTATTTGACAACTACAACTGGTAGTTGGCAATGGAGTTTAGTTGTCAAATAGAATTTGAATTTTGACAGACGGTTGTATGATAAATACTTATTAACTTTTGAATGTTATGTAATAATAATTTGTTGAACAAAAGAATAATGTTATATATTCTATGAATTTCGATGGGAAAAATTTTCACCATCTTTAAATTGTTCAGAGGCTGATGATGACATAATAGAAAATGTCGAAACGTTCCTGGTAACAATAAAATAAAATAAAGAAAAATAAATGATTAAAATGTGTTTTTTTTGTCAAAAAAGAATAAAACCAACACCTATTTAAATGAGAATTTGTATCCTCAAGAAGTTTAGTTATATTTATAAATCAAATTCAGACTACATTGAGAGGATTTTAATTAATACAGTTATTTTTTTTAATAATACCTGCGAAAAAATTGAATTAGTTAAATAGCTCTAAATAAATCGAATCATAAATTAGAGGTTTTTAACTAATAAAAATTATAAAATTTTCAAACTAAAAAAACAACAAGATAAATGAAATTTACTATAAAGGAGATCTATTTGACTGGGGCCAACATTGTGGACGGGGGCTAAATAATAGTTCTATCAATATAATCAAGAACCTTTGATCGATTTATACAAAATTTCGCATATGCACCTTTTAAAAAATGACTCACTATAATTCGATTAGTGACCGAAAATTGGGGCGAGAGGGGATCAAAAATAATTTATTTAGACAATTTAAAACAAAAAAATAACTAAATTCTAGGGAATTTTGAGTTTCCAACTTATTTTTGGCCATTGACCTCTGGTTCATTGTAAAGTCGGATTCACAATACGCTGACGTATCGTGTTAACACGTCAGCTGACGAGTGCAAAAAAATTAATCAATTATTTTAATTAGGAGTGTGCACATTAGGCTGACTGTGTCGTGTTGATGCGCGACATAACTCGCTCGCTGACGCGTCAGCTCTAAATATAAATTGTGCAGAACTCGTCAGGCCGTCAGCCATGATGACCATGGAACAAAGTTAAGAGAATGCTATTTACTAAAATAAATAAAAGATCTAGTTTTCATAATACTTAATAATATGAGGTATCAAATTTAAGAATTCAAATATTTAAATGAATTTAATAATTCTGTAATATGATCATTATATTAGTTAGATTTCTTTTTATTATTTGCTATAGGAGGATCAAATTTAATAAAGCAGTCAATTATCATTTAAAATCCATATTTAATTTTTATTCATTTGGATTAGCCATCCAAAAGTCTCCTATCCATTCCGCTACGATATATTCCTGTCTGTATAAGCAAACAAAGAACAACTGACGAGTTAACACGTCAGCGTAATGTGCACACCCGGCCTGACGATTACGTCTTAACAAGACACGTCAGCGTAGTGGGAATGAGGCTTAACTCATATGATCCTGCGTCAATCGTTAACTAACAATCATTAGTCAAACGAACCTTGGTTCAGTTTGTTTATATGCAAGTGGGCCTAAGTATCACAAAGATTATCTTTATTTTTAAAGAAGAATCTTTCCTTGTAGGTTTTTGAATATACAAGGGGTGTTAGTTGAAATTTGCTAGTTTTGCTAATCGATGTAGCTAGAGGTATGTATACATTTCTATGATTTGACACTATGTCATATTTTTCTATTGATATTAACCTTCAAAAATACACAAGTTACATTCTGCCAAAATAATAGCGTCATAGTTGTTTACCTCAGTGAATATGTCGAATTTCGTTACAAGTAAATAGCATTTGCGACTCCAAGTCCAAATCGCTTTGGCCGTAAGACAATGCTCTGTGTTTGGTGGGACCAGTGTGGTGTGGTGTACTTCGAGTTATTAAAACCTAGTGAGACGGTGAATACGGATCGCTGCCGACAACAAATTATCAATTTGAATCATGCGTTGATCAAAAAACGGCCAGAATGGGCCCGCAGACATGGCAAAGTTATCCTACAACATGACAATGCACGGTCTCATATCGCTAAAGTGGTGAAGAACACATTAAAAGCATTAAATTGGGAAATATTATCACACCCGCCGTACTCTCCAGACCTCACCCCGTCCGACTATCCCCTTTTCGCATCGATGGGACACTCACTCGCAGAGCAGCGCTTCGCCAATTTTGAAGAACTCGAAAAATGGCTCGTCAAATGTTTTGCCTCGAAAGAGAAAAAGTTTTTTTGGAATGGTATCCATGATTTGCCTGAAAGATGGCCAAAATGTGTAGAATCCAATGGTCAATACTTTGAATAAAATTTTTTGAGATTCCTTTGAGAATTAAGTGTTTTTTATCGAAAAAACCGGCAAATTTCAACTAACACCCCTGGTAGACATATATGAATCAGTGTCGTCCGGTTCATGGATGCTAGCTGATTCCTGAAATTTTAAAACCTCATACTTTGGCATATTTTAACCAATCTCATGTAGATTTATTGGATTTTTTTAATGCTATTCATGAAATGTACAATCCTTTCAATATTTCAAAAATTCGCATTACTTATGAAAATAACATTGAATATATTGGGCGAGACAAAAAGCGTTTTGTTCAGTTGATTGATTCTAAAACCAGGATATGCCATTAGGTCGATTTTGACCATCAGAGTGAGGACTAAGGGCGCTTTTCCTTCTCTTGCACCATCACATATATTAAATTTTTACTGAGAGGTACCTAAATTCAATAAATAATTAATCTAAAAATGTATTAATGTTGATTTATTTCTTACCTTTTATTATTTTTTCATTGATTCGAGATATTAATGAAGAATATATAATATATGAATAACACTTACCTAAAACAAAAGAAAAAGAAAATTTTATTAGTAAAATTCCAATGATTTAAATTCAAAATTATTGGCAAAATATCTTAAAATATAAAATACAAATCACCTAAACAAATTATATAATTATTATTATTATCATTAATATGGATTAATCTACTCTTATTAAACGAGCAAAAATTGTTTATATATATATTTGTTTGTATATATATTTGTATCTTAGTTCTATTTTGAAAACGGCTCTACCGATTTTGATGAAACAAAATCTATTTACAAGTTTTGTGGATGAGAAAGCGATCTGGCTAGGTCTGGACCTCGACAAATTTCATCTTAATTGATCTTTTCTTAATTTAACTAACTATTGATAGATAAAAATCTCAATAAAAAAGTTTGTTTACATTTTTTTCAATTATCTTTTATTTATTAATTGGTTTTTTAATTTTAAAACCCACTAATAGGTTATAGCAAATATGAATATAATATATTAAAATTAGGAATTTTTTGTTTGAGATGGAAGGGATGGAAGGAGAGACCAATCGACTTGATTGGGGAATAATGGAATTGAAATAATTATCGGAAAAGAGGTTTTTTATCTAATTAGATTTTTCCTCTTATTAAAAACAAGGACTAAAGATGAATAAGGACACTCGATGACGGAGAAGCAATCTCCGAAATCGAAGCTAAAATACAATGTATACATTAATTAATGTAAAATAATTGGTTTAATAAAATTTATAAAAAAAAAAAAAAAAATTTTGTTTGAGATGGAAGGGATGGAAGGAGAGACCAATCGACTTGATTGGGGAATAATGGAATTGAAATAATTATCGGAAAAGAGGTTTTTTTATCTAATTAGATTTTTCCTCTTATTAAAAACAAGGACTAAAGATGAATAAGGACACTGGATGGTGGAGAAGCAATCTCCGGAATCGAAGCAAAAATACAATGTATACATTAATTAATGTAAAATAATTAATTTAATAAAATTTATAAAAAAAAAAAAAAAAAATTTTGTTTGTTTTTAATTAACGGGTGTCTAAATCATAACATTACAGGTGTGTTTACAGACATTGTATGTGAGACAATGTCTGTTTTTTTTTTTTTTTTTTTTTTTTTGGCTTTTCGGCCTTTCTAACCATAAGCCATTTTACGATACTATATATTTTTTAAATTTGTCCCTATCCCCGGGGTCAGATTTTAGCCGAATGCCTCGAGTCGGATTCGAACCCGGGTCCACTTGGTTAGCAGGATGATGCGCTACCGACTAGCCTATCTGACCCCCAGACAATGTCTGTTTAAAAGTAAAAACAACATATTTTTTTGTGAGAATTTTGGATTTAAAATTTTTTAATTGTTCAAGTGTAAAAAAGTTCAAGATTATTGAGCAATTGAGGCCTAAGACAACAATGTATTGTAGTTAAAATAATAAAAAATATTAAAGGATGTTTCGTCGCGTAGTGGAATTGTCTTTTGACAAAGAGTGATAGAATGAACCACTGAGGAAGTCGAAATTAATCGACGAAACATCTGGCCCATTCAATAAAATCACTGTTTTTAATTTTTGTCCAATTCCCTGCTATTCCTGTTAATTAATTATAAATTTATTTAACATCATTATTTCAAGTTAGAAATATATAAGTTCAGATATTATTTTCACTCAATATTTGACAAGAATTCCCTACATTTGATTCGCGATTGAATCAAATGAAGAAAACATTCGATTAATTAATTTTAGTATATTAAGTGGATATCGATGAGGCAGTCCAAAAAAGAAGAAGATAATTTACACTATCTTTTTATTCATAAAACCGACGTTTCGGAGGCTATTCCCTCCTTCTTCACGGTTTTGAAAAGTCAGTGAAGGAAATCCAATACGGCATTCCCTCTGTCTCCTCTTTCAGTGGCAGTAACAATAATATCTTGTAATTATAATGTACATTATAATTCTGCTGATAATGAAATACAATATATTATTGTTACTGCCACTGAAAGAGGAGACAGAGGGGAATGCCGCATTGGATTTCCTTCACTGACTTTTCAAAACCCTGAAGAAGGAGGGAATAGCCTCCGAAACGTCGGTTTTATGAATAAAAAGATAGTGTAAATTATCTTCTTCTTTTTTGGACAGCCTCATCAATATCCACTTAATTCACTTATCAGTCCGTCTCCAAAAATTACTCCAATTTTAGTATATTTTTAAATTCAGAATCATGCATTGAGACATCAATTTGTTGTTCTAGAATAATACTTATATCTGCTCTTAGATCCAAAATCTTCTTTCCTCCGAGCCTGTTGTTCTATTTTACCTTTGGCCTTCACAAATTCCTCTCTTCTGGATTATTAAACATCTTATACAGAATGTATTTCCACTAATGGATGCTATCAATAAATATTCCTATCTCTTTTATTCTTAAGTGCGACGTCACCTAACCTACTTTTTTATTTATACAGTTTATATACGTACTAGGGGCTTGAGAGCTCTGGGTAATTTTTGAGTGGATTTTTTGAACAGGGGCCCAGCTGTTTGCTCTGTTTGCCCCCCTTTCGTTGCGACATGGGATTTTCTCGTGTTTGTCTCCGTCTCTTTACTATGCCGCGTTGCCATGGTTTCCATGGTTCCCCAGGTCCAACCAGCCAATATTCTAGAGCAGAAAACCATTCCAGATCTCGTGAGTGAGTTCGTGTTCATTTGCACCCCCAGACCGAGTACGTGATCTATGCGAATTCACGCGAAAAGGTGTTTAGAACCAACGACACAGGGATCATGTTGGACCCAATTAGACGCCCATTAAGGGCCTGCTGGAAACTGCTGGAGTTTCCTTTCCAGCTCCTTTTTTATTCATCCAAAACTTAAGTGACTATGGATTTAATACTATTGAAATCTCAAGGGTTATTACTCTAAAATAAAATCTATTATATTAGGTATACTACACTACTGTGCAAAAATTGAGCACAACAATAAAACCTTTTTTAAATTTTTACAAATAACCAAATAATATGTTCTATTAACTCTTAAACTAACATATTCAAGAAATAAGTAAAATTAATTTAAAAGATACAATTACAAATTATCATACTTTCTCAATATCGCTTTACTTTTAAATAAAGTTTTAATAAAAGATCAAATTTCATTTGAAATATCAATAAATTGAATTAAGCATTATTGATAGAAAAATAAAATATACAAAATGGCTATTTCTGAAGTTCAAGCAGTTCAAATTGTGGGCCTAATCATCAAGGGACTAAGTCAATTTCAATAAGCAATAATTTCAATAATGTATGGTTACTTGTAAAAAAAATTAAAAATGATTTACTATTTAATAAAGTTTTTATTGGTGGCTCGATTTTTTGACCGAAGTGTATTTCACTAGCTGCGAAGCACCCCTTCGGCGGGCATCTTGCTAGCAACTTCACCTGGACTCCATGGTGAGTTTTAAAATAATAATTTGAATATCCTAATTTTAGTAAATTTTATTTGTTATGAATTATTAGTGGGTTTTAAAATTATAAAAATCACGTCTGGGTCGTCGCGCATTATAATTAAGAGCATTCTTGGAGACTCCTCTCCACAAATTCGAGCAATATTCGAGACTGAGGCAAATTTGAATTTTATACAGGGTGGAGCAGAATGCACTCTCTGATTTGAAGGGTTAATTGTAAGAAAACGGCTTAAGATACATAAAAATGCTTTTTATTTCTCAAAAGTACATATAATACCGGTTTTTTTTCACGATATTTTTGAAAATAATATCATCCAAGTGGCTGCCTTGGCGAGCAATGCACATATTGAGCCTTTCAAAGAAATTTTCGGCCACTCTTCTCAGTATATCTTGCGAAATTTCAGCAATTACGCCCTCAATCGCTTCAATGGTTCGAAGTCGAACTTTGTATATCTCAGCTTTGACGTAACCCCACAGGAAAAGTCAAATCAGCGGAGCGAGGGTGCCATGGAACATATCCAGGAAAGAGATTAGGCGACCGGAAAAGAGCACTTGTAAAATTTTGCGTGAACGACTGGCAATATGGGCCGTGGCTCTTGTTGAAACCAGAAGGCTTCGTGTTCCTCGCCGTACTCTTCCATTTTGGGGCGCAATAAATTCTCCAACATGTCACAATAGTGAGCCGAATTCACGGTAACAGTTTCAATTTCAAAAAAATAAGGCCCAATAATGCCTATAGAGGACACAGCGTACCAAACTGTTTCTTTGGGACTGTGAAGAGGTCTTTGGTGCAGTTTACAATGGTTTTCAGATGCTCAATAACGAAAATTTTAACAAAAAACTCCTCTGCGTCGCCACAACGGTTTCCCTGTTTTTAAAAAAACGTCTCCACAACAAAACGCCGTTGCTCACCTGACCACGGCATGGTGTCTACTGAGAACGGTATTGCTCACCCAACCTAACGACACCTGCCACCCCCAATCTATCAAATCTATCAATCTATCAAATCTAATCCGATACTTAGATATCCTTATATATTCAACTGCTCACCCTTTTTTCTCTTGATAAAAATGTTTCTATCATGTTTATTTTTTTATTTATGGCCTTGGATTATAGTCTGGTTTAGCCAGAACCTATTTATTTATTTATTGTACTTTTAGCTATAGACTAGTTTGTATTTGTATGTTTCAGTGTAAATAAGTCTCAGTTAACTGATTAAATGTTAACAGAGTATGTGGCTTAAACTCTAGTCCCCTACTCAAAGACCACGAAATATTTATTTTTTATAATAATTAAAATTACAAATATGTGGTTTATTATCTACCCCCTTTATTCGGTCTGGGGCTCTTCAGTGATTTTTTGAAACTAGGGACTGCATTCTGCCCAACCCTGTATAAGGTAAGAAGTTGTTCGTATTTCCAACCCATTGTCCCAATCTCAGTATAAATGTATTAATGTCAGTACCCATGTAGGGGCTAGTCTCCGCCAGAGGGAATGTCCGTCGAAATCCCTAGACTCGGCTCTGCAGACCATCCCGACTCCAATCTGATATTAAGGCATATCTCCGCCCGATCGAATGTCGGTCGAAATACCGAGACTAGGTTAGTTGACCATCCTGACACCAACCTGATATAAATGCCAATTTCCGACTGATCGTAAAACCCATGTGTCTCATAAATGGTAACAGTCGGATGTCAGATCGATAAGCTCTTGTCGGTTTAGTCTCAGACTTGCCACATGGGTATACATTTTTAACGACATTACTTCCCGGTCCCCCTATTATTAAGAAAATTAATTTTAACTTTCTTATACAATTAAATAATCATATTTTATCTCATTTATCCAGATATCATTTAATTTTCTAATTCGCCCAAAGGATTCTTCATCATTTTATGAATCTAAATTTTTTAATTATTAAATTCTCTAATATATTCATTAATATAAAATACTTAAACTTTTACGATTGCAATTGATGAAACGTCTAACTTAATTACTTGGCCTGGAAAAAAGGTTTTTTTCTTCATTCAACAGCTCCAAGATTTTTTTTTAATGAAAATTTTATCTTTTGAATAATATCTTGGGTGGGCGGAGTTGCTATGAATGAAAACCACCCCTTGAATTTCCTACCAAAATTAGCATGGGTTTAGATTAAGGGGCTGGACTCTAATCGAGCGCTCTTGTTACTGCACAAAAGTTTTTTTTTCTTTATGATTAAGAAAAGAACCAGTAAGTATTTTTTTTCTTATTTTCCCCGAAATAAGGCCACATTTATTGTAGGTAAAACGTGAGGGGATTGGGATAACTGATTCACTATAATTGCGAGTATTTTTGAGTATGTAAAATGTTTAAGTGATTTAGTACTAACAATAAGTATTATTAGAGAGTCTGGTGTTGATGCGAAGTGAAACATAGAGTATTTTAATAAAAGAAAAAAGTAAAAAATTTTTTTGGAAAATTATAATTTACTAGGTTACTTGTTTCACATGTAAGAAATAAAAGAGAGAGGGTGTTTTCTCAATATATATATTTCAGGCTGTCAACCCATCATCAGGAGATACAGAATATATAACTAAATGAACTGAAGATAGGTCAGTTAATGAGGGTCCAGAACCTAACATTTTTTTAATATAAGTCTCATAGTTTTCGAGTTATAGGCATTTTTTGAAAATGGTGAAAATCGCTACCCTGGCCCTAAATAATAAGATGTGTGCCTACAAATTTACATACTTTATTATATTATTATATTTTTGGTTACACAATCCTGAATAACCCTGCTATTAACCAGAATTTCAAATAAAACCATAAGTACTATACTTTTGGAGAAAAAAAAATATTTTTACCAGACTTATGTTTTAAAAAATTTTGATCAGCTATCTTTGGATCATCTTTAATGTAAAAAAAGTCTAGTAAACAAGCATTGCAAGTTATTTAAAAAAATTGGCCCATTTGGTCGAGATTTAAAAATGGTACAGGACTTGTACTTCCTTCTTTAGAAAAAAAAAAATATTGATATTTTTTGGCAAAATTAGCTAATTTAAAATCATATTTTGAAAGTGTATTTTTACACTAGGGTGCAAAAAAATCGATCCACCAATAAAAACATTATTAAATAGCAAATTATTTTTAAAATTGTTATAAATAACCATATATAATTTGTTCCATTAACTCTTAAACTAACATATTCAATAAATATTGTTGATAATATTTGAATTGTATTTTAAAAAAATAAGTAAAATTAAATTAAAAGATACAATTATCATACTTTCTCAATATCACTTTACATTTAAATAAAAGATCAAATTCCATTTGGAATATCATTAAATATGAATAATTTTGAATTAAGCATCATTGATAGAAAAATAAAATATACAAAATGGATATTTCTGAAGTTCAAGCAGTTCAAATTATATACCTAATTAATCAAGGAAAATTCAACAACAACTTGCAATAAACAATAATTTCAATAATCTATGGTTACTTGTGAAAAAATTAAAAATAACTTACCTACTATTTAATAAAGTTTTTATTGGTGGATCGATTTTTGTTCACCGGAGTGTAGTATAGATAAATTTATTATATCTATTTAGGACAACTACTTAATGATTCGTATATTATTTTATAAGATCAGGAACGAAGGCTTAATGAATTAGATATAAATATTATATTGTATGAAAGTTTTTCTCAAGGTTTTCAATTTTATTTATAATTCTCGAATCATTTGCAATTGTATAGTTTCATTTTTTTATTTTGAGTTCAGTTGAACTTATGACACATAACTTTGTGATTTTCATATCTTTTTGCCGGTTCTAACCTGCGTCTCGCCTTAACTCACACAGTATATCAACTTTGTATTATTGTTGTCAAGTCAAGTTGGTGAATAACCTAAAGCGAATTCAATTGTTTTCTAATATGTAAAAGTACTTAAATATTTGACATGGACTGAAGATGGCGTCGAGTTGAAGCCGAAACGTTTCATGATCAAAATAAAATAAATTAACAACCATGATGAAGATTTTGTATTTTGAAAAATAACCATTATTCTCAAAGGATTCCATCTTCCACCGGATTCATTAATCCTCGTTCCTGATCTTATAAAAAAAATTATTATATCTATTTGATAATAAGGGAAACAAACTTTAGAAATACAAATTTGAAAAATCATTTTTGTAAAATGCAAACAATCAATTTTATTTATTTATTATTTTTTTTATAACAAACCACCACCTTTTTTAGAGTTCAACGCTAAATCCATTCTTCTCTCATTAATCCTGAGGTTTTGTTTTATATCTCTATCCTCGTGTGTGTGTGTATGTGTGTGTGTGTGTGTGTGTATTTAGTATTTGGCGATTTTTCTTTCTACATTAATGCAAAATGTTTTGTTTTCCACATTATTTCATTTTAATTCCAAATAAATCATCAATACATTCTCGTATTGGTTGATATAATATAAAATGTTATTTTTTTTTGTTTATATTTTTTCATCATATATGTATATTTTATAGTATAATATATAAATTTCCACTTGACTAATCAAAAGATAAATGGGAACAAAAAAAAATGATGATGCAATTTATTGATAGGTAAACTGTATTCGAATTAATATAAAAATATAAAGTACGAATTACTATTGATTTGTTAACTCTTCTACCTCTATTGTACCCCTCTCTTTGACTTATTGTTGAGGGAATCTCATGAGGTGAGTGCTGTGTGTGGTGCTTTGTGCGCCCCCATCAAGTCGATGGGGTCCTAACAATCTGTTGAGTGCAGGTTGTAGGTTGCGTGTTCATATAGGGTGTGTGCAGGGAGGGGCTGCTGGTTGGCATGCTTGGCTCCTCCAGATTCGAATGTCCGAATCCGTTCGCTTTCGCTTCTCCAGTCGAATCGAGTCGCTTTAATTATAGCATGGCTGAATATATTTCACTCATGCAAAAGCGACGCAACGATCCGACTGGAGTCATCTAGCGGCCGTGTGTCAAGGCTCGTCGCCATGAGCGAGAGCGGGCCGCTACACCACACCCTTTCTTTCTTGGGTGATCGCCGATTACCCGACTCAAGTCGAGCCGGGCAAGGCTCTATCCACCTAGCTGGTGGGTCCAAGAGGCTGCTTGCTTTGCAATCACGTCGGGGTCACCAGTATTATTCAGGGACTCTCAGTGAGGTGAGTGCTGTGTGGTGCTTTGTGCGCCCCCCATCAAGTCGATGGGGTCCTAACAATCTGTTGAGTGCAGGTTGTAGGTTGCATGTTCATATAGGGTGTGTGCAGGGGAGAGGGCTGCTGGTTGGCATTGGCCCTCCAGATTCTGAATGTCCGAATCCGTTCGCTTTCGCTTCTCCAGTCGAATCGAGTCGCTTTTATCATAGCATGGCTGAATATATTTCACTCATGCAAAAGCGACGCAACGATCCGACTGAATCATCTAGCGGCCGTGTCTCAAGGCTCGTCGCCATGAGCGAGAGCGGGCCGCTACAGACTCGTTGTCTCACTCTTGTAAACCCCATTAAATTGTACGACATATAACGAAATTAAAAACATATATGTAGTAATATAGTTTACAAGGAAACTAATGTAATTGTATATTTTATCGTGTATACCAGGTGAGTTTTTTATCTTGAGACAGTCTTATAACTCAAAAACAATTCATTATATGAAAAATGTTTCAAATAAAACTTTATTTATATGAAGGGGTAAACTAAACTACGCTATTGTTTGTCGATCTAGAAGAAGCTTTCCAAGGTATTTCGACGTCAACTTCTGTTTTTTAAATAGAAACCTATATATTTCTGTGCATATTCTGAATCTACAAAAAAAACTAAACAACTTTTATAAGAACTATTTTTTTATATGAGATCGAATATAAAAATAAATATTAATTCAATTAGATCTCAAAAAAATAATTATAATAATTATTTTTAACAATTATTCAACTTAATTATCAATTAATATTGATTAAATAATTAATTATTAAATAAATATTTATTAAATCGAAAAGTCACAACAATTAAAATAAGTGTTTATAATTATATTAAAACTTCGTTATACTCAGATTTAAGAGATTATTTTCTACTTAATAGATCTATTTAAAATTCTTGAGTTTAAAAAAGTTTATTTCTCGTGTCAATCCAGTAGATAGTTATATTATTGTATTACCATAATAAAAATGGAGCATTTTTGTTGAAGACAGAATAAAATGATCTTAATTTATGGTGAATGTGGAAGAAGTGATATGTGGCTGCCATTTTCCTATTACGAATACACCCTCCCAAGCTTCATTTCATCGTGTTGTAAATCTGTTTAAAAAAACACAACAACAAATGTAAAAGCTGTCTCAGAACAGTGTCGTAAAATTATTAAATAATTATTAAATTATTTATTTAATAATTAAATATTTGATCATTATTATTTGATAATTAAGTTGAATGATTGTTAAAAATAATTATTATAATTTTTTTTTGAGATCTAATTGAATTAATATTTATTTTATTTGATGTCGTATAAAAAAATAGTTCTTATAAAAGTTTTTCAGTTTTTTTTTTTTTTTGTAGATTGAGAATATGTACAGAAACATGTAGGTTTCCATTTAAAAAATAGAAGTTGACCTCAAAATACCCTTGAAAGTTTGTTCTAGATCGACAAACAATAGCGTACTTTAGTTTCCCCTTCATATAAATAAACTTTTATTTGAAACTTTTTTGCATATAATGCATTGTTTTTGAGTTATAAGACTGTCTCAAGATAAAAAACTCAACCAGTATATGGCTGTTTACCTATATGAGCCCTCTAGAATCAAAACCCACAATATCCAAAAACTTGTTTATTGGGAATTAAGCAATAAATTGTTTTCATACTAATATACCGTCACCCCATTGCAAGAACTAGCTAACTCAAAAAATTCTTTTTCGTGATACCTGGCTATTTCATAGCTAAAAATACATATGAATTGTTATTCATAATTGTAATAATAATAATGTGTAGTCATATTAAACAGTTTATCCAGATAAGTACTTTAAATATAACCTGTTATGGAATAGGAAAAATATTTTCAACCCATTTTTCAAGAACTTGAAAAATCTTGGGGAATGATCGATATGATGAAACATATTTTCAAGTTTGGAAAATTAGCCAAAATTTGAAAAGCTCTATCTCGTAAACTATTAGGTCTACCAAGCTGATTCTTGTCTTGAATTGTACGAAATTTAACCTAGTTAAAAAATATATAGAGTGATTATTGTCGAAAACGTGCTCGTTCATGCTCAAAATGAGGAAGAATCCGATAAAAGTGCTGAAATTTGCAGTTTTTGGGATTTTCAAAAAGTGATCCGGGGTGGGGGGAGGGGGGGGGGACTGCCGAGATCGAAAACTTGGATTCGGGATCTCAGTCACATTCCATACAAAGAAAAAAATCGAAACATTCTACCACCATTTTATACTTCTTTGAAGAGGGATACAAAAGCTCGTGAAAAGATACAATTAATGCCTTAATATTGGTGGAAACTATCTCGAAATGTAGATTAAGATTCAGGCTTCAATGTGAAAATAAATTGTTATGAAAAATATACTTGTTTTTTTTTTATTTTTTATTTCAAAACGTCACTTACTTTAGAAACATGCCCCGTATTAATTTCTTGTTATACTTTTACACAGGTAGCACACAATATCCTCAGAATATTCTAAGAAGATTTAAATGTCCTTAGAATATCCTTAGAATATTCTTAGGATATTGTGGTTACCTGGGTAGACACAGGCGATTGTATTATCCTCCCGTGATTCCTGCGGTGAATGTCTGTAGCACAGACATCCCCTACTCCGAACATGTCAGAGGTCATGGCATAGTCATTAACTCTAGATTGACATGGAGTGACCATGTTAGTCTGATCTGTAAAAGAGTATACGGTTCGTTGTATCCTCTCCGAAAAATGGCCCACGCAACACCTGTCTGGCTGCGCCGAAGACTTGCTCTCGTCTTATTATTACCCCACTTCTTGAATGGAGAGGTCGTCTACTACGGCCTCGACAGCGTTTCTCTCCACAGGTTATCGGTGGCACTTAATTCGTGCATAAGATACATTTACGACCTGGGCCATATGTTATTAAAAATGTTTCGTGGATTCTAATTAACTGTTTATTTTTTCAATCAATTTTACAACAATTAAAAACTAAAGAGTATAAATCTTAATTATTACATCAAATCCCCTTTTAAGATTTATATCTTTAACACTTTCATTTCTTCAGATTTTACATGCTCTAGTTTAATATTTTCTTTCATAATTTCATCCTCAACAAAATAGTATTTTCTATTTATATGTTTTGTTCTGGTTTGTATCTAATTCTTTGTTCCTCTTCTCGAAGAATCTGTTGAATTTCTTCCAAAGAATGATCACGTTGAGTCCGTCAAGATAGTTGCTATTTTCTCATATTTTAAATTAATTCCCCTAACAATATGAAAAGTTATCTCGCGCACAGAGAATTTGTGACCAAGTCCCGAAGCTCTAGATATTATATTTCTTCCTCTTGTAATATAATCATCCACCGATTATATTTTTCAATTAATAATAATAAAGCGGTTTGTTCTACAGCATGCGCCGTTTTCCGCATCCAACACGCCAATTCTCTCTATCCAGAATGTCTTGCTCTTGTAGTTGCCTACTGGTCATTGCCTCATCTACTCCCTGCTTCCACGTTCGTCTCGGTCTTCCTCTTCTCCTCCGTCTTTCCGTGGGCATCCAGATCCATATTTTATGAGGCCACCTATCTTCCGGCATTCTTTTGAGGTGTCCGTACCATATTAATCTCTTCCTTTCTATTCTATCTATTTTTATTTTTCAATTCTAATCCTAAATCTATTATTTTATCTTCTTTATTTCCCGAATATATTCTTTTTAATTCTTCCCATATATTTTTAGCATTTACCTCTCCGATAAACATACCGGCTTGTTCGTTGGTTAGCGTATTTATTATTATACCGAAGGCTTCATCATTTTTTTCATCCCATTCATTAAAATTTATATCATTTTTTTCTGGTTCTGGACCAAGGATTACACTTTTAAATAACTTCTTGGACCTTAAAATTGCACTCACCTTAAGTGCCCATATTTCATAATTTGACCCATTCAAAGGTTCAATTTTATATTGAATCAATGTTGTATCAGTCATCTTTTCTTTTGATTAATTAATTATTCTAATTATGAACCAATTATTTTACATTAACCACGCTCTGCTACCAAAATTGTTATTAAAAATGTTTCGTGGATTCTAATTAACTGTTTATTTATTCAATCAATTTTACAACAATTAAAAACTAAAGAGTATAAATCTTAATTATTACATCACCATATGGATCATGTTTCTGAGAAAGTAGTAGAGGTATTAGGCTTCAGCCTTCCTAACTATCTAAAGGTTAGGTACCTGAGGTTTGTCCATAGGGTCCTTATATCAGGGTCTCCCTCCTACCTGGCGGAACTACTTACCCCTGGTCCTTCAATAAGATCAAGAGCCCTGGTATGCCCGCGACACCAGACTGCCCTCAGATCGAGGTCATTTGAGATCACAGCCCCACGACTGTGGAACTCAATGCCCTCTGCCCTAAGACAACCATCCTCTGCTGCCCGCTTTTTGCGTGGACTCACTGAAGCCCTATCATGCTAATGCTATAGCCTCTAACTTATATTTTATATTTTACTTATGGAAAGTGGTGTAGGTTTTAGGTGAAACATGATGTTAGTTAATAGAGTAAAGGGTGTGTAGTTTCACAGTGAATGAAATAAAACTCAAAGAGGTTTATACAAACTCAATATATTTCAGATTATTAGTCCATCATCAGAGTTTACAAGTTTAATACTAGTAATAATTGAACGAGTGGTTCGCCATTCTTGACATTCAAATCATGGTTACCAATATAACAAAATATAACATTCAAATCTTACACAAGAAAAACACCAATGAAAATTTAAAATTTAAAAAATTTAAAAAATTCGTTTTTACAAAGATTTTTCTTTTTTTAATTGTAAAATATATATAATGTAAATATAAGAAATCCAAGTAAATATGAATATTAATATAAATAAAAATTACAAGTATAAATATAAAGTCTTTTTAGAATTAAATTAGAAAGTAAAATTACAAATCTAAGTCATGACAAAATTAATTATAAATATCAGTTTACAAATAAGCTAAATAACATATAGAGATGAAGAATTAAGATAAAATATAATAGGGATAAATTAGATGAGATAAGTTACAATATACAACAATTTTTGTGGTTATCTCATATATCAAAATGTCATTTATTTTAAAGACTGAAGGCGCATGATTTGAATTTAATTTTGATTTTAATTTGGGAAATAGTATATATTTGAGAGAGACTGAGGTTAAGTTTTTTTTTTTTTTTTTATAATTTTAAAATAAAATAAAAAAAAAAAAAAAAAAAAAAACTTAACCTCAGTCTCTCTCAAATATATACTATTTCCCAAATTGAAATCAAAATTAAATTCAAATCACACGCCTTGCTTTAAAATAAATGCATTTTGATATATGAGATAACCACAAAAATTGTTGTATATTGTAATTTATCTCATCTAGTTTATCCCTATTATATTTTATCTTAATTCTTCATCTCTATATGTTATTTAGCTTATTTATAAACTGTATTTATAATTAATTTTGTGTCTATGACTTAAATTTGTAATTTACTTTCAAATTTAATTCTAAAAAAACTTTATATTATACTTGTAATTTTTATTTATATTAATATTCATATTTACTTAGATTTCTTATATTTACATTTATATATTTTATAATTAAAAAAGAAAAATCTTTTGTAAAACAATTTTTTTAAATTTTTTTAAATTTTAAATTTTCATTAGTGTTTTCTTGTGTAAGTATGTTATATTTTGTTATATTGGTAACCATGATTTGAATGTCAAGAATGGCGACACACTCGTTAATTATGTAATTAGTCTTGTAAACTCCTGATGATGGACTAATAATCCGAAATATATTGAGTTTGTATAAACCTCTTTGAGTTTTATTTCATTCACTGTGACTTACACCCTTATTATATATATTTTATATTGTGTAATTTATATTTTGTAATATACTTATATTTTGTATTTCTATTTTGTATTTTATATTTTGTATTTTTTTACGTTTTGTTCTGTTTCTTGTATTTTTGTATCTAATTTATATTTCATTTTTCTTTATATTGTTAATCTCTATATTTGTCAGTTTCTTTTTTTTTTTTTTTTTTTTTTGATTGATTGTACACTATAAAGGTCTACTCTGACCTATGTACATAACCTCATTAATAAATAAAAATAAAAAATATATATATATTTCAATTAGTTGATTTTATTCTCCAATTGTAGGGCGTGGCGTTGATTTTCTATATAACTATAGATCTCTAAATACTTCTCTCTACGTATACCATAGAATAGATGATATTTCAATGAATGGAATTCAATCTTTTCTGGACGCACAATGGTAATGACTGGATGACAACCTCCTTTGTTTTCCTATATTCAATTCTATTTCATGCTGAATCTATTATTATTATTATTATTATAAAGTCTCCTCGTTTCTATTTTCAACTTATTATTATAATTAATTAATTCTAAAATTTAGCGAATTGCAAAATTATACGAGATCTCTAATTAGGTTCTAGATTTCTGATTTACATTTCTTTTTTTATTTTATCCAATGTGAAGCATGGGTAAAGTATTGTAATCGGTCTGGCGGCAAGCGGGACTTCAAAGGGTCCTCAGGTAAAGACTACGGAACCCATGGATTCAATTAAGGTCACAAATTGTAGTATTCAATTAGATTGAATTTTAGCACGTGACGATTTTGCCAAAAATTAACTAGGGTCTCGTCGAGAAGCCAAAAGGTGCCATTTTTTTGGAAGTGCGTGCGGATGGATGGATGTATGTATGTGTATCGTTTATTTCGTCCACGATTTTTTCCACACCGTTGCACCGATTCAAATGAAATTGAAAAGCCTACCATTAGTTTAACTAAATGAAGCGCTGATTAGTTTTTGGTACATATTGGCCCACAAACATTAGTACTTTATTTCAGTTACTTTTTTAGTTTTTTCTAAATATCTTGAAAATGACTTAACCAATTTTGATGAAATTTAATATCCTAATCAAGTACCTTGGGGACCACAAAAAGGGTTAAATAAAGTTTTTAGTAAAATTATATTTTAAAGTACTTTACTCAAGAACATATTAATATTTCAAATGAATTTGGATAAAGTTTAGCATGACATCCGTTGTAGTTGATTTCTAAATATCTTGAAAATGACGTAACCAATTGATGAGATTTAATATCCGATTTAGTTATCTTGGGAATAACACAAAAAGATTCAAATCAGTTTTTAGTAAAAGTATATTTTAAAGTACTTTACTCTAGAGTAAGATAGTACTTTTTTAAATTCCTTATCTTACCAAAAATTTTAAAAAAACTTTAAAATTTATTAATTTGATCGGTAATATAGCTCATTTAAACTTACTTAAGTAAGAATGGTTAGGCTTCTCGCTGTGAAATGATAAAAATTTGGGAGGAAATTTTATAAGTAACCATAGCAACTGCGTTGTTTTCTAATCCGTTACCTTTGCTGAAGACATAGAGGAATCGACTTAAAATCAAAAATAGCAATTGATTCTCATTTAATACTTGAGGAATAACAATTCTATGTTGGATTTTGACGTTTCGGTTTTTATTGGTAACCATTGTTAAAGACATAGAGGAATCGACTTAAAACCAAAAATAGCAATTGATTCTCATCTAATACTTGAAGAATAGCCATTCTCAAGCATGAGTTGTTTAACAAAAAGAATTTAGTTTTTTTGATTTTAAGTCGATTCTTCCACGTTATCAGTAGAGATTGCCATTAATAGTCAAAACATCAAAAATGGAATGCAATAAAGTTATTCCGCTAGTATTAGATAAGAATCGATCGTTATTTTTGATTTTAAGTCGATTTCTCCATGTCTTCAGCAATGGTTACCAATAATAATCGAAGCGTCAAAAATTTAATGTAGAATTGTTATTCCTCAAGTACTAGATGAGAATCGATCACTATTGTTGAATTAAAGTCAACATTAACTGCAAATTGCAAGTGATATCTGATTAATAATAAAGGAATAAACATATTAATATTTCAAATGAATTTGGATAAAGTTTAGCAACGATCCGTTGCAGTTTATTTTAACAATATATATAGTGGAGTGCCAATGGATCTTTTGGAACTTAGCGAGTTGATGCTTCCGTAGAATTTACAATAATAGTATACTGGTTGGAAAGTTTTTGACCTGTTTTGAAATTTTTTGTTTAGTGGATGTGAACTAATAGTAGGATACAAACTGAACAACTTTTATTAGAACTATTTTTTTATACGACATCAAATAAACAAATTATTAAATCAATTATATATAAAAAAATCTTAACAATTATATTCAATTTAATTATTAAATAATAATGATTAAATAATTAATAATTATTAATTATTAAATCAAAAAAGCACAACAATCAAAATAAGTGTTTATAATTATTTTAAAACGGCATAATAATAAACACAGAAATTATTTTTCACTTAATTTTTGCGATAAAATCTTGAGTTTTAAAAGTTTATTTTTCGTGTGACCATACAGTAGATAGTTATTGTAATATGATAATTCTGTGTGTATATTCTGTGGGCCCCCAGAAGGCTAGAAATGCAAAAACCAATCATCCAAAATGGGGGAGGATCAAAAATGAAAATTCTAGCCTTTTCGACCAAACTCAACTAAATATTGGGCTAGAATTTTCATTTTGAATATGTATACAAAATTTGTTTGAGTTTCGTTGTAAGTGCTAGAATTTTCATTTTTTGATCCTCCCCCTTTTTTTTGTCCGATATAATGTTTAAAACAGATTTTTTTGGCTTTTCGGCCTTTCTAGCCAATTTACGATACTTGTTATTTTTTTAAAAATTTGTCTCTACGCAGGGATCAGATTTTAACCGGATGCCTCAAGTCGGATTCGAACTCGGGTCCACTTGATTAGCAGGCTGGCACGCTAACCCTAGCCTAACCCGACCCCTTAAAACACATTTAACAAAAAAATATTTTCTTTTCTTTTCAAAAATGGTTTTTTTCTAGTTAATTTTTTTCATTTTTTTATACCTCTTCATAATGTGGGAGATCTTAATGCCTCAGCCTGTATTATTCCTTTTTACTTTATCCAATGCGAAGCATGCGTAAAGTATTGTAATCGGTCTGGCGGCAAGCGCGACTTCAAAGGGTCCTCAGGTAAAGACTACGGAACCCATGGTCTCAATTAAGGTCACAAATTGTAGTATTCAATTAGATTGAATTTTAGGACGTGACGATTTTGACAAAAATTACCTGGGGTCTCGTCGAGAGGCCAAAAAGTGCCATTTTTTTTGGAAGTGCGTGCGAATGGATGGAGGATGTATGTTATCGTTTTTTTCGTCCACGATTTTTTCCACACCGTTGCACCAATTGAAATGAAAATGAAAACCTAACATTATTTTAATAAAATGAAGCGCTGATTAGTTTTTGGTACATATCGGCCTACAAACATTAGTACTTTATTTCGGTACTTTTTTAGTTTTTTCTAAATATCTTGAAAATGACTTAACCAATTTTGATGCAATTTAATATTGTAATTGAGTACCTTGAGGACCACAAAAAACGGCCATAAAATTTTTTTTGTAAAATTATATTTTAAAGTACTTTACCCTAGACTACGATTGTTCATTGGATAAAGTTTAGCAACGATCCGTTGCAGTTTATTTTAAATTCATATCACAGTCTTTTGTCTCGTTATTTTAGTAGTTGTTTTGAAAAACATGAGTGGAATTAAATCCGAAAGAGAACCAAGATGAAGATAAAAAAAAATAAGTAACATTTTAAACCGTCAAACTTCAAAATTTTCTCCTCCTCCTAATGTTATTGATATTGAATTTTAAAAACTTTTTCCTATTTATGAAAAATTATTATTATATTCCTCCTAGGGAAAAAGTATATACTTTTCCAATTGAACAGAAAAGATTCCATCAGAAGAGAGATAAGTAAAAAAAAAAAAAAAATCTAAATTGGTTTTTCCTTCGAGTTAAAATCAGAAATCAGATATTTTCAATTTATTTTATAGATAACGAGCAAATGAGGTGGGGCGGAGGGTGGGGGGCGGAGTGGGGGGGCTAGAGAGAGAAAAAAAAACGTAGAATTAAATGATATTTGCAAATCGATTTCTATATCATTGAATTATAACGATAATAAAAAGAAATATGATACGAAATCACCTTCAGATATAGGAAAAGATTTTGAAATTAGAATTCCGCCTTTTTTTTTTTAGATAAAGATCAAAAAGTCAGAATTTAATATAACTAAAAAATAATTTTTAAGAAAAAATAAAAACCGACTTCAAAAAAATTAAATGCAACAAATATAATACACTAAAAGGTATAAAATAATTATTATCTTATTTAGTTACAATTAAACGACGAAATATTAACATGAAATTACTTTTGAAGTCGGTACCAAACAAACTATACCTATAAGCGAGCGTACCCGCCAAAGGTACTAAGTAAGATCCGTCGAGTGCGATTCATAAAAGGTATATGTTTGGCACCAACTTCAAAAAGTAATTTCATGTTAATATTTCGTCGTTTAGTTGTAACTAAATAAGATAATAATTATTTTATACCTTTTAGTGTATTTTATTTGTTGCATTTAATTTTTTGAAGTCGGTTTTTATTTTTTCTTAAAAATTATTTTTATTTTTCTCTTTTTAGTGATGTCATTAATAGTGATCATATCATCAGAACTTGACCAAATTAATATGACACCATCCCTAAGACACCCCTTTCGGATAAAAAAAGAACCATCGAAATCGGTTCATAAACAAAGAGGTTAGGTCTAAACAAACCTAATAAAAAAGGTCTAATACCTATGAAAAAAATACGAAAAAAATGGGACCAATCGGAAGCTAGACTGGACCCAATGCAAAAAAATTTTCAAAATCGGTTGACAATTGGCGGAGATATGAGGTAACATAGGCACAAAAAAAAAAAAAAAATTCAGTCGAATAGAGAACCTCCTCCTTTTTTGAAGTCGGTTAAAAAGGAGAATATCTTATTATTAATCAAGCATGAATTAAAATCTTTATTGTAAAGTGTATTTTCTTTAGTTTATTTAGAAATAAAAGATTGTTGTTCATAGGGTTCCGTATAAAAAGTAAATCGGGACCCTATTAGTTTCGCTGAATTCTTTGTCTGCCCGTCCGTCTGTCAGAGCATTGTAGCTTTTGAATCAAATAAGATACAAACTTAAAATTTATGTTATCTACTCTTATTAAACGAGCAAATCTTGTATGTATATATATCCGGTCGGGTTCTCGGAAAATGGCTCTAACGATTTGGATAAAATTCACTGGTTAGTAGGGTTTTGTGGTTTGAAATTCGATCTGTCACTGTCTCATCTTCGGCTAATTTGTTTTTGATGGGTTTTTTGTTAATTGAAATAATTATTCACAGGTGGTTGTCTCGATAAAAATGTATAATTACATTTTTATTCAATTTCCTTTTAATAATTAATTGGTTTTTCAATTTTATATTCCACTATTATTAGATCATTACAAATATTATTATATAAATTAAAAGTTAGGCAAATTCATTGATTGATTTGAAAAGGAGGAGATTGGATAGTATAATGGAATTGGAATAATTATCGGAAAAGAGGTTTTTTTCTTTAATTAGTTTTTCCTCTTATTAAAACAAGGATGAAGATGATCAAGGACACTCGATGGTGGAGAAGCAATCTCCGGAATCGAAGCTAAAATACAATGTATACATTAATTTATGTAAAATAATTGGTTTAATAAAATTTATAAAAAAAAAATAATTGATTGGATGAGGATGAAAATATGGAATTGGAATAATTATCGGCAAGAGGTTTTTTTATTTAATTAGTTTTTCCTCTTATTAATAAAATTTTAGAAAAAAATAAAAACCGACTTCAAAAAATTAAGTGCAACAAATATAAAAATACACTAAAAGGTATAAAATAATTATTATCTTATTTAGTTACAACTAAACGACGAAATATTAACACGAAATTACTTTTTAAAGTCGGTGCCAAACAAACTATACCTATAAGCGAGCGTACCCGCCAAACGTACTAAGTAAGATCCGTCGAGTGCGATTCATAAAAGGTATGTTTGGCACCAACTTCAAAAAGTAATTTCGTGTTAATATTTCGTCGTTTAGTTGTAACTAAATAAGATAATAATTATTTATACCTTTTAAGTGTATTTTTATATTTGTTGCACTTAATTTTTTGAAGTCGGTTTTTATTTTTTTCCTAAAAATTTTTATTTTTCTTTTTAGTGATGTTATTAATAGTGATTATATCATCAGAACTTGACCAAATTAATATGACACCATCCCTAAGATCATCACCCAATGCAAAAAAAATTTTCAAAATCGGTTGACAATTGGCGGAGATATGAGGTAACATAGGCACAAAAAAAAAAAAAAAAAAATTCAATCGAATAGAGAACCTCCTCCTTTTTTGGAAGTCGGTTAAAACAAAGACTAAAAAGATGATCAAGGAGAGTCGATGGTGGAGAAATAATCTCGTAGTCGAAGCTCAAATACATATGTATACATTAATTAATCTAAAATAATTGGTTTAATAAAATTAAAAATTAATTGATTAAAAATCGAGTTTTAAATCCTACAAACGTATTTTTTGTTAATTTAATTTGATGAACTCAAAAATTGTTATTTAATTAAAAAAAATAATTATACGGTATTTATTTATATCACTATATCTATATACACATAATCTGTGTGTTACTAAAAGGCTTGGAAATTCAAAAACTGGGTGAGGGGGCAAATTTTTTTTTTGGATTTAAGAAAAATATAAATTCTAAAATTTTAGTAGACAAATTAATTTTAATATATATATTATATATATTTAATTTATAATATAACTTTTTAACGAGATATGATTTAATGGGATAATGAGATTAATTCTTAATTTATTACTGCGCGGCTCATTTGGAAATTTTAGTAGATAAATTAATTTTAAAATTATTATATATAATTAATTTAGAGACACTTTTTATATAAATTTAAATATTGAAATGTATTATTAAAAGAAATAGGTTTCCAACCGATCGGGAACTTTGAGAGAAATGGTTGCATGCTCTAATAAAGTATTTATAAAGCATTTAATGATATTTTTTCATCTTTCTTTGATCAATATTCATTATTCAAAAAAATATTTTTTTCAAAACATATAGACAGCTAATAATCACATCTCGAGACGCTGCCCGCCAGGGCCACCAGCCTACGGCACGCCCGGCACCGCTCGTTCTAAAATAATGATTGAATTTCATAAGTCAATTGATTTATAAAAATAAAATGAAATTTTATATCACGATCAAAATTAATATGATAATCAATTTTGGGGGCCCCATATTCAACGGGGCCTTAGACGCGCGCCTAGTGCGCCTTTTTTTTTTTTTTTTTAATGATATTGATGAGAGAAGGAGATACACCAGAAGGTGGATCCCCTAAAGGCCTGTATGGACTGGCCCTCAATCGTGAAAAGAACAGAGCAGAAGGAAAAGAAGCCGGGATCACGAGCCAATCTCAGAAACTTAGATACAATTCAATATCCAATTTACCAAGGTTTTAGGGGCTTCGAGCAGTGGTAAATCCTCCGCGCGATAAATTCGGTTAAATTTATCTCCCACTTAATTTTTATTACCAGACCCTATACTTACAGAAAAAATGTCTGGGTATAGCCGGGAATCGAACCCGAGACCTCCGGGTTGCCAGTCAGTTGTTCTGACCATTACACCACCGAGGCGGACACCTTGCTTATGATCCGCCACTGCCATCGGCAAATTGAAATCTTTCATAAAAAATGTTATGTTATATTCAGTTTGGCTGATAGACTAAAAGCATAATATAATAAGAAATCACCAAATCAAGAATATAGAATTTCTCGAAAATAAATTAAATATCATATTAAGAAACCCTCGTCATTTTTCGATCCCTCGATTTATTTATTTATTTTTTCATTAAATACGAACAATTTTAATGAAAAAATTATTTTCAAATTGGCGAGGAATCAATAAATAAACATTATTAATTTACCCGTTTTTTTTTTTTGTCCCGAGATGGTTCTCTCGAATTTCTGACCCGGGCAACTTTCTCCGTTGCCACCCCCCACTTAACTCTACGATTTTAGAAGAAGGGGTTTTAATTCCTGATACTGCATACACTCTCCATCCCCTCGAGGGTTCTGACTCTAATTAATTTTCCCTCCAAAAACTCGTCGACGACCTTAAAGAAGAAGACGATGTTTTTTCGCAGCAAACACAACTCTCCTTTTTTTAGGCAAGTGTGTTGGGGGACGCCCCCCACCCCCACCCCTGTGCTCCGCCTCCACCATCCACTTCAATTAATCTCTCGCTAGCGCCTCTTTTCCCTTTTAAGGGGGGTCGTTTTTTTTTCCTTTTTTCCTAAACAGTCCTCTGACTTCATCTCTCCCGCAGCAATAGAAGAAGTATCTACGGCCCCACTCAACCTCCTTGACCCTTTTCTCGTTTGGGTCAACTTTTGTTCTCATAAAAGTTATCGCGAATCTTTTTTTCTTCTTATTTTCTCTCTCTACCTCAAATACAAAAAATAATAATAATTTTATTGAAAGAAATATATCGACCTCAAAGGAGGACAAATACAATAAGTATTTTTCAAATAACAAAAGGTTATATAAGATCTTTTATATAGATTACGTACACTCAGTGGTGTATGCAGGTTTTTGCTCCTAGGGATAGTCTGTCAATTTTTTATTAAATGTTATTTCAAATAATTATATCAATCAAAATAGTCGGTATTAATTCAAAGTAGAAAATCTTCATACAGGTTGCTGGACAGTTGGTCCCTTATTTATTCACCAGCTGCGAAACCCGCGGGCTTCAGCGAGCATCTCGAGAGCTACCCCCACCCCAACCCCCTGGATTCCGTAGTGGGCTTTAAAATAATAATTTAAATTGATAGAGATTTTCTTTAGGAGACGGACTGGTATAAATTTGCAATTGGATGTTGATGAAAAGCAGTCCACGGTGGTTGTAAAAAAATAAGACTATAGAGGTTTTATTATTTTACATTTATTTGTTAAACCGACGTTTCGGAGATTTATTCTCTCCTTCTTCAGGGTAACAAAAAGTCAATGAAAGTAGTTCAAAACATAATTACTTTCTGTCTCCTTTGACAATGCCAAAAACATTATAAAAATCTTTTTTCATCTCGAATAGAAAATAAAGTAACAAGCAATTGATGATCAATATGTTAATCATAATTTAAATGTCCTAATTTTATTTGTCATGAATTATAAGTGAGTTTTAAAATTAAAAAAAATCACGGCGGCGTGGTCGAGCAAGCCGATTATTTAGGTTTTACACTTCAAATTGAACATTTTACAAATCAAATTGAACAGTTAAATTATTTATTCATTGGCTATTTATTTACGAACATAATAATTTAATATATATATATATAGTATATTAGGGTCCCAGTAACACACAATATCCTCAGAATATTCTAAGAAGATTTAAATGTCCTTAGAATATCCTTAGAATATTCTAGGATATTGTGGTTACCTGGGGTGGGTCAAAAAATCCATTATTTTTTTTTACAAGTGACTACGGAAAAATGGGTTGCTAGACACCTTAAAAAATTCTTTCTAAATATGAGCTCTTAATTTTAATAAGAAGATCCTCCGCATCGCAGTTTCTTATTTTTTTCTCAGTCCAATAGAAAAAAAATCATACCTCATCATTAATTGATTGTACAGAAAAATGTTCTTGAAGAATTTCGTAGAAAATTTGACGCTCTATAAAAAAGGTATCTTATATTTTTTCCGTAAACCCCACCATTTGAAAGATATTGAAGATTTAAGTTTGATTATTTTAAGACAAATTTCATTTTTGTTTATGAATTTTATAACTCGACAATAAATGGCTATTATAAAATTCGTAATACAAATTTTTATAGGAAATTAACTGCTCTATAAAAAAGGTGTCTTATGTTTTGGCGATTAAATTAAGCGTTCAAAAGATATTCATCATCAAACTTTCATGTGTAAAGATTTTAAGAGTTTTTGATTAGATATTCGAAAAATTTCAATTTAATTTATAAGTTTTGAGAACATTTACAAATTTAAAATTCTCTAGAGAAGAAATTTTCACTAGGACAATATCCAGCTATAGTGGAAAAATGCTTAAAGACGTTTTGAAGACGTTATCGAAAAAAACAACATGATCGTGATTTCTAATGATTAAAAATAAAATGTTTAGAATAATTGAAAAAAAATTTCAAAAATTTTGAAAATAAAACTCAAATAATACTTATATTAATGACAAAAAATGAAATTTGTATGAAATTCATAAATTAAATTGAAATTTTTCGAATATCTAATCAAAAACTCTTAAAATCTTTACACATGAAAGTTTGATGATGAATATCTTTTGAACGCTTAATTTAATCGCCAAAACATAAGACACCTTTTTTATAGAGCAGTTAATTTCCTACAAAAATTTGTATTGCGAATTTTATAATAGCCATTCATTGTTGAGTTATAAAATTCATAAACAAAAATGAAATTTGTCTTAAAATAATCAAACTTAAATCTTCAATATCTTTCAAATGGTGGGGTTTACGGAAAAAATATAAGATACCTTTTTATAGAGCATCAAATTTTCTACGAAATTCTTCAAGAATATTTTTCTGTACAATCAATTAATGATGAGGTATGAATTTTTTTCTATTGGACTGAGAAAAAAATAAAAAACTGCGATGCGGAGGATCTTCTTATTAAAATTAAGAGCTCATATTTAGAAATAATTTTTTTAAGGTGTCTAGCAACCCATTTTTCCGTGTCACTTGTAAAAAACAAAAATAATGGATTTTTTTGACCCACTATAATATATATATGTACAAATGTACATACATATAATTAAGGATTATTCTCAATGAAAAAGAATTAGTTAAATTATAAATTATTATTAAACCGCCTCCGTGGTCTAATGGTCAGAGTAACTGACTGGCAACCCGGAGGTCCCGGGTTCGATTCCCGGCTATGCTCAGAAATTTTTCTGTAAGTATAGGGTCTGGAACGGGGTTCATCTAACCTCGTGAGGATAAATGAGTAGCTGCTTGATTGAGAAGTAGCGAATCTCGGTTAAGAAAACTGAAACGAAGGTTGTAGATGTGCGTTGAGCTAACCACTTGACCCTCGGTACTGTTTCCAATTAGGACAGCAACCAATTCAGTAGGCCAAGACCCATGAAGGGTTGTAGAGCCAGAGATTTTTAATTTAATTTTAATTTAATAGATTATTATTATTATAACATAAATTTGTCACCCTAAAATAATTAAAAATAGTGAAATACTAAAATTAAGGTTAGTTTTTAAAACTTCCCTGGACATCTATCTACTCATGTACATAATTATGTACATTTAAACAAAAAAGATACATATGTAACACATGGGCTGAAAAGTCACGGGCCTAACAAAAAAAAAAAAAAAACACATTTTTTTTGTTCAAAATAGCTTTATTCATCAACGTAATCTCCATTATTATGTATAAATTTAATTTATAAACGTTCATTTGCGGCAGTTGCTGGTAGTTTCATCTACATATTCATAAAATATTTATATCTAACAATCTGTAGAAGTGACAGTTACAATAGACTGATTAAAAAAAAATTCAAAATACATTAAAATGTTCAATTTGAAGTGTAAAACCTGTAAATAAGTATTGATAGATTATATAGATTTATAAAGTTTAGGGAAAACGCTGTTGGTTTATAGTGAAACATATTAAACACAGGAATTATTTAACGGGTTATAGTGGTGTTTCACAAACAGGAAATAAAATTAAAATTAAAAATCTTTTAAATTATTTTGGAGATTTTTTTATTTATCTCTATACATATTTTAGGCTATGAACCCTTCATCAGGAGGTTTAACAGAAACTCAGTTTTCTGTTAGACCTCCTGATGAAGGGTTCATAGCCTAAAATATGTATAGAGATAAATAAAAAATCTCCAAAATAATTTAAAAGATTTTTTAATTTTTTTAATTTTATTTACTGTTTGTGAAACACCACTATAACCCGTTAAATAATTCCTGTAGATAGATTTAGATTTATAAATTAGGAAAGAGAGGAAATCAGCCAGTAAAGGAATTTTAAAAATCTTGAGAGTTCGCCAGGCTGCAACATTTCCTTTATTTTCCCCCTACGTTTTCAGGACCACAAGAGAAGAAATTTCGGACCACTAATTTATTGTTATAATGACTTATTTGTGTGTATGCTTTCATCCATATGATAATATAATATAATGTAATATAATGCCATATAATATAATATAATATATAATATATAATATAATGTATAATAATATATAATATATAATATATATAATATAATATATAATATATATAATAATATAATATATATAATAATATAATATAATAATAATATAATAATATAATAATATAATAATAATAATATAATAATAATATAATATAATAATAATAATAATATAATATAATATATAATAATAATATAATAATATAATAATATAATAAAATAATATAATAATATAATATAATAATAATATATATAATAATATAATATATATAATATAATATATATAATAATATATAATATAATGCCATACACTAAATTAATAAATCGAAATTGCCAATGTCTACCTAGTCCTGAAACGTTTTCACTTTTTCCTTCAATTTTCCTTTAATCCAAAAACCCTCATAATCACCATAAAACATACGACCCGAAATAATTATTCCACATCCTCATTTCGATCAATAAATTCAAAACAAGAATAATTCATAAACAGATTTATTTATATAAAATATCCTGGAAATTTCGAGAATTCACCAATAGTTCTGCCCTTTTCCTCTACTATAGATACTATCTATTTATTTATTAATTTAAAACAATGCTCTGAGGTGGCTACCTCGTAGAGCAGAAACAGAATCATGGTGTCTGTTCACTCGAGCTGAAATCAATCACCCCCCCCCTAAACCGCTCTTTGCAAGAAACACGCGGTTTTCGAATGCTCAGCCGCCCTTCGTTGTAAAACTGAACAAAAACCCAGCGCTTTCGCCAACTCTTTTATCCCTATGACTTCTAGAGACTGCAACTCACTTCCAGCTACCTTCTTCCCTGCAACTTATAAAACCTTCAGCTGTTTAAAACTCGCACCCACAGATTGCTTAGACTCCTTAAAATCCACCCTTATTTTTCTTTTCACGATGAATAAGGGGCCACTCCAGGCCTCTAGGGGATGCACCTTTTTAGTGTAAATCTTTCTCTCATCAATTTCATTAAAACAAAAAAAAAAATGTTTGAGCCTCATCCACATAATCTCACAGGGTAAATGAAACTAGCCGTAGATGTTATTGAAATAATTTAATTCCTAATTTTAATAAATTTTATTTGTCATAAAATATTAGTGAGTTTTAAAGTAATAATTTAAATTTCCTAATTTTAATGCATTTTATTTGTCATAAAATATTAGTGATGTTTTAAAGTAATAATTTAAATTTCCTAATTTTAATAAATTTTATTTGTCATAAAATATTAGTGAGTTTTAAAGTAATAATTTAAATTTCCTAATTTTAATAAATTTTATTTGTCATAAAATATTAGTGAGTTTTAAAGTAATAATTTAAATTTCCTAATTTTAATAAATTTTATTTGTCATAAAATATTAGTGAGTTTTAAAGTAATAATTTAAATTTCCTAATTTTAATAAATTTTATTTGTCATAAAATATTAGTGAGTTTTAAAGTAATAATTTAAATTTCCTAATTTTAATAAATTTTATTTGTCATAAAATATTAGTGAGTTTTAAAGTAATAATTTAAATTTCCTAATTTTAATAAATTTTATTTGTCATAAAATATTAGTGAGTTTTAAAGTAATAATTTAAATTTCCTAATTTTAATAAATTTTATTTGTCATAAAATATTAGTGAGTTTTAAAGTAATAATTTAAATTTCCTAATTTTAATAAATTTTATTTGTCATGAAATATTAGTGAGTATTAAAGTAATAATTTAAATTTCCTAATTTTAATCAATTTTATTTGTCATAAAATATTAGTGAGTTTTAAAGTAATAATTTAAATTTCCTAATTTTAATAAATTTTATTTGTCATAAAATATTAGTGAGTTTTAAAGTAATAATTTAAATTTCCTAATTTTAATAAATTTTATTTGTCATAAAATATTAGTGAGTTTTAAAGTAATAATTTAAATTTCCTAATTTTAATAAATTTTATTTGTCATAAAATATTAGTGAGTTTTAAAGTAATAATTTAAATTTCCTAATTTTAATAAATTTTATTTGTCATAAAATATTAGTGAGTATTAAAGTAATAATTTAAATTTCCTAATTTTAATAAATTTTATTTGTCATAAAATATTAGTGAGTTTTAAAGTAATAATTTAAATTTCCTAATTTTAATGCATTTTATTTGTCATGAAATATTAGTGAGTATTAAAATAATAATTTAAATTTCCTAATTTTAATAAATTTTATTTGTCATTAAATATTAGTGAGTTTTAAAGTAATAATTTAAATTTCCTAATTTTAGTAAATTTTATTTGTCATTAAATATTAGTAGGTTTTAAAAAAATTATTTTCCCACTATTGAGTCATTTCTTCTTTATTGTATCAAAAGAAAATAAAACTAAAACTAAAACTAAAACTAAAAATAAAACTAAAACTAAAAAAAATAATGGTATTTATAATGTTTGTGAATTATAAGATATAAATTATCAAATTTAATGTAAGGTAATGTTGAATATAATTCCAGACTGAAGATGGCGTCGAGTTGAAGCCGAAACGTTTCATGATCAAAATAAAATAAATTAACAACCATGATGAAAATTTTTTATTTTGAAAAAATAATTTTTAAGAAAAAAATAAAAACCGACTTCAAAAAATTAAATGCAACAAATAAAATATACTAAAAGGTATAAAATAATTATTATCTTATTTAGTTACAACTAAACGACGAAATATTAACATGAAATTACTTTTTGAAGTCGGTACCAAACAAACTATACCTATAAGCAAGCGTACCTGCCAAACGTACTAAGTAAGATCCGTCGAGTGCGATTCATAAAAGGTATATGTTTGGCACCGACTTCAAAAAGTAATTTCATGTTAATATTTCGTCGTTTAGTTGTAACTAAATAAGATAATAATTATTTTATACCTTTTAGTGTAATTTATTTGGTGCATTTAATTTTTTTGCAGTCGGTTTTATTTTTTTCTTAAAAATTATTTTTATTTTTCTCTTTTTTAGTGATGTTATTAATAGTGATCATATCATCAGAACTTGACCAAATTAATATTACACCATCACTAAGACACCCCTATCGGATAAAAAAAGAACCATCGAAATCGGTTCATAAACAAAGAGGTTAGGTCTAAACAAACCTAATAAAAAAGGTCTAATACCTATGAAAAAAAAACGAAAAAAAATGGGACCAATCGGAAGCTAGACTGGACCCAATGCAAAAAAATTTTCAAAAATCGGTTGACAATTGGCGGAGATATGAGGTAACATAGGCACAAAAAAAAAAAAAAAATTCAGTCGAATAGAGAACCTCCTCCTTTTTTGAAGTCGGTTAAAAATAACCATCATTCTCAAAGGATTCCATCTTCCACCGGATTCATTAAGCCTCGTTGCTGATCTTATAAATGAAAAGAAAACAGAAACGTGGCTAAAGAAGTTTCACTTCAAAAAGTAGGAGATATTAGTTCAAAATACCTATTATTTTAATTTTTTATTTGAACAAAATTTCAGATTTTTTTTTAGACTTCAACCTGTTGGTGTGTGTGCTGACAAAGCCAAGTTTATATATAATAGTAGATATATAATGGTCATTATTATAACAAGAGAGAGTGCAGCATTGCAGTAGGTAGTGGACACAGTACACAGTGAAGGAGATAAAGCTCGGCGGATACTATCACCGAATAGATAAATCATTCATATTTATTCACCGTTACAAATTTCGTCAGCAAATTCACTCACTGCTATTTTGCAAACTCCATACTTTCATTTTGCTAACATAGCAACAACAACACTCACTTGTAGTAGATTAAATAAGCAAACAAATTATTCATACGAAAAAAATAATTTGATTATATTTTTTTTTCACAAACACCAATCACTATAAAATGTTTAATAAATCATATTGATCTTGAAAATCCTAATTTAATTATTTTCCAATTCCTGGAGCATTTTTCATAATTTGGAATACAGGCTAGAAAATGACTGTTTAACCGACAGCAAGGTCTTGATTTAAATCTGTATACCATAAAAAAGTTTTTTCATGAAATTTCTGCATTTGGCGTGCCTTGCAGCTAGTATATTAATATTTGCTATAACCTATTAGTGGGTTTTAAAATTTAAAAACCAATTAAAAATAAAAGATAATTGAAAAAATGTAAACAAACTTTTTTATTGAGATTTTCATCTATCAATAATTACTAAGAAAAGATCAATTAAGATTAAATTTGTCGAGGTCCAGACCTAGCCAAATCGCTTTCTCATCTTCAAAATTTGTTAATAGATTGGAGTAATTTTTGGAGACGGACTGATAAGTGAATTAAGTGGATATTGATGAGGCAGTCCAAAAAAGAAGAAGATAATTTACACTATCTTTTTATTCATAAAACCGGTTTTATGAATAAAAAGATAGTGTAAATTATCTTCTTCTTTTTTGACTGCCTCATCAATATCCACTTTGTTAATAGAATTTGTTTCATCAAAATCGGTAGAGTCGTTTTCAAAATAGAACTAAGATACAAATATATATATAAATAAATATATAGTAGTTGGAGGCACCGAGCGATGCTCGGTAACTTCTTCCTTCAGTTAAAAGGTTTATTTTAATATTAATTATTTTTAATTTAAAATTCTGATAAAAAGGTCGATTTTTATTTGAGAGCCGTTTTCAAATTAAAAAATATATAATTTTCGCCCACTGTACCCCCCCCCCATCTCCACCCCGCTCGACCCCACCCCGAAACCTCACCCCGGATCCCCCACCCCTGCACCCCACCTCCTGCACCTGTTTTGATTCAACCATATGATTCATTTTTATTCATCCAATTGTTAATAAATAAAACCTATCAAAATGTGTTGTTTTTTCAGAAAATTGACACCTGCTTATGCGAAATATATTTTTAAATAAATTCTTGATTATTTTTTATTCTATTAAATAAATAAAATTCTTTACAAAAACAATTATAAAACGTTTATTAATATTTCTAACGTTTAGGGAGAACAAAATATGTTAAAATCCACAATCACAATATTTCATCAAGGACTTTTAGAACAATAAATTATCAACCCATTGTCTGTCTGGGTACAAAAGAAAAGAGAAACCCTTTTCAAATCCCTAAGATTGGCATTTTTCCTATCTGAGAATAATTAATTTGATTACGAAAAAAACCCATCAAAAACAATTTTGTCGAAGATGAGACCGTGACAGATCAAATTATCACCCCAAAAACTCCCTAACTCGTGAATTTCATCAAAATCGGTAGAGTCGTTTTCAAAATAGAACCAAGATACAAATATTTATATACAATTTTTGCTCGTTTAATAAGAGTAGATACAAACAAATATATATATATATACTAGGTGTATAACCTTAAATCCGCTGTTTTTTAGTCAAAAAAACACATGGTTTTTTCATAGAAAGCAAAATCAAATTTATTCAAAGTACTTGCCCTCGCTAGCTACACATTTCTCCCATCTCTCGGGCAATTTGTGGATACCACGCCAAAAAAATCCCTTCTCTTTTGAGGCAAACCACTCATCAAGCCATTTTCGGACGTCTTCGTATGAATCGAAGTGCTGCTCAGCGAGCGCGTGGCCCATTGACGAAAACAGGTGGTAGTCTGAAGGGGCCAAGTCTCGTGAATAAGCGGGATGGGGTAGCAGCTCCCAGTTGAGTGTCTCCATGTAGTTTTGGACCATTTTTGACGTGTGCGATGGTGCGTTATCGTGGAGAAAAATCAGCTTTTCATGTCTTTGTTGATAATACGGTCTTTTTTCACACAGAGCACGGTTCAATTTGATCAGTTGTTGGTGGTAGCGGTCGGCGTTGACAGATTCACCAGGTTTCAACGTCTCATAGTAAACGATTCCCTGCTGATCCCACCAAACGCACAGCATCGTCTTCCGTCCGAAGCGATTTGGTCTTGAGAAAGATGTTGATGGTTGGCCGGGGTCAACCCATGATTTTTTGCGTTTAGGGTTTTCGAAATATACCCACTTTTCATCCCCTGTCACAATCCGATGCAGGAACGACTTTCTTTTTTGTCTGGCAAGCAAGATTTCGCATTGCGTATCGTCCTCGTCCAAAAGAGCCTGGAATTGATGGTCCTCAACCTTCTTGGGCCGATTTTCACGCTTCTTGTCCCACAGGTCAAAAATTGCCATCTTTGAACCGCCGAAACCAATCCCTGCAGGTCGTTTCCGATAAAGCACTGTCGCCATAGGCCTCCACAAGCATTCGATGCGATTCGGCAGCAGATTTCTTCAAACTGAAGCAGAAAAGCAGAGCTTCCCGCATATGCTCTTTTTCTGGCACAAAACTGGACATGATTACCCAAGGAAAAACAGACTTTGTGTTATGAAATTGTTAACAATGATCACTGATTAATGTTGTCAGACGTTAAACTCATGAAATAAAATGTATGGCGTGTCCATGGTAGTTCAATACGAGCACTAGCGCCATCGATGAGCAAACAGCGGATTTAAGGTTATACACCTGGTATATATATATATATATATAACAATTCATGCTCGTTTAATAAGAGTAGATTATGATTGGCTAGCGCGACAATTTCTAATACAACTTGTATTTAACGAGTCACCTATAAGTCTGTAGAAAATAAGAGAATTCATTGGAAATGATAATATTGCACTTTTATTATAAATTTTTTGAAAAATAAAAAAGCCAGCCGATAATGATAAGAAAGAGAAAAGCTAACGGGAATTTAATTCACATAAATATCTAATAATTTTCTCTTTCTTTTCAGTTGACTCGAGAACACTGTCTGTGTTAGAGACCATACGGCCATGGGCTGTTACAGATGAGATTCACAGCATCCTTAAGGTAATTGATAGGCATTTACTTATTTATATTTTATTTTTATATCTATCTATCTATACTTAGTATAATCGGATTTCGTGACGACGTCGATGTGATTTTTTTTTAATTTTAAAATCCACTAATAGTCCATGACAAATAAGAAATTTAAATTATTATTTTAAAAGCCCACTATACTGAGTCCACGGGACGCAGCGGCCCTGATAAGTAAAATACCCGCCGATGGCGGACTTAGCAGCTAATAGGTATATACAGAAAATAACAACATGCTTGAAAAAATTCAATTTTCTACCATTTTAGAAATTTTTAAAAATCTTGACTGACCTCTTAAAATTTTTTAATATGGCTGATTTTTGGTGAGCGTTTTAAAAACATTGTTGAAATAACATATTTTCATGCGAGATCAAAAATAAAAAAAATATTCGTTTTTTTGACCACCCTATATATATACAGGAATATTGGTGATTCGATAGATTGCTTGAAAGTTGTTATACTATAGGTAATTTCCAATAAATCATTAGTTTTAGAGTTATCTCAGGTTTAATTTTTTTTTAAATTTCCCGACTTTCTACAAATAACTGCTAATTGTAAAAAAAGTACTCTGAGACCCCTATGGACCGGGGGTAGAATAGGTCCATAGTATCCCCTGCTTGTCGTAAAAGGCGACTAAAAGGGGTTGGACGTGAGGGTAACAATCTCACTCCGTAAAAAAACCTCCCTGTCATGGAAGCAAGCATTTATTGCTTCCATTCAACAGGGGGAACAATATTAGAAGACACCTACGAGTATATAAAACAAAAATAATATCATAAAATTCTAAAGAAAAAAACTCTATTCTTCTTTGAGAAGCTTCACATATAGGAGTCTTATATTCTATGTATACAGGCTGCTTCGCATTTTTAAGCTATTGCATAGCTTTTATCACGGGCTTTGAGCGCGGCGACCGAATCAAGAAATTCCGTAACGAAAATAAACCTAACACCCCCACTCCTACCGGCACAGCGGTGCTTCGTTGAAAGCCGTGCATCGTCTAATGTCGTTTCAGTTCGGCAGACTTCGGCACGGTGTTTGTGTGCGTGCGACTAGACGTATGCGTGGGACCACCATTGACGCGGTGTTTTCCAGATATTTAGAGGATATCAAGTCTCAAACTTTTTTTTAATGAATATTTAAAAAAAAATCTAGTTCTCGTGTTGAACGATACCTATATCCGAGGGGTGAACCGCGACCTAATATCGTACCTAATATATTTCCAGGTAGAAGACAATAGATGAAGGGGCATTTTCTAATGAATACTAAAATAATTCCAAAGACGTGTACACCTTATTGCAATTGTGGTTCACCCCTCGATTCAAGATAAATCGAATTAATAATGTCTCAGCTTAGTATATTTTTAACCGACTTCAAAAAAGGAGGAGGTTCTCTATTCGATTGAATTTTTTTTTTTTTTTTGTGCCTATGTTACCTCATATCTCCGCCAATTGTAAACCGATTTTGAAAATTTTTTTTGCATTGGGTCCAGTCTAGCTTCCGATTGGTCCCATTTTTTTTTTCGATTTTTTTTCATAGGTATTAGACCTTTTTTTATTAGGTTTGTTTAGACCTAACCTCTTTTGTTTATGAACCGATTTCGATGGTTCTTTTTTTATCCGAAAGGGGGTGTCTTAGAGATGGTGTCATATTAATTTGGTCAAGTTCTGATGATATAATCACTATTAATAACATCACTAAAAAGAGAAAAATAAAATAATTTTTAAGAAAAAAATAAAAACCGACTTCAAAAAATTAAATGCAACAAATATAAAAATACACTAAAAGGTATAAAATAATTATTATCTTATTTAGTTACAACTAAACGACGAAATATTAACACGAAATTACTTTTTGAAGTTGGTGCCAAACATATACCTTTATGAATCGCACTCGACGGATCTTACTTAGTACGTTTGGCGGGTACGCTCGCTTATAGGTATAGTTTGTTTGGCACTCGACTTTAAAAAGTAATTTCGTGTTAATATTTCGTCGTTTAGTTGTAACTAAATAAGATAATAATTATTTTATACCTTTTAGTGTATTTTTATATTTGTTGCATTTAATTTTTTGAAGTCGGTTTTTATTTTTTTCTTAAAAATTTTTATTAAGGGACGTTCCCAGGAAGTTGGGTCTCAATGCCCTCAACCAAGAAAAAAACTCTCTATACCTAAGAGTAATTGTAAATACAAATCCACTAAAATCTCACTAGTGAAAATACATTAATGGTGACATCTATTCAAGATAAATCGAATTAATAATGTAACGAGAGGATTCACTGCAAATTAACCTCCCTGACATCTAATCGGAGATAGTTTCACAACTGAGCAACAATTTTCAAGTTAAAACCTTAATAGTTAATACTACTAGAGTATTCAGAGCAAATATAAAAGATTTCCTTTTATAAATAATTTAAAACTGTTATTACTAATTACCATTGAGTGAAACCCGACACGTCCTTAATAATATATTATATGTCAGAGGCTTATATAAGCGTGTAATTCAAGAAGTTTCATTACAAAATCTGACTAATCAATTGAATAAACCCTGCAAGCTTCAAAGAACTTGGCCACAAAGCTTCCTAAAGACTAATTATCATGTTATCCACCTCTCTCTGGGTCTATGTTAGGTATATATGGTATATTAAGAAAGTGAAGCTACAAATGGCTCTCTCTTATGTCTCAAAGCTCTTTGAGACGCAGTCCGTGTCCCGAATGAATAAGTATTGCATAAGATATCTAGCTACTGACTTTGCCCAGCGGTTACAGCGTTAACTTCTATTTTTAACCGACTTCAAAAAAGGAGGAGGTTCTCTATTCGATTGAATTTTTTTTTTTTTTTTTTTGTGTGCCTATGTTACCTCATATCTCCGCCAATTCTCAACCGATTTTGAAAATTTTTTTTGCATTGGGTCCAGTCTAGCTTCCGATTGGTCCCATTTTTTTTTCATTTTTTTTTAATAGGTATTAGACCTTTTTTATTAGGTTTGTTTAGACCTAACCTCTTTGTTTATGAACCGATTTCGATGGTTCTTTTTTATCCGAAAGGGGGTGTCTTAGGGATGGTGTCTTATTAATTTGATCAAGTTCTGATGATATGATCACTATTAATAACATCACTAAAAGAGAAAAATAAAATAATTTTTAAGAAAAAATAAAAACCGACTTCAAAAAATTAAATGCAACAAATAAAATACACTAAAAGGTATAAAATAATTATTATCTTATTTAGTTACAACTAAACGACGAAATATTAACATGAAATTACTTTTTGAAGTTGGTGCCAAACATATACCTTTTATGAATCGCACTCGACGGATCTTACTTAGTACGTTTGGCACCGACTTCAAAAAGTAATTTCATGTTAATATTTCGTCGTTTAGTTGTAACTAAATAAGATAATAATTATTTTATACCTTTTAGTGTATTTTATTTGTTGCATTTAATTTTTGAAGTCGGTTTTTATTTTTTTCTTAAAAATTATTTTATTATAACTCTATAGAAATTAATTGTTTCAAATAAATTGGGATATTTTAAAAAAATTCATTATTGAGGATTTATTATGATGATGTGGTTTTAAACATAATACTTATTCATTTTTACTATACCATACAGGCTATGGTCAGGTATTGTAATCGTGCATGAAATGATTATAACTTGAAAACTATAATCTATATAATAAAAATGAATTTCTGTTTCTTCGTAAGCGCAGATCTCTTAAATGCCTGGACCGATTTGGCTAATTTTTTTTTTAAATGTTCGTAATAGTCCAATTCAGGTTAATACGTAAAAAAAATTGAAAAAGTTGCCCGGAAAATTGAAAAATTCAGGAAAAACTAAAAAAAATTCAGGTTAGCCAACATAGCTTGCCAAACAATAAAAGAACTAAACTAGCAAAAAAAACAAGTGTTGGCGGCCCTGTTTGTAAGATTTTTGAGTGTCATTCATTCTCAATAGTTCTAAACACATTATCGTTGAAGAAGAATTTACAAAAGTATTTATTTAGTAACATTTTTATTGTATAGATTATTTTATTTTATTTTATTTTCTCAAATTCTAACTATTTATTTTTTCCAAATAATAAATACAATATGAAAATTATTTTGTCAAAGTTTTTTTATTAGAAAAAAAATTAAAAATGCTAATCATCGAGAAATTTTTGTTTTTTGCGAAAATACTAATTGAAGCTGGTTTCAAAAATGTTTATCTATTTTTTTAAAGTACATTTAAATTGCAGTTAATAGAATCTTAAATTATATCTATTTAAGACTTATAATAAAACAATTATATTTATTCTCTGTAACTAATAAAACATCAATAAAGCAGCGAAGCTCCCTGGCTAGCAAAAGACCCGCCGAAGGCGGGCCTTGAAGCTAGTAAATAATAAATTAGAGTTTTGGAGCGGAAAAAGTGAGTTTTTGCGGCCAAAATACGCAATTTTCAACTTATGCCTTAGCCCAAACAGTTCATCTGAGAAAAATCTAAATGATGAAATTTGTAGGAAATTTTATTTCGTTTCATTTTGAATAGGATGATTATTTAAGAAAAGATGAATGTTTTCGAGTTATAAACAAAAAATTGAGATTTCTTTTTACCTTTTTACAACGTTGCGTCACTAAATTTTGCTAGCAAACCTCAGATTCAGCACAACAAAAAAGATATAGGATCTAAGAAATCAAAACTACCCCAAAACTTTCCGAGTATAAAAATAATTTTTTAAGAAAAAATAAAACCGACTTCAAAAAATTAAATGCAACAAATAAAATACACTAAAAGGTATAAAATAATTATTATCTTATTTAGTTACAACTAAACGACGAAATATTAACATGAAATTACTTTTTGAAGTCGGTGCCAAACAAACTATACCTATAAGCGAGCGTACCCGCCAAACGTACTAAGTAAGATCCGTCGAGTGCGATTCATAAAAGGTTTATGTTTGGCACCAACTTCAAAAAGTAATTTCATGTTAATATTTCGTCGTTTAGTTGTAACTAAATAAGATAATAATTATTTTATACCTTTTAGTGTATTTTATTTGTTGCATTTAATTTTTTGAAGTCGGTTTTTATTTTTTTCTTAAAAATTATTTTAATTTTTCTCTTTTTAGTGATGTTATTAATAGTGATCATATCATCAGAACTTGACCAAATTAATATGACACCATCCCTAAGACACCCCCTTTCGGATAAAAAAAGAACCATCGAAATCGGTTCATAAACAAAGAGGTTAGGTCTAAACAAACCTAATAAAAAAGGTCTAATACCTATGAAAAAATACGAGAAAAAAATGGGACCAATCGGAAGCTAGACTGGACCCAACGCAAAAAAAATTTCAAAATCGGTTGAGAATTGGCGGAGATATGAGGTAACATAGGCACACAAAAAAAAAAAATTCAGTCGAATAGAGAACCTCCTCCTTTTTTGAAGTCGGTTAAAAAGCAGACAATTTAATTGGACTAAAAATCGATCGAGAGGCGACTGTGGGTCAGTGGGTAGAGTGTTGGGTCGCTGACTCGAAGATCGCTGGTTCGAGACCGAGTCTTGGCAGATAGATATTTTCAGTCGCCTCCTCTTGGAAAGTAATGGCAACCTACCAAGAGTATAATTGCCTAGTAACCTCTCCAAATTAGCCGTTCGGAACCGGCGTTAAAAAGTAAGTCCCATATATCTGTGTAAAACAACTAAACACACTCAGCACAGGTATATGTGGAGAGGAGCCGACACCCGTTTCGGGTATGGCACTCGAAGAAGAAAAATCGATCTGAAGAAACAGTCTCACTTTTCCAACATTTAATGTAAATAAAATCATTTTTTTTGTTGTCTTAATTTACCATATAGTCAAAATATTAATTAAAATTTAACAAATATTTTTACTTTACCATATAGTATTGTAATCATGCATGAAAAAAAGTGTTTTTTTTTTTTGCTTCTTTTTTTCGAAATATCTCAAAAACGGCTGAAACTATTTTGATTAAAAAAATTTGAGCAAAACCACAGCATTTCGCTCTACAAAAAAGTCCTAATAAGTGAACATCGAAAAAATTATATTTTTCGAGATATAACTATTTTGTCAACATGTCTATTAGTACGTGAGTTACAAAATTTATGTGGACGCACTAGCTCAAAAACTAGTGTGAATATCAAAACGAAATTTCATATGTAGTTTTCATGCATTGAGATTACGAGCTGATTATATTTTGGCTGAAATCCAACCCAGGGGGGGGAGGGGTTAAAAATTGAAATTATAAGATTTTCGTATTAAAAAAAAACAAGAAACATGAAATATGCTATAAAACAAATCGATAATAACTAAAAGATTATTATTATTTTCTTGGGACCAAAATTGACGTGTGGGGGTTAAAAATAGAGCTATCAATATAAGTTCTAGACCCTTTAATCAATTTGTACAGAATTTTCCATATCTACCCTATATAACCTTATGAAAATCACTCCCTATGTGAAATTGACAGTGGTCAAAAACAAGGGGGGGGGGGGTATTAAAAATGATATCCAAGCACAAATCTAATCCCTTGAATCAATCTCAACCAAATTTTCTAAGTATAATCTGTGGGCATAGAACATTTGGTTGAGTTTGATTCAAGGACTTAGATTTCCATTTTTGACCCTCACCCCTAAATGACTATAAATTATTTTATTAAATATTAAATATAAGAGAGTGGATAAGTCATGTGAATGGCCAAATCAGTTTAATTTTGTTTTCGTTTTGAAAATGGTGTACCGTTTCTAAAAATTTGAAAATTTTCTTTATAGCAAAATCTACACGAATAATAGACTAAGAGCTACTGACCATTTTGGAGAATGATTTCAAACCCCAAATATCCCATACTGCAATGTGATCAGCTCACACCCCGAAAGACAAATTGAGTCGTTTTTAACCGACTTCAAAAAAGGAGGAGGTTCTCTATTCGACTGAATTTTTTTTTTTGTGCCTATGTTACCTCATATCTCCGCCAATTCTCAACCAATTTTGAAATTTTTTTTGCATTGGGTCCAGTCTAGCTTCCGATTGGTCCCATTTTTTTTTCGAATTTTTTTCATAGATATTAGACCTTTTTTATTAGGTTTGTTTAGACCTAACCTCTTTGTTTATGAACCGATTTCGATGGTTCTTTTTTTATCCGAAAGGGGGTGTCTTAGGGATGGTGTCCTATTAATTTGGTCAAGTTCTGATGATATAATCACTATTAATAACATCACTAAAAAGAGAAAAATAAAAATAATTTTTAAGAAAAAAATAAAAACCGACTTCAAAAAATTAAATGCAACAAATAAAATACACTAAAAGGTATAAAATAATTATTATCTTATTTAGTTACAACTAAACGACGAAATATTAACATGAAATTACTTTTTGAAGTTGGTGCCAAACATATACCTTTTATGAATCGCACTCGACGGATCTTACTTAGTACGTTTGGAGGGTATGCTCGCTTATAGGTATAGTTTGTTTGGCACCGACTTCAAAAAGTAATTTCATGTTAATATTTCGTCGTTTAGTTGTAACTAAATAAGATAATAATTATTTTATACCTTTTAGTGTATTTTATTTGTTGCATTGAATTTTTTGAAGTCGGTTTTTATTTTTTTCTTAAAAATTATTTTTATTAGCGCTAATCGACCCTGGGTGGTTATTTTTTGCATTTCTAGCCTTGATGCGTACAACCCATACTTGATGTTATTGTTATTGTTTTCTATTCTTTGTATTTATATTTATATGTTGATGTTGTTGTTAAATAAATGTTTTAAATGAGATTACGAGTTCTTAATTAATATAATCGTAATAGCCTTCTGGGGGGTCCCCCAGAACATGTATACGAAATTTTGTTAAATTTACTCGAAAAGGCTAGAATTTTCAATTTTGACCTCCAATGGAATTTGCCGTAGAGTAAACAGTTCAGGAGCTGTAATCAATGCGGTGATTTGAAGGTATTTTTTGACATCTTGAGGGGTCGATTACCCCTAAAGACGACTCCATTGGCGAGTAAGAATTTGACTTTCGGGGTGTCTGCTGATCACACTACAATATGGGATATTTTAATTGGGTTCTGAAATCAATTTCCAAAATGGCCAGTAGCTATCTCGGTGTATAAACTGAGCGATGATAGAGATGAGAGATTTGTCCGCCTCCGTGGTGTAATGGTCAGAATAACTGACTGGCAACCCGGAGGTCTCGGGTTCGATTCCCGGCTATACCCAGACATTTTTTCTGTAAACATAGGGTCTGGTAATAAAAAATTAAGTGGGAGATAAATTTAACCGAATTTATCGCGCGGAGAATTTACCACTGCTCGAAGCCCCTAAAACCTTAGTAAATTGGATATTGAATTGCATCTAAGTTTCTCGTAATCCCGGCTTCTTTTTAACCGACTTCAAAAAAGGAGGAGGTTCTCTATTCGATTGAATTTTTTTTTTTTTTTTGTGCCTATGTTACCTCATATCTCCGCCAATTGTCAACCGATTTTGAAAATTTTTTTTGCATTGGGTCCACTCTAGCTTCCGATTAGTCCCATTTTTTTTCGATTTTTTTTCATAGGTATTAGACCTTTTTTATTAGGTTTGTTTAGACCTAACCTCTTTGTTTATGAACCGATTTCGATGGTTCTTTTTTTATCCGAAAGGGGGTGTCTTAGGGATGGTGTCATATTAATTTGGTCAAGTTCTGATGATATGATCACTATTAATAACATCACTAAAAAGAGAAAAATACAAATTTTTAAGAAAAAATAAAAACCGACTTCAAAAAATTAAATGCAACAAATAAAATACACTAAAAGGTATAAAATAATTATTATCTTATTTAGTTACAACTAAACGACGAAATATTATCACGAAATTACTTTTTGAAGTTGGTGCCAAACATATACCTTTTATGAATCGCACTCGACGGATCTTACTTAGTACGTTTGGCGGGTACGCTCGCTTATAGGTATAGTTTGTTTGGCACCGACTTTAAAAAGTAATTTCGTGTTAATATTTCGTCGTTTAGTTGTAACTAAATATGATAATAATTATTTTATACCTTTTAGTGTATTTTTATATTTGTTGCATTTAATTTTTTGAAGTCGGTTTTTATTTTTTTCTTAAAAATTTTTCCTTCTACTCTGTTCTTTTCACGATGGAGGGCCCATCCCATACAGGCCTTTAGGTGATCCACCTTCTGGTGTATCTCCTTCTCACATCAATATCATTAAAAAAAAAAAAAAAAAAAAAAATGTGCTCTTCTACTATTTTCGTTCAATAAACTAACCAATTCTAATGGATAAAAAACAACCCTATGCAAGTCAACGTGGTTGATTCCCTTAGTTCGGTGAATGTTTTAGACCAACAGAGGAGGACCCCTCTCTCTCTCTCTCTAGTCAATGCGTGATATGTGAGTAATGCTTTAATGCATCGAACCAATAGCAAATTAGCTAATTGAAAATTCACCAACATTCTGCTTACGAGAGCTGATATACCAATATATCAACACACTATCAATGCGGTTATCAGCCTCGATATTTCACTCATGCATTAATAGGGAAATTGCCAATGCAAATGGATGAAAGTGAAGGGTTTTGGCCAGATAAGGTTGATCTACCAATTGATAACATATTTTTTGGCTATTATTAGCCCAACATTTTATTGTATTAATGGTACGCGTTCCACCTCTGTAAACTTCGGTCGGAGGGCCTAATGGCGGGTTCCCTTCTACTTTCAACCCCTCACCCCCACCCCCACTTTTAGCAAACACATATTCTCTATCTCTCAGACGTTTTCGTTCACATGAACTTCAATTTGTTGATAACATTATAATTATTTCTATTTGGGAATTAGGCGCTTGAATCTAGTATATTCAGCAAATATGAAAATAGAATTTGTAACTTTTAAGGAGTTCGGTGTTGGTTCTAGGTGAAACATTTTAATATAATAATAAAACTTGAGTAAGATACGAGGTAGGTTTCACAAAAAAGAAATAAAACAAAATTGAGTTTTGAGTTCGATATATTTCGGGGTTAGCCCATCATCAGGAGTCTAAGAAAACTGATTACATATTGGAAAAATAGTTTTACAAGTAAGAATTTTTAAAAAAAATTTTTTTTAAAAATGTATGTGGTGGGGGGAATGTAGGGGAAGAGGGGGGGTAGTTGTTCTAAGGATTAATATTTTCTATTGAGATTTGAGCTGGGTGAAAGGGATCTATCTATACCTGCTATTATAATAGCGAATGGACAGGTACCTGAGAAGGTACAACTTAAAAGGTATATAAGAGAGTTCAATTACCCTAGTATAATGTGCAAACAATGAAAGGAATGTTTATTTAATTTATTATAACATATAATCAATAATTGTATTTTTATACACTTCCAATTGATTATTTAAAATATTTGAATTATTAGAGAGGGCTATTTTTATCTCGGTGGATTCCAGGAGGTCCAATTTAAGGCCTTTTCTTTCGAAATGAATGGGGATAGGGTTATTATTAGAGGGTGAATGGTTAGATTCATGTAAGTGAATTGCGAAGGCTGAGGTCGAATCTAAATTAATGTTATCGGATTTGTTGAGGTGGTTAAGGGCTCTTACATGCTCGGAGTAACGTATTTTGAAAGCGCGACCTGTCTGCCCAATATAAAAAGCGTCGCAATCTTGACAAGTTAATTTATACACTCCTGATTTGTCTAATTTATCAATTTTGTCTATTTTATTGTTAATTAATTGAGAGCCTAAATTGTTGTTGTTGTATAAAGCAGGAGTGATTCCATATGATCTAAGGGTATAAGCTAATGGAGATGTCAGATGATTAGAAATGAAGGGTATTCTTCTATATATTTTTTCAGTTCCCGATTCTAATGAGTGTAAGTGTGAAATAGTGAATTTACGTTTGATTTTATTATAAATTTTGTTGATAGTCGAAATGTTATATCCATTATTCAGGGCTATATTCTGAATGATGTTAAGCTCTTTATTGAAATTTATAGTATTCATGGGTATACTGAGGAGTCTATGAATCATTGAATAGAATGCTGCAAATTTTGTATTAATGGGGTGATTAGATGAGAAGGGAATGACTGTGTCCGTGAAAGTGGGTTTTCTATATATTTCATAGTGTAATTTTTGATGTGAAATAGTTATTTGAAGGTCCAAGAAAGCGAGAGTATTATTTGTAATGGTGGGCTAACCCCCGAAATATATCGAACTCAAAACTCAATTTTGTTTTATTTCTTTTTTGTGAAACCTACCTCGTATCTTAGTTTTATTATTATATAGAATTTGTAGTTAAAAACATTTTTGTTAGTTCATCAATGGTGAATTAGTTTAGTTTTAGTAAACTTTTAGGCCCACTTGTATGTCGGTTGGTAAACTCTTTTAAAAGTTGGCAAAGCGTAAAACCTTAAAATCCACCTTGTGCCTCGTGGGATGACCAATCAGATGACAGGGAATTTCATCTGATTGGCCATCCCACGTAGCACAAGGTGGATTTTAAGGTTTTACGCTTTGCCAACTTTTAAAAGAGTTTACCAACCGACATACACCTGACCCTTAGGGCCGGTTGTATGTCGCAAAGTAAATGCTTTTTAACACTAACCAAGGGGTAGATGGTAAATGGACGGATTGGGATGGCCAATCAGACGACAGGAACTTTCAGTGCCTGTCATCTGATTGGCCATCCCAGTCCGTCCATTTACCATCTACCCTTGGTTAGTGGTAAAAAGCATTTATTTTGCGACATACAACCGGCCCTTAGTCAGATAAATTGACGATGTTTTTCATTATCCTTTTTTTTCTTTTAGAATGAGCTTCGATGTCATGAATTGATTCTTATCAGGCATGGACCCAGGGGGGCATGTCCCCTTCCAAATCCTCTAGAGAGAGTAAATGTAAATACAAGTAAATCTTAATTAATTTTTACTTTACCATACAGGGTATGGTCAAGCATTGTAATCGTGCATGGAAAAAGTGCTTTTTTTTTGAAATATCTCAAAAACAGCTGACACTATTTTGATTAAAAAAAGTACCTGGAGCCACCGAATGATGATCGGCATCTTTTTGCTTAAGTTAAAAATTATATATTAATATTATTTTTAATTTAAATGATAAAAACCACCCTCCGCATCCCACCACCATAACAATTCTAATATATATATAATATTTGTTATTAACTCTTTGTGGGATTTAAAACTCGAATTTATAATCAATTAAATTGTTTAATTTTAATATATATATTAATATTTGCTATAAAGTATTCGTGGGTTTTAAAATTAAAAAACCAATTAATAAATAAAAGATAATTGAAAAAAATGTAAACAAACTTTTTTATTGAGATTTTCATCTGTCAATAATTACTTTAATTAAGAAAAGATAAATTAAGATGAAATTTGTCGAGGTCCAGACCTAGCCAGATCGTTTTCTCATCCTCAAAACTTGTTAATAAAGTTGGTTTCATCAAATTAGAACAAAGATACAAATATACAAACAAATAAATATATATATATATATATATATATATCCTATTTTTGTTCGTTTAATAAGAGTAGATATTTATATAAACCTACATTATTTTATAAATACAAATTTTTATTTTTGCACTAGAATTAGCACTAAAATTTGATTGCAAAATTCAATTTTGGTAATGTTATTTTAAATAATATTTAGTTGGTTGTTTTTTTTAAAGATTTTTTATGCAATTCTAACTTGGAGCAAATAATTTCATTTGAGAAAGATTGGGGTGGAGAGATGGAAATGAGGGAGGGTAAAGTAGGGGTGGGGTGGGGTAGTAGTGATCGAAAAGAGGTCGGGTAGGGCCTACCAATAATACAATCATCGGAACATGGACCGAAAATGATGGAAAATAACCAAAGGCCAAAATAAAAGAACCAGGCGGCGGCTGGCAAAAAGAAAAGGGAAGAAGACAGGGTGTGGGGGTAGGGGGGTGAAAATCGAAGAAATCTCTTGAAATGTTTGGCCAAGATTGGAAAAGGCGATTAAGGGTGCGGGGCAAGGGGGTGGTTTGCTTTCAAGATCAAAAAACAACAACAAAAGAAATATAAAAACTTGTTGAAATCTGTTTCGGAAAAGATCTCGAAAAAAGACGTGATGCTAAAAATAACATCTCTCTCTCTCTTGGTATACTCTATCTAGAGTTAGTTCATCGATGTAAGACCCTTAATAAACAAATCATTCAATATATCGAACTACTTGTATTATACTTCTATTGTTTTTAAACATTGTTGTTGCGTTTGAGAATATTCTCTCCATAATAATCCATACAGTCCATAATAGTTCATGTCAAATAAAATTTATTAAAATTAGGAAATTAAAATTATTATTTTAAAACCCACTAAGGACTCCAGGGTGCGTACCACTCTGGCTAGAAAGATGCCCGCCGAAGTCGGGCTTGGCAGCTGGTTTGATATAATGTGAAAATTTCAAAAATAATTTAAATTTGGTTTCTTAACTCTATTTATACTTTAACCTACCTAACAAAATCAAAATAATCTACTTTTACTAACATAGAGTAATTCCTAAATTACATATGCTACAAATATTTTCTCTGAGGGCGGTACTTTGCCCCAAATGTATAGTAAAAACTTGGTGAAACGTCACGTAGAGGTCGTTCGTGATCAGTGATCAATCTTCTATTGACAGAGTAGGTATACTTTGCGAATCTTTAGACTCAGAGCTCGTTGAAATTCTAGGGGTGATTCTCAGCTCTCCATACCATTAACCTCCAAACTGACAAACTTGAAAAGTATTAGGAAATGTTTTATTAATGAAAAAATAATTTCATTAATAGATCGTGTGAAATAATTAAATTAATATAAATAACAGTTCATAAACATCTATTCTATTCAATACTTTTTATAATCGTATTGCGCGACGTGATTTTATTTTATTTTAAAACCCACTAATAGTTAATGACAAATAACATCATCGTAATTGATTATACAGTCCTAAGACTGGTTTGATGCAACAATCCGTCTCCACTCGACTCTGTCCTTTAACCTCTCTAAATGTCTGGCATCCCATATCCCCAATTATTTGGTTGAAATATTCTAATCTGGGTCTTCCCCTTCCCCTTTTCTTTCCCACCTTCCCCTCCAAGATATCCCTAAGCAGTCCCCCATGTCTCAGTGTGTGGCCCATCATCTGACCTCTTCTCTTCTTCAGACTCTTCCACAAGGTTCTTCTTTCTCCGATTCTTCCAAGAACTTCTTCATTTGTAATTTTATCCATCCATTTGATATTCCCTCATTCTTCTGTAGCACCACATTTCGAAAGCCTCTAATCTCTTTCTCTCCGCTTTTCCAATTGTCCAGGTTTCACACCCGTACATGGCTATGCTCAATACATATGTCTTCAATAGCCATCTTGAGGAGGAGAATAGTAGTTTTTGTTTTGAATTAAACCACATTTTTGCTTGGACAAATAACATTTATTAAAATTAGGAAATTTAAATTATTAACTTAATTTAGTAATGAAGCAGTTGAAGCTTTTATTTTTGTGATTAATTTGAATAAAATTTGAATTTTTATTTAAAACACACATAATTAATTATAATTATTTATTGAACACGAACAGTAGTTATATTGTATTATTTGTTCGTGTTCAATAAATAATTATAATTAATTATGTGTGATTTAAATAAAAATTCAAATATTAACTTAGAATTCACCACGGAGTCCAGGGGACATAGCCCCCTGCGCAGAAAGATTCCCGCTCAAGGCGGTCTTTGATGGTATAATATAAAAGGCAAATGCAAAAGAAGAGCTATGATAATATTGCACTTTTATTGTATTTTTTTTTTAATTAAAAAAAAAAACAGCCGATAATGATAAAAGGTAACGGGAATTTATTCATATAGATATATCTAATAAATTTATTTCTTTATTTTTAGTTGACTCGAGATTACTGGCGAGAGAGGGTGTCTGCTGTCTGCGTAAAGACTAGAGACCATACGGCCATGGGCTGCTACAGATCAGATTCACAGCATCCTTAAAGGTAGGAATAGCCTCATTTACTTATTTATACGTTTTTATTTTTAGCCGACTTCAAAAAAGGAGGAGGTTGGTTCTCTATTCGACTGATTTTTTTTGTTACCTCCACTTTTTTTTATGAACCGATTTCGATGATTCTTTTTTTATTGGAAAGGGGCTATCTTAAGGATGGTGCCATATTAATTTGGTCAAGTCCTGATGATATGATCACTATTAATAACATCACTAAAAAGAGAAAAATAAAAATAATTTTTAAGAAAAAATAAAAACCGACTTCAAAAAATTAAATGCAACAAATAAAATACACTAAAAGGTATAAAATAATTATTATCTTATTTAGTTACAACTAAACGACGAAATATTAACATGAAATTACTTTTTGAAGTCGGTACCAAACAAACTATACCTATAAGCGAGCGTACCCGCCAAACGTACTAAGTAAGATCCGTCGAGTGCGATTCATAAAAGGTATATGTTTGGCACCGACTTCAAAAAGTAATTTCATGTTAATATTTCGTCGTTTAGTTGTAACTAAATAAGATAATAATTATTTTATACCTTTTAGTGTATTTTATTTGTTGCATTTAATTTTTTTGAAGTCGGTTTTATTTTTTCTTAAAAATTTTTATGGGTGTTTAGGTTTTTCATTTCTAGCCATCTGCGGGTCCACAGAATTTGTATACAAAATTTGGTTGAGTTTTGTCGAAAAGGCTAGAATTTTCATTTTTGACACCCGCCATTTTTTTGTCTTATATACTTAATGTTAACACCTTTAAAAAAAATATTTTATGTTACTTTCAAAATTATATTCAGTTTTTTTTTTCTATTAAATTGAAAGTTTTTTTGCCGAGAGTAGCAGAATTTTTATATATTGAAGGAGACAATAAAAGAGTGTGTCTTCTGCTGGAATTATAAATTTTATTTATTTATAACGAGACTATAGTTTCGAGGGCTTTGCCCTCTTCATCAGTCTATTACAATGGATTCACAGGAATTAATTTATGAATGAAAGGTTAAAATTCTTAAATCGAAAAATAGGATTTCCCGAAAGCTTTATTTTAAAAATAGCCGCTCAAATAAAAACTTCATGAACGCCACCTACAGGCAAAATAAAACAAGTATAAATTTCAATTCTTAACTTGCCCATCCTGAACAATTCTTAACCTAACCACATGAAAAATTTTAACCTTTCATTCATAAATTAATTCCTGTGAATCCATTGTAATAGACTGATGAAGAGGGCAAAGCCCTCGAAACTATAGTCTCGTTATAAATAAATAAAATTTATACTTCCAGCAGAAGACACACTCTTTTATTGTCTCCTTCAAGTATTTTTAACCGACTTCAAAAAAGGAGGAGGTTCTCTATTCGACTGAATTTTTTTTTTTTTTGTGCCTATGTTACCTCATATCTCCGCCAATTCTCAACCGATTTTGAAAATTTTTTTTGCATTGGGTCCAGTCTAGCTTCCGATTGGTCCCATTTTTTTTCGTATTTTTTCATAGGTATTAGACCTTTTTTATTAGGTTTGTTTAGACCTAACCTCTTTGTTTATGAACCGATTTCGATGGTTCTTTTTTCTCCGAAAGGGGGTGTCTTAGGGATAGTGTCATATTAATTTGGTCAAGTTCTGATGATATGATCACTATTAATAACATCACTAAAAAGAGAATAATAAAAATAATTTTTAAGAAAAAAATAAAAACCCACTTCAAAAAATTAAATGCAACAAATAAAATACACTAAAAGGTATAAAATAATTATTATCTTATTTAGTTACAATTAAACGACGAAATATTAACATGAAATTACTTTTTGAAGTTGGTGCCAAACATAGACCTTTTATGAATCACCCTCGACGGATCTTACTTAGTACGTTTGGTGGGTACGTTCGCTTATAGGTATAGTTTGTTTGGCACCGACTTCAAAAAGTAATTTCATGTTAATATTTCGTCGTTTAGTTGTAACTAAATAAGATAATAATTATTTTATACCTTTTAGTGTATTTTTATTTGTTGCATTTAATTTATTGAAGTCAGTTTTTATTTTTTTCTTAAAAATTATTCTAGTTAAATTTTTTCAATATTTTATACCTGTGGGAGATCTTTGTGCCAGACCCTGTAAATGAGAGAAACAAGTGTATTGATGAGTCAAATGGAGTGGTTTTAAATAACGCCTGAATTTTTAATTTTATTTTGAAACTTCAATATTTTCATTTGTAATTAGAGAATGGAAGAAAATAATTAACTCTACAATGACGTAATCAATATACGAAATATTAATAATGAGTCCAACCACCTCCATATAACATGCAAAGGTGATAAACAACTGGTCGATTTACGTGATAATGATTTGCTCCCCCCCCCCCTCCTTTTTAACTTTTTATCACCTTTCCCCCCACCTCCCACCCTCTATATTGTCTGAATTATAATCATTCGCTTTCAAGTTTTTATTTGTAATGTGAAGACAATAAAAAAAAGTTAATAAAACGTCTAGATGATGATGATAATTAATGCCATCCCTCTTTTCTTCAACCCCCCCCCCCCTAACACCTCTCGTTTGTGTTAATGTGAAGAGGCGAGTGAGCTCAAAACACCCCCACTTGATGGCTCAATAAAAGTCAATGAAATATAAAACCGAAACATGTCGCTTAATTTTACTAGGCAACTTTCTCCGATTAATTTGCAAGTAAATCTTCATGTCACAAATTGCATCGACCTGGGTGGGGTGGGTGGGTTGTCGGTACCATCCATTTCTCGGCTTTATTATTCCAGTTACGGTAATTCTTCCTTCACCCCCTCACCTTCAATTAATCTGTTTCTCTCGGGGCAATCTTTCACCCCTTACCCGCGCGCCCTCTCATTTCGAATTCCCTTCTATAGGAAATTTACTTTCATTTCAAATTTATTTGCTGAAAAAGCTGACATAATTTAAACACTTCAGGCATGCGCGGATCCAGGGGGGCCGACGGGGGCGACTCCCCCCCCAAAGCATTGGAGATCAACATTTTTTTATGTTTATTTAAAATTTTTATTTTTTTTATAACATTAAAATTTAAAATAAAGTTCTATGTGGGGGGTCGTCTCTGCCCCCCCCCCCCGCTTGGACAATTCGGTCGCGACACACTTTTGAGATAAAAAGCAGATCTTATATACATCGGCCACCCCTGAACTATATATGTAGTTCAATTGAACTAGTTCCATATAATGAACGAACTATAAAAGAACTTTCCTTAAAAGAACGATTTTTAACATCTCTATTAAAAATGTTGACAAAGGAAATGAATTTAAAAATATAATGCTCTTTTTATTTAGTTTGAGATAGGATCCATTTTTCATTAAGGTGGGGGGGGGGTAAAACTCAGTGGCTGCCGACCGTCCCACCCCTCCCCCAAATCAGAGGTCAGAATCAGAATCAGAATTTATTCCCAACCTAGAGACACAAGTCAATGAACTTACTAACTTTTCTTTCATCTAAACATACCTATGTCAACAAACGCCAACCTGATATTCTCACTTAACAATAGCTTAAGAGAAAGTGTCCTTTTAAAATAATTTAAACATTCTTTCTCTCTGTTCAATAAACACATATATAACCTGTTATTCAATAAGTTGAATTAGTTACTTTCTGTACTTCCTGAAGATGGGTTGATAGCCCGAAATATATATATTGAAAAAGAAAAAAATTTTATATCTTTTAATTTTTTAATTTTAATGTGAAATAAGTGACCTAGTATCCTTAACTCATAGTAAATCAATATTAAATATAATATTTATTTACTCTTATCTTTATACAGGGTATGGTCAAGTATTGTAATCGTGCATGAAAAAAGTGTTTTTTTCCCATCTTTTTTTCGAAATATCTCAAAAACAGCTTAAAGTATTTTGATTAAAAAAATTGAGCTAAACCATGGCATTTTCCTCTACAAAAAAGCTCTAATAAGTGAACATCGAAAAATATTATATTTTTCGAGATAATAATTATTTTGGTCAAACAAGTCAGCTTATTTTTTTATTTGAGGCTATATATAAAATCGGGGGGGGGGGTGAACCGCAACCTAATATACTGTACACCTACTTCCACTTCCACTTTTATTTCCGAATAATTACAATACTTCCAAATATTTCACAAATAATTCCAAATAATTGCCATGCTGGGCCGCATGCGTCTCGCGAGCCGCAGGTTGGACAGCCCTGACATAAAGTAAAGAAAAAATTAAATAACTATATAAATATTTAAACATGAATACCCAATAAACAATTAATTTAACATAAAAAAATGAAATGTCAATAATATATATTTTTTGCCCATACCCCTCTCCCCACAAATCGGAATGCAAAATTAATTCATTGAATATGCGAATTGGTAATAATTTATTCCACTTGTGTTTTATATTTTTTTTTTTTTTTATTAAATACATATTTTTTTATTTATTTATTTATTTAATTATTTGATCAACTAATAAAAATAACCAACCCAAAAAAAAAGTTAAAATTAAAAATAAATACATATTTTTATTTATTTATTATTATTTATTTTTTTCATTTCGATCAATAAATATTTATTAGAATAATGTGATAAATGAAAATATCGTGCTTTAAATTAAATAATTTTTTTTATTTTGGGTTTTAATTACTATAGCAATATAGGGGTTGTGCTATAAAGTACAAATACATGGAGCCACCAAGCGATGCTCGGCAACTTTTTGCTTCAGTTAAAAGTTTAATATTAAATTAAAAATTCAGTTTATTGGACAAAGTTTTATTTATTGAAGTTCTTCTTCAATTTTTGTACAACGTTTCGTCTCTCTCTCGGAAAAGAGGTTTTTTCTTTAATTAGTTTTTTCCTCTTATTAAAAACAAGGACTAAAAAGATGATCAAGGACAGCCGATGATGGAGAAGTAATCTCCGGAGCCGAAGCTCAAAAACAATGTATGCATGAATTCATGTCAAATATTTGGTTTAATAAAATTTATTAAAAAAAAAAAAATTTAATTAATTATAAATTTGAGTATTAAATCCCACAAAGAGTTAATAAGAAATATGATTATATATTAGAATTTGCCAATTTAATTGATTATTATAAAACTCATATTTAATATTAAACTATGTTGATTAATGTAGATTATAATTAGTAGATTAAAAATTCAGTTTATTGGACAAAGTTTTATTTATTGAAGTTCTTCTTCAATTTTTGTACAACGTTTCGTCTCTCTCGAGACTTTTTCAAGTACTGCAAACAAGAACAATGTACCAATGCGTGATCAATTTGGGGTAATTTATAAAATTCCGTGTCAGTGTGGGAAGTCGTACATTGGTCAGACTCGACAACATCTCCATAAGAGAATTTCACAACATAGGTATGATTGCAAGAAGATGGACTTGTGGAAGCTGAAACATCCTGTTAATAGTGACCCTCCAGCTAATTGCACGGCTTTAGCCTTGCATCATTTAGACACTAATCACCAGTTGTTGTTGGATCCCAGGTAACACACAATATCCTCAGAATATTCTAAGAAGATTTAAATGTCCTTAGGAATATCCTTAGAATATTCTTAGGATATTGTGGTTACCTGGGATAGCGTAGATATTCTCGATAAGGAAAAAAAATTGGAAAAAGTGGAACATAAGTGAGATGTGCTTCATAAAAATGAATGACACTGTAAATATGAGATCAGATACACTGAATTTGAGCTGTATATATAATTTTATTTTAAATCAATAATTTAAATTTAAAGTTAGTGTTTGAAATTCGCGGACTATTCAGTAACTATGTTCATGTGTTGGATGAGTCCGAATGTATATATCTTTTATCTATGTTTATATCTATGACCTGTCAAATACATCTATACTTATATTGTTTTATGGTATCAATCTAGAAAGAAAAAATTCTACTATGTCTCAGTTATTTTTATCTTTATTTCAACCAATGTTGTTCTAACCAATTGAGGTGAGTCTTATGTAATAGTAATGTTGTTTTTGTGATATTTGTGATTTTGGTTGTACCTGAATATTTAACTTATGAGGAGAATTTTCTAGGTTAAGTTTCACAATAAAAATTTTTAAGAAAAAAATAAAAACCGACTTCAAAAAATTATGCAACAAATATAAAAATACACTAAAAGGTATAAAATAATTATTATCTTATTTAGTTACAACTAAACGACGAAATATTAACACGAAATTACTTTTTAAAGTCGGTGCCAAACAAACTATACCTATAAGCGAGCGTACCCGCCAAACGTACTAAGTAAGATCCGTCGAGTGCGATTCATAAAAGGTAAATGTTTGGCACCAACTTCAAAAAGTAATTTCGTGTTAATATTTCGTCGTTTAGTTGTAACTAAATAAGATAATAATTATTTTATACCTTTTAGTGTATTTTTATATTTGTTGCACTTAATTTTTTGAAGTCGGTTTTTATTTTTTTCTTAAAAATTTTTATTTTTCTTTTTAGTGATGTTATTAATAGTGATTATATCATCAGAACTTGACCAAATTAATATGACACCATCCCTAAGACATCCCCTTTCGGATAAAAAAAGAACCATCGAAATCGGTTAATAAACAAAGAGGTTAGGTCTAAACAAACCTAAACAAACCTAATAAAAAAGGTCTAATACCTATGAAAAAAATCGAAAAAAAAATGGGACCAATCGGAAGCTAGACTGGACCCAATGCAAAAAAATTTTCAAAATCGGTTGACAATTGGCGGAGATATGAGGTAACATAGGCACAAAAAAAAAAAAAAATTCAATCGAATAGAGAACCTCCTCCTTTTTTGAAGTCGGTTAAAAAGGAAATATATTAAAACAAATGTATGTTTTTTTTGAGTTTGATTAGCTCGATATATATTTCGGGTTACTAGCCCATCTTCAGGAGTTCAAATAAAAACTGAATACAAATTTGTAAAAACGTTTAACAAGTAAAATTTTTTGAGAAAGATGAGTATATTCAGAAAGTTTCATAAACAAAATTTTTTTTGAGAGAGAAGAGTACATTCAGAAAGTTACATCAACAAACAGAAGTTAAAGTACGTTCAGAAATTACTTTCAATCTTTTTCTTAAAAATTAATAAATTGTTATTATTTAAATTAGAAACAGAAACAAAAACATAAACAAAGAACAAAATACAAACACAAATTATGTAATCAAAGTTAAGAGCCGATTTTTAATTTATTAATTTTAGCCAAATTAGAATCAATGATTATATCTTTGTCAAAGTCCAATTGATTATTGAGAATACTGGATTTATTCAGAAGGGCCAATTTAATCTCTGTTGATTCTAGAAGAAGAAGTCTGGGACCACTTCTTTCAAAATGAATTGGGGTAGGATTAGAAGTGGAGGCAGTATGATTTTCCGAATGTAAATGAAGAGCGAAAGCAGAGGTAGAATCTGAATTAATATCATCTGATCTGTTAAGGACTCTAAGAGCATATTCATGTTCAGAGTAACGTTTTTAAAGGAACGACCAGTCTGTCCAATATAAAAGAAATCACACCCATCACAGTCCAATTTGTAAACCCCTGACTTATCTAGTTTATCAATTTTATCAAGTTTGTTGTTAATCAAATGTGAGCCTAAAGTATTTGTGTTATAAAAAGCTGGGGCAATTTCTCTCAAAAAAAATTTTCGTTTATGAAACTTTCTGAATATACTCATCTTTCTCAAAAAATTTTACTTGTTAAACGTTTTTACAAATTTGTATTCAGTTTTTATTTGAACTCCTGAAGATGGGCTAGTAACCCGAAATATATATCGAGCTAATCAAACTCAAAAAAAACATACATTTGTTTTAATATATTTCTTTTGTGAAACTTAACCTAGAAAATTCTCCTCATAAGTTATTTATAATGTTTCACCTAGAGCCGACACCTAAATCCTTAAAAAAAATTAATACCTGAATATTTAGTTGATTTGTGAAGACTTTCACCTAATTGATTTTTGTTCTTGTTTGCAGTACTTGAAAAAGTCTCGAGAGAGACGAAACGTTGTACAAAAATTGAAGAAGAACTTCAATAAATAAAACTTTGTCCAATAAACTGAATTTTTAATCTACTAATTATAATGGACATTAATCAACATAGTTTAATATTAAATATGAGTTTTATAATAATCAATTAAATTGGCAAATTCTAATATATAATCATATTTCTTATTAACTCATTGTGGGATTTAATACTCAAATTTATAATTAATTAAATTGTTCTTTTTAATAAATTTTATTAAACCAATTATTTGACATGAATTCATGCATACATTGTTTTTGAGCTTCGGCTCCGGAGATTACTTCTCCATCATCGGCTGTCCTTGATCATCTTTTTAGTCCTTGTTTTAATAAGAGGAAAACTAATTAAAGAAAAAAACCTCTTTTCCGAGAGAGAGACGAAACGATTATACAAAATTGAAGAAGAACTTCAATAAATAAAACTTTTGTCCAATAAACTGAATTTTTAATCTACTAATTATAATGGACATTAATCAACTATAGTTTAATATTAATGTGAGTTTTATAATAATCAATTAAATTGGCAAATTCTAATATATAATCATATTCTTATTAACTCATTGTGGGATTTAATACTCAAATTTATAATTAATTAAATTTTTTTTTTTTTTTAATAAATTTTATTAAACCAAATATTTGACATGAATTCATGCATACATTGTTTTTGAGCTTCGGCTCCGAGATTACTTCTCCATCATCGGCTGTCCTTGATCATCTTTTTAGTCCTTGTTTTTAATAAGAGGAAAAAACTAATTAAAGAAAAAACCCTCTTTTCCGATAATTATTCCAATTCGATTATCCTCTGTCCTCCTGAAGGCATGCACGAAAAGCTCGTATCTAAATAATGGAACCGAATAACAATAATGATAACATGAAATATTTTATAATTTTTTTAGTGATATTTAGATAATTTATTAATACTCCGAGGATCTTAGTAAATTCTTTGGCTGACCTCTCTGACGTGGCTTTTGCGGTGAGAAACCGGAATGTTGTCTCCATCTTAAATATTGATTTTATATTTCTCTGACTGAAGTTGGGATCCCATCTGAATTGCCTCGGGACAAATATACCACGAGAGAATGAGGAATAAGGTATTACCCATGAATTAAGGACTAAACGTTTCATCTATTCAAATCTGATAACTTTAATCCTTATATTTGAGTTTCTAGATTTACTTATATAATATTTAATATATATTCACAATTCTGCGATCAAATATACGTCCACTCACTTGGAAATTATTTAATTAATAGCTGCGAATCCCGCCTTAGGCGGACCTCTTGCTAGCCAAGGGACTTAACACCACCAACCCTGGAACTTCTCTCCCCGCTTCTGATCACTCTCCATCCCACCAACCATCTCCTCACCATTTGGTCCTCATGGCAAACAAAAATAATAATAATAAAAAAATATTTCATTATTCGTGTACATGATTAATAACACTGGGCAACAAAAAATAATTTTTAAATGCTTCGAGCACTTGATGAGTCAATTCCTACCAATTTTGGGTTGAGAAAAACGAATATGACAATGAAAATTTTTCTTAGCTCTAGTTTCTGTGAAATACAGTAGGTGGCGGATCAAGAGAAAAAGATACATTTTAATTACATATGCTAACAACATTGAAAGTGCATTTTATTTTTTTACAAATTGTAGTTACATTCTAAGAGTTCTACATTGCTGGAATAATACTTCACAGATGGTCGGTGTCTGAAGAGATTTATGTGGTGCCTTCATCAGATCGTCGTTTTTTAGCTTGCCTCTTTTTTGTTGCCCAGTGTTATTAGTCCATCAGGAATTTACAGATTAGTTTTTAACCTGTAAACTCCTGATGATGGACTAATAATCCGAAATATATTGAGATTGTATACACCTCTTTGAGTTTTATTTCATTCACTCTGAAACTACACTCCCTTTACTTTATTAATGTTTATTGTCCTTTATAATCACGTAGTTTTAGTTTTTTAGTTATAACTCGAGTTCTAACTCGAAAATAGGTCAAAATGGTCTTTTTCACCGTTTTGATCGATTATATCTCCAAAACAAGAGCTAATCGGTAATCTTTATGGTGATTTTTGAATTCAGCAGGTGGAAATACATAAGAATCAGCTATTTTTGAGCCCGAAGCATTTTCATTGTTGGGCAGTGTAATTAAAGGAATCGTCGGGAGTTGGACAAGACTTTAAATTAAATTAAACACAAGTTTTGATTAAATATGCCATACGTTTCGTTGCTGTTTTGCAACTTCTTTCAGTGGCTCATTTATTAAACTTATTTGTCAGGATTTTTTACTACAAGAAAAAACATTTCAAACAGTATTCTTTTTTCTATCACAATTCATTCATATGAAAGATATTAATTTTGCCGATGGTAATAGATTCAAATTTATCAGAAAATCATAGATAAAAGATGGTGTCATCTATTAATTCGATGGAGTGAATATTTTTAATTATATGTCAGAGGGGTTGTTTTTCACCCCTCGGCCCGGATTAGCTGTTACTGGCACTCGGGTTCGATTCCTGAGGGGGTGAAAAACAACCCCTCTGACATATAATTAAAAATATTCCACTCCATCGGAATTAATAGATGACACCATCTTTTATCTATGATTTTCTAGACAATTCATTCAAATCATCAACTAACATAATATAAACCTTTTAAACAAAGTAATTGTTTTCTGTCAAAAAAACTAAAAGAATCAAATTGAATAAAGAAAAAAATGTTCAATTTGATTCTTTTAGTTTTTTGACAGAAAACAATTACTTTGTTTAAAAGGTGTATATTTTATGTTAGTTGATGAATTGAATGAATTGTGATAGAAATAAGAATACTGTTTGAAATGTTTTTTCTCGTAGTAAAAATCCTGACAAATAAGTTTAATAAATGAGCCACTGAAGAAGTTGCAAAACAGCAACGAAACGTATGGCATATTTAATCAAAACTTGTGTTTAATTTAATTTAAAGTCTTGTCCAACTCCCGACGATTCCTTTAATTAAAAATAAAAAAAAATTTTGAAATTTTTGTTTTTTACATAATTTTTAGAAAAAAAATACAAAAAAATGCCCGGTCAGTCGTAGCGCTCTCCGCTAGATCGCACTGCGAACTCATACAAATAGATTATTCAACTAAACAATACTTTAAGACAATTGTAGTGATAATTCTTTAAGTACTCAACAGTCAAATTGTTAAAAACATCGTATATTACGTGAGTCAATCAATCATTAATGAAATAATAAACCAATGAATTAATGAGAGTCGAGTCAACGCATTGAGTGGCGTGAGCAATGATTTTGTTTGAATGTTATAAATGCGTCAACTTGAATTGAGTTAATTCATCTACCTCCAAAATATGGTGTGCTCAATTGTTTTTGGTTTATTCATCATCCACTACCTTATCTTCCCTCGTGGTTGGTACCACCGTCGGGGCACACACCCCTCTCCGACAACCAACCCCTTCTGATATCCTAGTTAGCATCAGACAACCCCACGATTAACACTGGCGGCGAAACCAAACACGAGCACCCAGTAACAAAAAATATTTAAAGTGTTTTTATATGCGATTTTTGAGTTTGAAAATTTTAATCTTGTTTTAGAAACTCTATGTACTCTTCGATTTTTTTGATAATTTTTTATTTTAATCTTCTATTCATTCTACAAATTTTAAAACCGGGTTGATAGTGGTCCTATGATAATTACTATTTTTTTCGATTTTTGATTTTGATTTTCTTTCAACAAACCAAGCAGGTCGAGTAATAAAGATTTATTTATTTATTTAAATAAAATACTATTTATTTTAAACACCTGTTGACGATAAAAATCAATTCAAAATAACTAAAAAAAAAAGAGAGCTCAATACCAAAAAGTGGTTTTAAAAATAATGGATAATATAGAGAATAAAATTTTTTCGAAATTTTCAAAAATCGAAAAAAAAATAGTAATTATCATAGGGCCATTATCAACCCGGTCTTAAAATTTGTAGAATGAATAGAAGTTTAAACTAAAAAATTATCAAAAAATCAAAGAGTACTGGATACAGTTTAAAAAATAAGATTAAAATTTTCAAACTCAAAAATCGCATATAAAAACACTTTATATAATTTTTTGTATTTTTTCTAAAAAGTATTTAAAAAAAAAAAAATGAATTCGGACCATTTTTGAAGAAGTTATAAGCGAAAAGCCGAAATCTGATATCATTTAAACCAGTGATCAAAAGAATTTCAAAATTTAGAGTTTTTTGATGGGTACTAAAAAAAATGTCAAAAAATGAAGGAAATCAAAAATTAAAATTATTCAAACCGTCCGATTTGGCGTGGGATGCCCCGTATATTCTGCAAAATCACAACTAGAAGCTAAAATTAAAAAATTAAATAATATTTGAAAAATATTAATAATAACGGCTCCCCCGCTCCAGGAACTAACTAATCGCGGGTTCTAAATCTAGGGGAAGGCAACGGAAACCACCCCTGTGAAAAATTTCCTCTATAGTAATCGCCATCGCTCGATTGAGAAAAAATATCTACTAAATAAATTTATTAAATAAATTAAAATTATTAAAATCGTCCGATTTGGCGTGGAATGCCCGATATATCATCATCATTGAGTATACAGTCCTAAGACTGGTTTGATGCAACAATCCGTCTCCACTAGACTCTGTCCCCAGCCAGCTGTTTGACCTCTAAATGTCTGGCATCCCATATCCCCAATTATTTGGTTGAAATATTCTAATCTGGGTCTTCCTCCCTTTTCTTCCCCCCTCCCCTCCAAGATATCCCTAAGCAGTCCCCCATGTCTCAGTGTGTGCCCCATCATCTGACCTCTTCTCTTCTTCAGACTCTTCCACAAGGTTCTTCTTTCTCCGATTCTTCCAAGAACTTCTTCATTTGTAATTCTTCTATCCATCCATTTGATATTCCTTATTCTTCTGTAGCACCACATTTCGAAAGCCTCTAATCTCTTTCTCTCCGCTTTTCTAATTGTCCAGGTTTCACACCCGTACATGGCTATGCTCCATACATATGTCTTCAATAGCAACTTCCTGTTTTCTAAGCTGATTGAGGAGGAACATAGAGAGTAGTTTTTGTTTTGAATTAAACCCCATTTTTGCTTGGGCAATTCTTGATTTAATTTCGTTTTCGCTCCTCCCATCCCATGTTATTTTACTTCCTAGGTAGCGGAATTCCTTAACTCCTTCTAGGTTTTCTTGGTTAATTTTGATGCATTCCTGTCTCGTTTGTTCTTTTTTTGTACATACTAGGACCTTGGTTTTATTCTTGTTTATTTTCATTTTGATTTCTTCTATTAGGATTTGGTTAATTCCATTCAAGGCGTCCTCTAATTCTTTTTTATTGCTTCCTAGAAGGGCAATGTCATCGGCAAATCTTAACATAGCGATCTTTTGACCTTGGATTTCGATACCTGTATCAATTTTGTCTTTGAATTCTTTAATCGCTTCTTCTATGTATAAGTTGAAAATCATGGGTGACATCACACATCCTTGTCTTACACCTTTTTTTATTTTGGCTTCTCTTTGCTCATCTCCAATATTTATAATTACCGTCTGGTTTTGATATAGATTGTAGATTAGTCTTCTCTCCCTGAATTTTATTCCCGCCTGTTTTAATATTTTAAACATAATTTCCCAATTGACGTTATCGAATGCTTTTTCTAGGTCTATGAATCCGATGTAGACAGATTCTTCCCTGATAAAAGCCCTTTCTATTATTAGTCTAAGAGAGAGAATTGCTTTTCGGGTGCCTCTGTTTCTTCTAAAGCCGAACTGGTCTTCCCCCAGATTTTCTTCAACTCTTTGTTCTATTCTTCTTTGGATTATTTTGGTTAGGATTTTGGAGGCATCTGAGGTTAGGCTAATGGTCCTGAAATTTTCACATTTATCCGCGCCTGTCTCTCCGATATATACTTATCAAAATAATATAAGTATGGATTTTTCTTGTTCTAATAATGTATTTGAATGAAATAGCAAATGACTTGTGTGTATAAACAAATTAATCTATTTAGCTTGATGCTCTATTACAATTAAGTTCATTTCAATAGAAATCGTCTATCTGGGGGAGGATGAAATGTTTTGCAAGTTTGTCGGGGGGAGGGGGGGCTAAAGGATTCTCAAATAATTAAAGACAAAACCTTATACAAACAATATGTCTAAGTAGTCCGGGTGGATGCTAAGGAATGCGGGGGGTGTATTTTGATGGAGATGTTGACAACAAGACTCTTCTCCGAGAAACCAGATATACAGAATAAATTATCAAATGAATGAAATTCAAATCCGCTTAAAGAAAAAGAGAGAATTTATTCATTAATAAGATAGAATTATTATTTTTTTTTAATATTATTTTATGTAAATATGAAAATAAATAAAAGCAAGATTAAGGTTTTAGGGTAGTCGGCGGTATACGAACGAAGAAAGGAACTAAGTAGAGCTTCATCAAAAATTAATCTGCTTTTTAATAAGAAGTCAGAGAAAAATCTCTCAGCTTAGGATTTTCGATATTTTATATGATCTGAAAAAAAAATTTTAATTGAAATTATTAAGGTTTCCTTTCTAGGAATAACAGACGATAGAAGGGTTCGAATTTAACTTCCAGAGTACATTTTATTTTATTTATTTTGTTAAATTACAGGGAGTTAGGGACAAGGGCGGATCCAGGATTTTTTTATGGGGGGGGGGGGAGAATGTATAAAAGGTGCCCGATGTATATAAGATCTACTTTTTATCTCGAAGTGTGTCGCGATCGGATTGTCCAAGCGGGGGGGGGGGGGGGGGTCAGACACACACGCATAGAACTCATTTTTAAGTTCATTAAAAAAATTGTTATAAATTCCCTGTCGATTTGGCCGCCGTTTTTTGGCCTCTGCGTGCGATGCACGTGTTGCACTCCCGCCAGGCACGGCCCTGTATGGGGGGGGGGCGGTCGCCCCCCCCTGGATCCGCCCTTGGATAGGGAGAGAACATATGGCTAGAAAAGTGTCACCTGCCTACGTCATCGCCGGCTCACAGTCCGCCATCTTGTTAGAACCAAAACATTGAGATTTCCATTTAGTCATATACAGGGTGGCGCAGATGGATCGGGTGGTTTTAAAATACTTGTCAAACTGTCAATTTTAAAGGTATTGGATTGAAATAAAGTGCAAAACGTGTAGTTACAATGGAAGTTTATTAACAAACAATTAGTAAAGTTAGTTTTTAAAAATTACATCCATCAAATGCCCTCCTTCTCGAGCGACGCATTACTGTTAATTCGCAGCGTTATGTGAACATGATTGAAGAATTTCTTCTCCCACAACTTGAAGAGAATAATTACGACATGGACAATATGTGGTTCCAACAAGACGGGGCAACTGCACATACCGCTAGGATATCAATGCAAGCTGTACGCGCTCTGTTCCCTGGCCGTTTGATTTCCCCTAATGGAGATCTCCATGGTATGTGACTTCTTCTTATGCGGCTATTTAAAAACAAGGGTGTACATGAACAAACCCCGGACCATTCAGGAGTTGAAGGCAGCAATTCACAACGAAATCACATTAATTCCTGGTGATGTGCTTGAGCGGGCAATGCGGAACGTTAAGGACCGACTCCAAGAATGCGTCGCTCGAGAAGGAGGGCATTTGATGGATGTAATTTTTAAAAACTAACTTTACTAATTTTTTGTTAATAAACTTCCATTGTAACTACACGTTTTGCACTTTATTTCAATCCAATACCTTTAAAATTGACAGTTTGACAAGTATTTTAAAACCACCCGTCACAGTTTGACAAGTATTTTAAAACCACCCGATCCATCTGCGCCACCCTGTATAATGACATATAATATGGCCGCCCTGACGGTGGGTTCAATTGTCCAAATTTGATCCTAACCTATAACTGATAGTAATAATGTATGGTGATTAGAACAAACTACAATTTTATTTAGTTAAAGGTTTCTTACACTTGTGTGGTTTAAACTATAATATTAAAGAATAAAAATAAAAAAAAACAACAACAACAACAAGAAAAACAAAGTTTTATTACCATTTATTTCTCTGATGATATTAAAAACTCACTAGACAAGATGAGTTGGAACAAAAGGAAGTACTTAACGTAAAGTAAATAAGAGTTGATAAGAAAAACTTGTCCCCTGGTATATAGGGAAATAAGGAGAAACTTTATTGCATTTTAATCTGGAATTTAAGCGGTTTTTCTTTTTAAATTATTTAAAAAACATAATAATCTAATACTATAATAAAATAAATATAATAAAACTATTTTTTTTACTTAGAGAAAGTGCTGTAGGTTTTAGGTGAAACATGATATTAATTAATTGTTGCGGACCGGACATGTTGTTGTAAATTTTGTTTGAAATTTTAAAGGATTTCTTTTTTTTAATTACGGTCACTGCACTGCAGCCAGATGTACGAAGGGCGATTGAGATCCTCTCCATCCGGACCCCAATTGCTTTTAGCACCTTCCCCCCCTCCTATCCTTTTCCGATCTTTTTCGCCGACCTCTGGGGCCTTCGTCAAAATTATATGGTGATAGGAAATAAGTCATATATCTGAGTTGACAGTGTAAAAAATCATCTTTCAAAAAAAGGCTTCTCAATGGAATTTTTCCAAAAGAGTCACGTGACTTTCGAAGTCACGCCCTTCAGGAAATGGGAGGGCTCAATGATTTAAAGATACTCCTTCTCATTAGGGATTAACCAATCGAGAGGTCCTCTTGTGGAAAATTCCCAAAGATGACAGTTAGCAGACAGTCAGAGATGAGAGAGCTCAGTCAGTCAGTTTGTAGACACCAGTCGAGGCGAGCAGTCAGTTAGTAGGAGTTAGCATGTAGACAGTAAGTGAGTTGAGTGTAAAAATGTACTACCCCACTTACACCAAAATAAAAACCATATAAAAGAAAATGTGTTCTATTTCAACCCTTGCCTAGAGTTAGCGAACTTTTTTCCTCTACAGGACACACGACCTCTAGCAACGGCAGTGCTAGACAGAGAAACCACGACTTCGAGGCTTTACGATTACCCTTAGTAGGCACTCATAATCTTTCGGGACTATGATACGGCCCGCTATTAATTAATAATTAATTTTGTTTGCAGCCAACACCACAGGTCGCGACATAATTTGGTCGCACCGGAGGGTTAAACCTCCTTAGCGCAACATAATAAAACTATATACAAGGACCATAAAATGAAATTTTATTCTGCGTTTTTTAGGTATAATAATTTCGCCTTAGGTCAGTTAGATATTGTACCTGTACATACTGATTTCTCATTAAAAATGTGTAATGTAAGTGGTTTAAGCCGAAAGTTGTTGTTTGATAAGCAACTAAGCCATCAAAGAATCAAACCATCACCATACATTTGTATATAAAAATTTTTGAACGAAAAATATAATTTTTTTGATGTTCACTTATAAGGGCTTTTTTGTAGACCAAAGTGCCATGGTTTCGTCTAATTTTTACTTTACCATACAGGGTATGGTCAAGTATTGTAATCGTGCATGGAAAAAGTGTTTTTTTCCTTATTTTTTTCGAAATATCTCAAAAACGACTGAAACTATTTTGATTAAAAAAATTGATCAAACCCATGGCATTTCGGTCTACAAAAAAGCCCTAATAAGGGAACATTGAAAAAATTATATTTTTCAAGATAATAATTGTTTTGTCAAAATGTCTGTTAGTCTGTCTGGTTGTCTGGTTGTCTGTCTGTTAGTTAGTTAGTTAGTCTGTGCGTTACCAAATTTTGTGGACAAACTAGCTCAAAAACTAGTATGAATATCGAAACTAAATTTCACATAAAGTTTTGGTCCATTAAGATTAAGAGCTGATAAAATTTTGGTGAATATCGATCCAAAATTAAGGGGGGCAAGCTTTTATCAATGTTCTGTACAAACTGATGGGGTCGGCACATTGGTGGGGGAGTGGTTTCCACTGAGGAAGAGATGCCGAAAGCTCTCTCGAAATATTTGGATTAACCATTTGAATAATAAAATAAATTACTGGAAAGAAGCAATTCAATTTATTTATCCTTTAACAATAAAAAATTAATATATCCAGTACACACCAAGCCAGCAAAATTTATTATTAATTTTCAAATAAAATCATGTTAATATATTTTTATTTTATCAACATTTGGTATTATTTATTTATTTTTTTCTTTATATAATATATAATAAATTTAATAAAATAAAAGTTCGAAATAATCCTTCATTTTTTAACACAAAAGGTTCAATCTAGTAAAGCTCCCCCCCCCTAGTTCATTCATTCTCTTCAACTCCTTCAACGGGGATTTTCCTTCTCTCCTTTTAGAGAGAGAGAGAGGGGGGAGGAGGTAATTTTAAATTATTTTTCAATATTCTGTCATGTCAAAAACATTTTGCAATTAATTGTCTAACCCCTTATTCGCACGTTCTTTTTCTCTTTTGTCTCTCTCTTTCTCTTTTTCGGTACTCGCAATCAAATCAACGACGGATTAAAATAAGGCATTCCACCCACACACACACACACATAGCTTACGCTTCATCCCATTTAGGGTGGGAATCGACAGTGACGGTTTTTTTTTACAGGAGGGTTGAGAAAGATTCGATTGAAAGAGGTGCAAATAAAATGCTGAATCTTTCGACCTCTTTATTCGTCTAATCAGAGACTCACTAGGACTCCCAACGGGGGTGTGGTCGAGTGCTGAAAATATGGGGGAGGGGACGGACAAAATGGAAAACGAACGGCCAAATGGTAAAACTTTTCGTATTATATATTCATCATCTTTCTCAATCAAAAAAAAAAAAAACAATAAACAAAAAAGTTTAAAAACAAATAAAATAATCTGGCGTGACTAGAGCACATTTCATACTTTTGCTTATTATTACGAGGAGGAGTTGAAAAATAAGTTTCCCCTGTCGACTGTGGTCAGAGTTGTGTATGAAAGTCAAAAAATAGAATGAGACATTAAAGATATAACAAACCTTTATTTTTCCACATAGGTACCAAGTACATTGAGACATTTGTCATATCGCTTAATAAGCTTCAAAAAGCCCTCCAGGAAAAAATCAGGGCTTTGCATACGGAAGAAGCGTTGAACGGCTTGTTTCACTTCCGTATTGCTTCCAAAGCGCCTTCCCCCAAGATTTGTCTTCAAAGCCGGAAACAGATGGAAGTCGCTTGGTGCGAGATCAGGACTGTATGGCGGATGGTGTAGGCGCTCCCGACCAAGAGTTGCAATATGGTTTTGCGTTGCCCTCGCCGAATGTGGTCTGGCATTGTCATCCAACAGCAGAACGCCAGATGTGAGAAGGCCAGCCCGCTTTTTCCGGAATAGACTTCCATAGACTTACCATACCCATAGACTTTCACGAGGCGGTTATGAATTTCTGTTCCTGATACTCCACGTGCCAATTCATAGCGGATAACCGCTCTCACTTCCTCCTTTGACCACGAATTCAAAACGCACCTTCTCTCCATACCTAACGGCTGAAACTATTTTGATTAAAAAATTGAGCGAAACCATTGTATTTTGCTCTACAAAAAAGCTTTAATAAGCAAACATCGAAAAAATTATATTTTTCGAGATAATAACTGTTTTGTCAAAATGTCTGTTAGTCTGTGCGTCACCAAATTTTTGTGGACGAACTAGCTCAAAAACTAGTGTGAATATCAAAACCAAATTTCACACGTAGTTTTGGTCCGTTAACCGCCCAAAATGGATGGGGGAGGGGGGGAGTGTGTATGGTCAAAAAATGAAAATCTAGGCTCTTGTACCAAACTCAACTATATTATGTATACATAATCAATGGGATCCCAGAATTCTAGAAATTAAAGAAATACCGAATACCGGTATCGTATTTTTGGTCCGGTATAGCAAACCCTAGCCTTACTGGTTACTGCCCATTCTTTGGTCTTGGCTGGGGTTAAAATGCGAGAGGAGCAAAACTTAGAACTAACTATAGTGCTCTCTCCACTATCTTTACTTTATCAATGCGAAGCATGGGAGAAAGTATTGGAATCGCTCTCGCGGCAAGCGCGACTTCAAAGGGTCCTCAGGTAAAGACTACGGAACCCATGGACTCAATTAAGGTCACAAATTGAAGTATTCAATGAGATTGAATTTTAGCACGTGACGGTTTTGCCAAAAATTACCTGGAATCTCGTCGAGAGGCCAAAAAGTGCCATTTTTTTTGGAAGTGCGTGCGGATGGATGGATGGATGTGTATGTATGTGTGTTATCGTTTTTCGTCCACGATTTTTTCCACACCTTTGCGCTGATTGAAATGAAATTGAAAACCTACCATTAGTTTAACAAAATGAAGCGCTGATTAGTTTTTGGTACATATCGGTCCACAAACATTAGTACTTTATTTCGAGTACTTTTTTAGTTTTTTCTAAATATCTTGAAAATGACTTAACCAATTATGATGAAATTTAATATCCTAATTAAGTACCCTGGGGACCACAAAAAAGCTTAAATAAAGTTTTTTAGTAAAATCATATTTTAAGATGTACTTTAGAGGAAAATAGTACTTTTTGTTTTAAATTCTTTAAAATTTATTCATTTGATCGTTTTAATATAGCTCATTTAACCTAGCTTAAGTAAGAATGGTTAGGCTTCTTGCTGTGAAATGGTAAAAATTTGGGAGGAAATTTTATAAGTAACCATAGCAACTGCGTTGTTTTCTTATCCGTTACCTTTGCTTAAGACATAGAAATCGACTTCAAACCAAAAATAGCGATTGATTCTCAACTAGTACTTGAGGAATAACCATTCTATATTGGATTTTTGACGTTTCGGTTTTTATTGGTAACCATTGCTGAAGACATAGAGAAATCGACTTTAAACCAAAAATAGAGATTGATTCTCATCTAATACTTGAGGAATAACAATTCTACATTAGGTTTTTGACGTTTCGATTATTATTGGTAACCATTGCTAAGACACTGAGGAATCGACATAAAATCAAAAATAACGATCGATTCTCATCTAATACTAGAGGAATAAACCTTATTGCATTCCATTTTTGATGTATTGACTATTAATGGCAACCTCTACTGAAAACGTGGAAGAATCGACTTAAAATCAAAAAGACTACCATTAACTTTTTTGGTAAACAACTCAGGATTTTAATGTAGAATTGTTATTCCTCAAAGTATTAGATGAGAATCGATGGCTATTTTTTGATTTTAAAGAATCGATTCCTCCATGATCCTCAGCAATGGTTGCAATAATAACCGAAATGTCAAAAAAATCCAATGTGGAATGGTTGTTCCTCAGATTGTTAAATGAGAAATTATTTTGAGTTAATGTCAACATGAACTACAAATTGCAAGTGATATCTGATTAATAATAAAGGAATTCAAACATATTAATATTTCAAATGAATTTGGATAAGAGTTTGCGCAACGATCCGTTGCAGTTTTATTTATTTATATCACAACTGGTATGAGAGAATGAGAAAATAAAAAACAGCTCAAAGTGAGAGAAAAGAGTTTCTCAACTCCTCCCTGGCCATAAAATAAACGGATTATAAAAATAACAGGTGCTTCTCCACACATGCTACCAACTGATCAAAAAACAATATAATACATTGATTTTTTTTAAAGATTGTTTTTGGTAGGTACCTTACTCTATTTCCATTTGAATTATATCGATGATTGCTTTTTAAATTTCGTGAATATTGGTCGGGTGATCTATTTTCCCCGATTTTCTGCTCTCTCCTTTTTTTTTTTTTTTTTCTTGTTTAATTTTCTGTTTTCCAACTTGTGTAGATAATTTATTTTGTTGCCCCGGTTTGGCTCTGGCAAAATGAGTAACTCATGAAAGGGCTTTATTGAATGGACATATTGAACACTGGGAGAGGGTGGGGGGGGGGGGGGGGGGGGCGTTTGGTCTTTTTGATAGCCGCACAAATTGTTTTTCACCGACTCAATCAATTAGTTCGACTCGACTACTGACTGACTGATTGAAACAATTGCCGTTTGAATGTTTTTCTGGTTTTATTTTACATAATATTTTACAAATAGGGAAAAAGAGCGCGAGGAGAGGAGGTGCGGAGGGGGGGGGGGGGGTTAAGAAGAAATATGATTTGGTCGCTATTACGATAAGTGTTTTCCAAGTGATGGCTGGCTGTCAGTCTGTCAGCAGCAAGTCAAATCCGGTACCACTTTATCAAGAAAGATATTCAGAGTTGGTTTTAAAAACAATCCGACTTAAGGGGGAAAAAATATGGGGATGAAGGAGACGGACGGACGGACGTTTTGGCGGGAAAGCCTAAAATGAAAAGAGAGCACTTGAAGAAGATGATGAAACATTCAATCGAGGGTGAAAAAAAAAATAGTAAAAATATGCTGAGAAATAGAAGAGGGCGCTAGACTTTGATTGAAAAATAAAGATTTCCCCCCCCCCCCCCCCCCCGCCTTTTATTTTTGAAGTAGTAAAAATGTTTTTAGTACTTAAGATGTTAACATATGAGTAGGTAAGTGAGGAAAGAAAACTTTTCTTTTAAACAAACTACACTGCGATCGACCATAAAAACTTTTATTAAATAGTAATTCATTTTTGAGGCGACTGTGGGTCAGTGGCTAGAGTGTTGGGTCGCTGACTCGGAGATCGCTGGTTCGAGACTGAGTCTCGGCAGATCAGATATTTGCAGTTGCCTCCCTTAGAAAGGAATAGCAGCCTACTAACAATATAATTGCCTAGTAACCTCTCCAAATTAACCGTTCGGAACCGGCGTTAAAAAGTAGGTCCCGTATATCTGTGTAAAACAACTAAACACACTCAGCACAGGTATATGTGGAGAGGAGCCGACACCGGTTTCGGGTATGGCACTCGAAGAAGAAGAGTTCATTTTTAATTTTTTTTACAAGGAACCATACATTATTGAAATTATTGCTTATTGCAAGTGTACTTGCCACTTGTTGTTGACTTAGCCCTTGATTAATTAGGCACACAATTTGAACTGCTTGAACTTCAAAAATATCCATTTTGTATATTTTATTTTCTATCAGTGATGCTTAATTCAAAATGATTCATTTTATTGATATTTCAAATGGAATTTGATCTTTTATTAAAATTTTATTTAAATGTAAAGTGATATTGGGAAAGTAGGATATAATTTGTAATTGTATCTTTTAATTTAATTTCAATTATTTTTTTTTTTTTTTATAAAATTCAAAAATATATCAACAATATTTATTGAATATGTTAGTTTAAGAGTTAAGAGAACAAATTATATGATTATTTGTAAAAAATTTTAATAGAGTTTTTATTAGTGGGTCGATTTTTTTCCACCGTAGTCCCCAAATAAAAAAAAATTCCTCATTTGAGTTCAAGGGGGTTCAATTTTGAAAAAAAAAAAAAATGAAAAAATTATTTCAAGATATTTAATCAATTAACGTATGTTCCAAAATTGAATGCTAAAACTTTAAAAACCGAGGAGTTAGAACACTATAAAAAATTTCAATATATAATAAAAAATAATAATTTTGATGGTCTGGCTAAATGGGCATCATCCCGGCAGCCAGTCTAAAGAAGAATTTAAAAAAAAAATATATTAAAATTTCCTATTAATATTTGTTATATTGTATTGGTGGGTTTTTAAAAAAATAAAAAAAAACAATTAATAAATAAAAGATAATTTAAATAAATGTAAACAAACTTTTTTATTGAGATTTTCATCTGTCAATAATTAATTTATTTAAGAAAAAATTAATTAAGATGAATTTTGATGTGGCCCAGACCTAGCCAGACCGCTTTCTCATCCTCAAAATTTGTTAATAGAGTTTGTTTCATCAAAATCGGTAGAGCCGTTTTCAAAATAGAAATAAGATACAAACAAATATATATGTATATATATAGTACCTGGAGCCATGGAGCGATGTACGGTAGCCAAACGCCCCCTGGACCACCCAACCCCACCCCGAAACTCCGCACCCCACCCCACCCCCCGGATCCCCACCATTTCACTCCACCTCCTGCACTCCCCACATCCATCTTCACCCCGCAGTTTTTGCATTTCTAGCTTTCTAGTGGTTCACAGATTATGTGTATATAGGTATATAAATAAATTACGTATAATTTTTTTTTTAATTAAATAACAATTTATCGAGTTTTATAATAATCAATTAAATAAATAATAATTTTATTGAAGCAATTTTTTACATGAAATAATGTATACATTGTATTGAGGCTTCGATTTCGGAGATTACTTCCCCACCTTAGCTTGCGACAATATTTTTAGTAAGTGTTTTTAATAAGAAAAATTTTAATCAATTAAATTGGCAAATTCTAATATATAACAATATTTGCTATAACCTATTAGTGGGTTTTAAAATTAAAAAACCAATTAATAAATAAAAAATAATTCAAAGAAATGTAAACAAACATTTTTATTGAGATTTTCATCTGGCAATAATTACTTTAATTAATAAAAGATCAATTAAGATGAAATTTGTAGAGGTCCAGACCTAGCCAGATCGTTTTCTCATCAAAACTTGTTAATAGATTTTGTTTCATCAAAATCGGTAGAGTCGTTTTCAAAATAAAACTAAGATACAAATATATATATAAATAAACAATTTTTGCTCGTTTAATAAGAGTAGAAGATAGATAATTTTCAGATTGCGGCATTTAGGGAACTAACTTGAAGTGATCGCTCACATATCCGGCAATTTAGCTGACAAATTAACTGTCAGTTAAAGCATATATCAGCCAGTTAGACCTGGAGGTAGACAAACAAACCTTAATATTGATTTTTCCTATTTTCCAAGATTATAATATTTTATTAGATTTAGTTTTTGATTAAAATAATAATGTTATCCTCAAGTAAATAACAATTTCGGAATGCATAATGAAATAATATAAACCAGAGAATGACAGATTTCGATGACGTGACTTGAATCAAAGGGAATATATTATTATTAATAAATTTCGAAGAAGAAAAAGCAGCAGATCTTGCAACAACGAGAACAAATGGTTGACAGCTAACATAATGGAGTATTAGAATATTCATTTTACAAGACAAGCGAGTACAAGTGATTCATTGTAGGAAGCTGTGCAACACACACAATAAAACATACTATAGTACAAATTAAATTTAGACGAGAAGGGAAACTTTTTTAAGACTCCGGTTTGCCGAATTTCGGTAATTATGTTATCAGCGCATTGTTTTAACTCGATAGCTGAAATTTGGCACAGAAGTGCAGTTTACATTTCTGTACCAAATTTATAGTTACAATCGTTCAAGAACCCAATATAACAATTCAATTTTTTTGGAGTAAGCTTAAATTTGCCGCTGCCACCTCTCCTCTCCCCCTCCCTAGATACGGTCCTGCAAAACCCTCAAAATGCAAGTCCAACTCACACTTGTCCAGTTTATTGGAATTCTTACTGCCGCATTTAACGCATGCTCTTGGATAAGGCTTAGTCCTTATATACTACGGTGCGAGGGGTGAACCGCGACCTAATATGTTTTACACCTACTTCCACTTGTACTTCCAAATATTTCCAAGCTCTTCCAAATATTTCCAAGTACTTCCAAATATTTCCAACTACTTTCAAATATTTCCAAGTACTTCCAAATATTTCGAAATACTTCCAAAGAGGTGTACACCTACTTCCAATCGCTTCCTTAAATACAAAAGGCCTCGTATCTTTCTAAAAGTCAACACAATCAACTCGACTTTTTATCAGAATTTTAAATTAAAAATAATATTAATATATAGCTTTTAACTGATGGATAAAATTACAAATGAAGAAGTTCTTGGAAGAATCGGAGAAGAGAAGAACCTTGTGGAAGAGTCTGAAGAAGAGAAGAGGTCAGATGATGGGGCACACACTGAGACATGGGGGACTGCTTAGGGATATCTTGGAGGAGGTGGGAAAGAAAAGGGGAAGGGGAAGAACCAGATTAGAATATTTCAACCAAATAATTGGGGGATATGGGATGCCAGACATTTAGAGAGGTTAAACGGCTGGCGGGGGACAGAGTCGAGTGGAGACGGATTGTTGCATCAAACCAGTCTTAGGACTGTATACTCAATGATGATGATTTTAACTGAAGCAAAAAGTTTCCGAGGATCGCTCGGTTGCTCTAGGTACTACTTATTATAATCGGATTGCGCGACGACACCGACATGAGTTTTTTTTATTTTAAAACCCATTAATAGTTCATGACAAATAAAATTTATTAATAGTTAAGAAATTTAAATTATTGATATTATATTAAAACCTACTACGGAGTTCAGAAGGTGTACTCCCCTGGCCAGCAAGATGCCCGCCGAAGGGATGCCTCACAGCTGGTTTTACCATAAATAAATGGGTAAGTAGGCTAGGTCCAACAAATTTTTTAGATACATGTGAACAAATCGGATGATAATAAATTTCATATACCGGGTGAGTTTTTTAATCTTGAGACAGTCTTATAACTCAAAAACAGTGCATTATATGAAAACAAGTTTAAAATAAAAGTTTATTTATATCAGGGGGAAACTAAACTATGCCTCGTAGCTGGTTTTACCATAATGGGTAAGTAGCCTAGTTCCAACAAATTTTTTAACAAGTTTATCGACCTAGAACAAGCTTTCAAGTGTATTTCGAGGTCAAGTTCAGTTTTTTAAATGGAAACCAAGGGCGGGTCCAGGGGGGGGCGGAGGGGGCTATCGCCCCACCCCCAATACAGGCCCGTGCCTGGCGGGAATGCAACACGTGCGTCGCACGCAAAGGCCAAAAAACGGCGGCCAAATCGACAGGGAATTTATAACAATTTTTTATTTATTTTTATTTTTATTTTAATGAACTTAAAATATGAAATATGAAATTTGTAAAAAAAAACATTTATTTTTTTAAAAATTTAAAAATTTAAAATAAAGTTCTATGTGTTTATGTGTGTGTGGGCGTCTCTGCCCCCCCCCCCCCCCCGCTTGGACACTTTCGATATAAAAGTAGATCTTACATACATCGGCCACCTTATATACATTCTCCCCCCCCCCCCATAAAAAATTCCTGGATGCTATATGTTTCTGTACATGTTATTAATCTAAATTGTACAACTTTAATAAGAACTATTTTTTTTATACGACAACAAATAAAAAAAATACTAAATCAATTAGATCTCAAAAAAATCCTAATAATTATTTTTAACAATCATTCAACTTAATTATCAAATAATAATGATCAAATATTTAATTATTAAATAAAAAATTTAATAATTTTGCCCTCAGGAGCTTCATTTTATCGTGTTGTAAATCTATAAAAAACAACAGGAAATGTAGGTAAAGGCTACAAAGATATTTAAAAGGCCAAAATAACGAAATCGTAACTGGAATTCATCCAGAAGACTTGCGATACACTCTGGAATGTCTCAGAACAGTGTCTCAAAATTATTATTATTATTATTATTTGTTGCGTTTGGACCCTTGGGATCACGCAAAGCTTGATGTTTCTTTCTGATTGGACCTTCCCACGCCTCTTTCATTTTCCGGAACGTGGTATCGAGTTCCATGGTCAGGCTATGTAATTTTTCCTGGCCGGATGAGTGTGTTGATGTTAAAGGTGCCCAGGTATGTATGGATTTTTGGCGTTATTCTTCCATTGTTTATTCCTTGACTTCGTAATGGTCCGGGTCCCCCAGATTCTGACTTCCCGGTTGCCACCCGAGGGTGGGTGGATTGGTTACCACCTGGGGTAATCTTGTTTTTGCCTCTCACGATTCACGGTTGCTTGTTATGAAATTTTGTCTTGCGCATGCGTGAGGTTTTGTAGATCCAGAGATTGTTAGTTTCTGGAGCCGAGGGGCCGTTTTTTATTATTTTCAAATAAATTCACTTTGCTTCTTGCTGGGATCGAACTGATGAAGTCTAGATTGATGTTCTCCTAATCGGATTAGAAAAGTTGGTGATTTAACAGATTGCGCTACCGACCCCTCATTAAATTATTATTATTAAATTATTTATTTATTGGATGTAGGGGGTCCGGGATGGACGAAGTGCGGCGTTTCTGGGGTGGGGGTTCGGCGGGAGGGAGGTTCCAGGGGGCTTGTACTATTAATATTGGTATTTTTATCAGAATTTTAAATTAAAAATAATATAAATATATAGCTTATAACTCAAGCAAAAAGATACCGAGCATCGCTCGGTGGCTTCAGGTATTTCTCAGTTAATGTTCGTTGATACCGCACGGTCCTCACATTTTGCATACTCACTTCCATCCACCGCCTGCACTAAATGTCATTCTTTTTTTTTGATTTCCGGTATTTTATTTTATGATTTTTGATATGTTGTTAATTTAATTTATTTACCCCCGCCCTTGTATTTTTCATATACTTTTGTTTTAAGATTAATTAAGGGGAATAGAATGTTTCCTACTAGTTTGTTACAATTAAAAATATCCGGTTATATAATAGTCGTCTTATAAATTGATTTTTAATGTAAGTTGAGAGAAAGTTATTAAATTTAAATTGCAAATTAATTAAATGAAATGAGTTTGAAACATTCAATAAACCATATAAAAGAAAGAACAATGACTTAAATTATATAGACAGGGAAGGAAACCTTTTAATTTAGAATACGTTCTATAAATTAATAAACTCGATGTGAATAGAGAGGGTGGAAACAGGGGCGGGGTGGAGGGTGGGGGTAACATTTTCTTTATAAATTAATCGTAATCCGAACTTGACAACATTATTATTTCTTGAATGTATATTTAGACAAAGATTTAAATTTTAATTAAAATAATGAAAGGGCAATTATTATTTTTATTACGAATATAAAAATAAGCAGAGAGGCTAGAAGATGATGGTTGTTTATTAAATAATAGGGTTATTCTTAGTAGAGACCCCAATTAGGAATTTGAGTTGACAAACATACACTGTGGTGCAAAAAAATGGAAAACTTAGATTGATTTGGTGATTGGGTGTGAAAAGGCCTGTCGCTGGTCTCATTGACATCAACCCTAATTCCCGGAGACGTCTTCTGATAGTCCAAACACTTACCATAGGTTGACTTGTTGAGTTTGTAGAAGGTGCTGTTTGAGCTGCTGTACCGGGTGATTCAATAATAAATTTTTGAGAAAACTGCATTTTTTATACGATCGAAGCTATTTAGCCACCTAGCGGTGGACGTATGAACTTAAAATATTTCCAGCAATTTTTCTTGGCCGATTTCCTCTGAAGGATTTTTTTCCCAAACTTCTACGATTATTAGTTCCTGAGATACAGTACCTCGTCACCCTTATTGAATCACCCGGTACAATGCCGATCCCTCAATACCTCCAATAATAATCTTTATTAGCTATTGTAGCTATACATCATATAATACAACTTTTAAAATGCTCCAAACATTGTTAAGCTTGGTGTGCCTGTTGCACTTTAGTATATTTCTCATTGCTTTATTCTGGGGTTTTTGTAGCCGGTCAAAATCCGTTTTACATACAGAACTATCGGGCAGTACATGGAATGTGGCAATATTATTGTTCTGAAGACAAGGGAAGCTGTATAGGCCGGGATGTGTTTTCTTATTCTGTTGAGAAATAATACCTACCATAGGTATTTTATTTTCTTTACCTATCTGAAAATTCGATTAAATGAACATATAAGGGATTTTAAAAATAAAAAGGGCGAAAATTCAAACATTTAAATTCAAACAATCACTCCTTCCCAGAAGGTATTAGATTAATAAAAGGAGAAAAGAACCCAAAATTAATTAGCGCAATCGAATCTCTCGAAATTTTGAAATCATTTAATAGAAATTCAAAACTCTGTTTGAACAATCAAATAGAGTTATCCAATAGTAATCTGCTTAACAAAAGATAAATGAAAAAGAAAAACCCTTCTTTTGTCAGCCTTTCTAAGGAGAAAGGAGAAAGGGAAACATATTGTTATATTTGAATGTGAACCGAATAGTGACGAAGGAACACCAAGTTTTCAATATCCATATGATATTGACTCCATGAAAAACATTTATAATTGAAGAAAGACTGATGATGAAAACCAAGTCTTCGAAACTATAGTCTCAAACAAATAAATAATATATATACAGATATATCATCTCGATATATATATATGTGTGTGTATGTTTATTTTCATCAAACAGAGGACAACCTCTTTGTTTCTCTTTGTGAATCAACAACTCTGCTACTCTCGGCAAAACAAAAACTTTTCAATTTCATTTCCTCCACTTTTTCATTTTTCATTAATATGTCCTATTATATTGAAACTGTTAATGTGAAAAATTATATTACTTGTACTTAAAATTGTAAATTAGTATGTCCTATTATATAAAACTATAAATGTAAAAAAAAAATAGCCGAGAAGGCTAATAATAATAAAGATCAATCAATCAATAGTATGAATCGGTCATCTCTCTCATTTGATGGTCTAATTTGACCAGATCCCGGTCTCCTGGTTTAAGAGTTTGTTTCTCTATATCGTTTTATCCACAGAGCTCTGGTGGATACTTCCAACAGATACTTTAAGTCGCTGAGCGACATACCGATACGATATTCCATCATTTATTAGAGCTACAGCTTGAGCTACTTCCTCGGTCTTTAGAGGCATTATATGCTTGGACAATATTTCAAATAAAATTCAATTAGAAAGATGAGATATTCAAATCGAACTGATAAACATTAAAATATTCAATTTAATTCGATATTAGACGATAATCATTGAATACAATTCAATAAAGGGATCAGATTTCAAACCTGAAAATTTATGCTAGTTTAAATAAATTTAATTTTGAAGGGTTTAAATTAAACTAATACATTGTTTTCACTCTAAAAATGTTTGAAAATATTTGTACAATCCCAGAATGTATTAAAAGTTTAAGTAAAATATGTTTTTTCTGAAAATTATTTGATAAAACTAAATTTTTCTAAGTGTTTCACTTTTTTTGCACTACAGTGTATTAATAAAAGTCAAAATTAACACGGAGGTACAATTTTGATGATTTGTAAATTTTTGTCATCGAGCAGTGTGAGTTAGAATTTTGTCGCAAAAAATTATCTCATTTCTGCCAAATTTCGACTTACTAAACTAAAAAATCTGTTCAAAAAGATGTCAGGAAATTTTTTTACTTTTATTTTAGAAATTAGACAACAATGAGAATTAAATTGAAAGTTTTTGTGCCGAGAGTAGCAGAATTTTTATATATTGAAGGGGACAATAAAAGAGTGTGTCTTCTGCTGGAATTATAAATTTTATTTATTTATAACGACCAGATATCGCATCATCATTGAGTATCATCATTGAGTATACAGTCCTAAGACTGGTTTGATGCAACAATCCATCTCCACTCGACTCTGTCCCCCGGCAGCTGTTTGACCTCTCTAAATGTCTGGCATCCCATATCCCCAATTATTTGGTTGAAATATTCTAATCTGGGTCTTCCCCTTCCCCTTTTCTTTCCCACCTCCCCCTCCAAGATATCCCTAAGCAGTCCCCCATGTCTCAGTGTGTCCCCCATCATCTGACCTCTTCTCTTCTTCAGACTCTTCCACAAGGTTCTTCTTTCTCCGATTCTTCCAAGAACTTCTTCATTTGTAATTTTATCCATCCATTTGATATTCCCTTATTCTTCTGTAGCACCACATTTCGACCAGATATCGCAACTTAATATTATTTCTATTAAAATCTTAGAATCTGTCCTAAAAATTAAGTTCTTTCCCTATACAGAGTGTTATTGTAATTTTAAAAAATTGCGTGTTTTACCCAAATTTGACAGGATTAGGGAGCTTTTCTAAGGGCTATACTAAGGGCCAGTATCATGAACAGATGATAACCATTGGCTATGGTTGAAACTGTAGTCAACTGATGAAATTAGTTGCAAAAAAAAGATGATAACCTCAAATCAACCATTCTATGTTTGACCGGTCAAAATTGATGGTACAGGCCTTGAACCACGCTTTGAACCAGATTTTGTTTATATTGAAATGATTTAAAGTATTATTATTTCTCTAAGTAGATCAAGGAATAAAGATTTATTTATTTACTTATTTATTATTTTATTTATTTATTTATTATTTTATTATTTATTTATTTATTATTTTATTTATTTATTTAAAAACAATACTTTTTTGTTTATAAAACAATTTGTCTTGGCTAGGGCAGGGGATGTAGTAAAGTCACGTGGTATGTTTACAACACGCCATTTTTTTTTAATTTTATTGTTTCAATTAATATTATAATTATAACATTTTCATTTCGTTTAAAAGAAAAAAACATATTAATATATAAATATGAATTCTAAATAGGTATTGTAATATTAATATTAATATTATGTTAAATTTTGTACAACCATTTTTTGTTGTTGTTGTTGTTGTTTGCTTCAAAGAACAAAGGTTATTTTTTGCCTCCGAGTGGATAATAACATATGTAATTGAAAGTGATTATTGATTTCCAGCAAAATGCATGTAGTATCGGATTTTTTTTGTTTTTTGCTCAGATTATTTATTATTATTAGTTTTGTGGTGGTTTAATTATATCAAATAGATATTGAACATCACAGTTCAAAAAAAACAACATAAAATACACAAGTAAAGTGAACAACAAAAAAAACATGACGAAATGCTTATATTATAATTTAATTTTGAGATATTTATACTATTTCAGTGAATGTTTTTTTTTCATTGATATTTAATAGATATCCTGCACAAATTGGTCAAGTTGAACGTTTTGTTTACTGACAAGAACATGGAACAAAAAATTATTGAATTGTTCTAGAAAAAAATCTACACTTATTAAATGAGCAAAAATTGTATATGTAAGTAAGTGATTAAAAGGACTACTTTAATTGATTGCTAAAACATATAGATTTTATTTACATTAAATATACAATTGAATAATTAAGTTATTATATACAGGTTATAATCAATTCTTACCTAAAACATATAGAATTGATTAAATGTAGTTTCTTCGGGATGGATGATAAAATATAAAATAAATGTATAAATTACACTTTAACAATATATCTTCAATTAATATTATTTAATTCCTATTATTAATTATATTAATGTTTTGATTCCCTTAAACGTGAATTAGGTGACAGCTAAGCTTAGAACAGTGTTGGCAACTTAACTTATTAGCTGTCCCTAGTTAGTGGCGCTTAAATATAAAATGGGGTATTTTATATTTATATATTTGTTTGTATATTTGTATCTTAGTTTTATTTTGAAAACAACTCTACCGATTTTGATGAAACAAAATCTATTAACAAGTTTTGATGAGAAAACGATCTGGCTAGGTCTGGACCTCGACAAATTTCATCTTAATTGATCTTTTATTAATTAAAGTAATTATTGACAGATGAAAATCTCAATAAAAAAGTTTGTGTACATTTTTTTCAATTATCTTTTATTTATTAATTGGTTTTTTAATTTTAAAACCCACTAATAGGTTATAGCAAATATTGTTATATATTAGAATTTGCCAATTTAATTGATTAAAATTTCTCTTATTAAAAAACACGGACTAAAAATATTATCGCAAGCTAGATGATCAAGTAGTACAGTCGATGGTGGGGAAGTAATCTCCGAAATCGAAGCCTCAAATACAATTTATACATTATTTCATGGAAAAAATTGCTTCAATAAAATTATTATTTATTATTTATTTAATTTATCAAAAAACTCGATAAATTGTTATTAAATTAAAAAATATAATTATACGGAATTTATTTATATACCTATATACCTACACATAATTTGTGGACCACTAGAAAGCTAGAAATGCGTATTTTGACGTGTGTTAACGGGAAACTATTTGCAAAAAGTCTTTAGTAATTTCCTTTTTAACTAATAGCTTTCAAAGAAATTGGTAAAAATATTCTCTCTTCTAAGTTATATATTACCTGGAGGCACCGAGGGATGCTCGGCAACTTTTTTCTTCAGTTGAAAGCTTTATTTTAATATTATTTTTATTTTAAAATTCTATAAAAAGGTCGATGTTTATTTGAGAGCTGTTTTCAAATTAAAAAAAAAATCATCTATCAATAATTACTTTAATTAAGAAAAAATCAATTAAGATGAATTTTGATGAGGTCCAGACCTGGCCAGATCGTTTCTCATCCTCAAAACTTGTTAATAGATTTTGTTTCATCAAAATCGGTAGGGCCGTTTTCAAAATAGAACCAAGATACAAATATATAATAAATAATATAAATATACAATGTTTGCTCGTTTAATAAGAGTAGATTATTATTAATATTTTCCTTTTAAAACATTTTTTGAAGAGTTGTTCCAAAACTAGACAGTTTAAATGTATATATATGTATAAGGATTTGAAAAATAGGTTGGCATCTAACAGATGATGATGCTTTCCGCTTCTTATTTAGATCCTAACATTTTGTTGAAGTGTGGAAATATATATATAAAAAAAACAACCCTCTGACATATTTTCTTTAGCCTAGCGTGACCTGAATAAATCGAGCAATAAATAGGACAAGTCAGAAGGCAAAATATATATATCTATTTGGTAACACTGCTCGACAAAAATTAAACAAAAATTTCCTCCCTTAAACCTAACAATGGATTCCAGTAGAGATTTATAAGCCCATATTCATGCGATTTCCCGATTTTTTACAATACGTCAGAGTTTTGAGATGTTATCGGTCAAATTGACGAAAAAGGCCATTTTGACCTATTTTCGAGTCCCATTAAATATTAAACAGCAATTTTTGAAATCAAAATATTTCAACCAAATGTTTTCTACACTTGATTCAATCAGGAATCAACTGTAGTGAATTTTTGTCAAATATTGAGTGAAAATAATATTTGAACTTATATATTTCTAACTTAAAATAATGATCTTAAATAAATTTTTATAATTTTCTAACTGATATTACAAAGAATAATTGACCTATCAATGAGAAGTGTTTTGACCGCGCTTTATTTGAAAAAAGATATTTTATCACGAGACTATTGCGGATTATGCTATTAAAGTCTGTGGAGTCTTAAATCTGGACCAAGAGAAAAAAAAGATGTGATCCACTTAGCTACAATCCAACGTCATTTTGCGTATGACGCCGGATCGTATCGATCTTTCTTAGTCCATAGATTACCAGACTTTAATAGCATAATCCGCAATAGTCTCGTGATAAAATATCTTTTTTCAAATAAAGCGCGGTCAAAACACTTCTCATTGATAGGTCAATTATTCTTTGTCATATCAGTTAGAAAAATTATAAAAATTTATTCAAAATATTTCTTTGACGTAATAGAATACAGCTTCCTCTTTGATTTTCAACTAACCACTTGTTGTTAGCTCAATTAGAACTCGAATTATAACTAAAAAACTAAACCATTGTTTTTATCTATATTTTTTTATCCTTTATAATCACGTAGTTTTAGTTTTTTAGTGTATAACTCGAGTTCTAATTGAGCTACAAACAAGTGGTAATTTGAAAATCAAAGAGGAAGCTGTTTTCTATTATGTCAATAAAATAATTTGATTTTAAATATTGCTGTTTAATATTTAATTGGACTCGAAAATAGGTCAAATGGCCTTTTTCGTCATTTTGAACCATAACATCTCAAAACTCTGACGTGTTGTAAAAAAAATCAGGAAATTGAATGATAATCAGCGTATAAAATTCTACTGGAATCCATTGTTAGCTTTATGTGGATAAATTTTTGATGATCAGTGTAATTTGAAATTCTTTAAATATGTTTTTTTTTTTTTTTTTACTTTTTATAATACCTGCATATTTTCATGAGATATTCTTTCCAATAAAATTCATTTTTTTTTAAATTTGTTCTTACAATTGAATCTCCCCCCCCCCCCTCCTAAGAGTGATGTCAATCATCATTTGATTTGTCAATATTTTTCACTTTATGGTTTTTAAAAACACGTAATGCTCAGTCCGACAGGGTGCGTTGAGGTCGACAGTGTTTTGATTTTTTGACTGGGCTGTACATGGAGTCTATAAAAGTTTGACCGACACTTGATTTTTTTTTTTTTTTTATTGATATTGATGTGAGGAGGAGATACACCAGAAGGTGGATCCCCTAAAGGCCAGTATGGGCTGGCCCCTCCATCGTGAAAAGAACAGAGCAGAAGGAAAAGAAGCCGGGATCACGAGCCAATCTCAGAAACTTAGATACAATTCAATATCCAATTTACTAAGGTTTTAGGGCTTGAGCAGTGGTAAATTCTCCGCGCGATAAATTCGGTTAAATTTATCTCCCACTTAATTTTTATTACCAGACTCTATACTTACAGAAAAAATGTCTGGGTATAGCCGGGAATCGAACCCGAGACCTCCGGGTTGCCAGTCAGTTACTCTGACCATTAGACCACGGAGGCGGACAAATGATTGGTTCACTTAACCTATAATCGGAGTGTTTGCTCATACTTGAGAACGATCGCAGAATAAGTCGAACGAAACGTCGTAGTTACATTGTATTATTTGTTCGTTTTTAATAAATAAGTACCTGGAGGCACCGAGCGACGCTCGGTAACCCATGATCCCCCAACCCCCTCCCAAAACCATACACCTCGCCCCCAACACTGAACCCCCACTCCGCCCCACCACACCCCAACCGCCCCTTCCACTCCCGGACCCCCCACAACTGTACCCCACCTCCTGCACCCCCCACATCCATCCCCAAGCCCGACCCAGTTTTTGCATTTCTATCTTCCTAATGGTCCACATATTATGTGTATATTTGTTTACTCGTACACCAATTTGCCCACATTCGTTCATATTGATAAACATTATAAAAAATACATAAGAAAATAATAATTAAAAAAATAATCGTATAGGATCTGAAATAAAAACATAAAATTAAAAAAATGTGTGCGTCTCGGGACGTGCGACAGAAGTGATAACTTTCACCAACCAAGTATTTTTTAGGAAGACAATTGCAAGGATAATTGCCCGGAGAAAAGAGAATTGAATATTTAATTTTAATTAGAAGAGTGGGGGGGGGGGGGCAAAGGAATAATTATTAATATATTTAATGTTTCTGGATTTAAAATTAATTGTTGTCTTTCTTTCAGCTTAATTCAATTATACATATTTCAAATTTGCCGCGCTGCAATATATCTAATAAATTATATTTATTAAATACATAGCTATATATAATATATTCAATTATTTCCACACTTATAATAAAGTCTAATTCAAAAATATACATTTTAGTAAAAGTAAAAAGCAAGGGTTTTTAAAATAGTTCTTTGGTCCAGTGGTAGAGTGTCTGCCTCAGATGCAAGAGGTCTCAGGTTCTAATATGACATCCGCCGAATCATTTTTTTTTATTGAGATTTTCATCTATCAATAATTACTTTAATTAAGAAAAAATCAATTAAGATGAATTTTGATGAAGTCCAGACCTAGCCAGATCGTTTTTTCATTCTCAAAACTTGTTAATAGATTTTGTTTCATCAAAATAGAACCAAGATACAAATATATAAATAAATAAATATACAATTTTTGCTCGTTTAATAAGAGTAGATTATAACTAATTGTGTGTGATTTAAATTAAAAATTAAATTAAAAAAAAAAATTAATTTTTGTCTCATTATTATAACTTTCCCAAGCAAAATCTTCTGATCTGATCAAACTTTGAATAGAATTTAAAATTTGAATATTATGCAAGTTGACATCATTTTACCCACACTTAAAAAAAGCAATACAGACGATATTCATCTTTGCGTGCGTGCGTAGTCTTAAAATAAATATAAATAAAAATCTCTCCAGTATCATTATATTCTCTCTTAAACTCTCTTGAGTTGAAATTTGTTTTAAATATTTATCAAACCCAGATTGAAATGAAAAAAAAAAAAAAAAATCTGAATAAAATATCGTTGTAAAAATCAAATTTCGCAAAGTAAACTCTTAAGAGCTAACTCTTTCTTTTACATCCCCTTTGAAAGTATATTAAACGACGTGCTTTTTTTCCTCATCTCTTATATTATAGAGGAAATTTATGTGTGTTTATGCGCTGGTCCTTTACTACTTGGTGTGCACCTGCGCTTTAGACGCCCCCATCATATTGCGAAAAACAAATCCGAGTGAGATGCTTTCATTTGAGAGAGGCCCGACAACAGGAAACTTTTCCACTAAATTACTATATATATACAGTGGCGCAAACAGGATTTTGTCCTGGGAAGGGCTAACACACACACACACACACATATACAGGGTGCATAGGAAAGTCCCTTTAACCTGAAAATACTTGCGAACGGAGAGTGCTACAGCCACGCAAGTGAGGTAACGGTATAGTAAAGCGACTATGCCCGACCTAATGCAAATGACACCAGCGCCCCTAGTGGCGAAATGTGGAAGTTAGCCATTGCAAATCGAAAACGGAAAGAGATGGAGCAAAATTTCCAATTAGAATGTTTTAAAGCATCAATTAATTAGTACGAAACGATATTTGGTTTACACAGAAAGGATAAATTACTGCCTGTATCCAAAAATGTCCGTAATCTATGCGCGACTGTTCTACTCTACATATTTACATTTCGGAAATGTAGCAGTGTGCAAATGCAGTTTGTGACTTTGTACTGTACTGTAATGTCTGAAAACTTTAATTTCCAATGCATTTAAAATTTTAGTTTAAAATGTGTTGGCGCTCGCTTGATACAAACAACATAATCTCATAGGAAAAATTATGCAGTAATTTATCCTTTCCGTGTAAACCAAATATCGTTTCGTACTAATTAATTGATGCTCTAAAACTTTCTAATTGTAAATTTTGCTCCATCTCTTTCCGTTTTCGATTTCCAATGGCTAACTTCCACATTTCGCCACTAGGGGCGCTGGTGTCGTTTGCATTAGGTCGGGCATAGTCGTTTTACTATACCGTTACCTCACTTGCGTGGCTGTAGCACTCTCCGTTCGCAAGTATTTTCAGGTTAAAGGGACTTTCCTATGCACCTCTGTATATATATATATATATATATATATATATACTGGGTGAGTTTTTATTTTATCTTGAGACAGTCTTAGAACTCAAAAACAATCCATTGTATGAAAAAAGTTTATTTATATCGAGGGGAAAACTAAACTACGCTATTGTTTTTACTTTATCCAATGCGAAGCATGGGGAAAGTATTGTAATCGCTCTCGCGGCAAGCGCGACTTCAAAGGGTCCTCAGGTAAAGACTACGGAACCCATGGACTCAATTAAGGTCACAAATTGAAGTATTCAATTAGATTGAATTTTAGCAGGTGACGGTTTTGCCAAAAATTACCTGGGATCTTGTCGAGAGGCCAAAAAGTGCCATATTTTTTGGAAGTGTGTACGGATGGATGGATGGATGTTATCGTTTTTTTTGTCCAAGATTTGTTCCACACCGTTGCACCAATTGAAATGAAAATGAAAACCTAACATTAATTTAACAAAATGAAGCGCTTATTAGTTTTTGGTACATATCGGCCCACAAACATTAGTACTTTATTTCAGTACTTTTTTAGTTTTTTCTAAATATCTTGAAAATGACTTAACCAATTTTGATGAAATTTAATATCCTAATTAAGTATCTTGGGAACCACAAAAAAGGTTAAATAAAGTTTTTAGTAAAATTATATTTTAAAGTACTTTACTCAAGAACATATTAATATTTCAAATGAATTTGGATAAAGTTTAGCAACGATCCGTTGCAGTTTATTTGGAAGTGCGTGCGGATGGATGGATGGATATCGTTTTTTTTGTCCACGATTTTTTCCACACCGTTGCACCAATTGAAATGAAAATGAAAGCCTACATTTTTTTAACAAAATAAAGCGCTGATTAGTTTTTGGTACATATCGGCACACAAACATTAGTACTTTATTTCGGTACTTTTTTAGTTTTTTCTAAATATCTTGAAAATGACTTAACCAATTTTGATGAAATTTAATATTGCAATTGAGTACCTTGAGGACCACAAAAATGGTCATTTAAAATATTTTGTTAAATTATATTTTAAAGTACTTTACCTTAGATTACGATAGCTCATTGGATAAAGTTTAGCAACGATCCGTTGCAGTTTATTTGATCTAGAACAAGCTTTCAAGGGTATTTTGAGGTCAAGTTTTGTTTTTTAAATGGAAACCTATATGTTACTGTACATATTATTAATCTAGAAAAAAAACTGAACAACTTTTATTAGAACTATTTTCTTATACGACATCAAAAAAATATTAAATCAATAAAACAGATCTCAAAAAAAATTCTAATAATTATTTTTAACAATCATTCAACTTAATTATCAAATAATAATGTTCAATTATTTAATTATTAAATTATAATGATCAAATATTTAATTATTAAATAAATAATTTAATAATGATTAATAATTTACTAATTTTTCGACATTGTTCTGAGACATTCCAGAGTGTATCTCAAGCCTTCTTGATAAATTCCAGTTCCAATTTCGTTATTTTGGACTGTTCCAGTTTCTTCGAAGACTTTACAATTCTTTTTTTCCTGAAGGCAAAATTATTAAATTATTAATTATTATTAAATTATTTATTAAATAATCAAATATTTGATCATTATTATTTGATAATTAAGTTGAATAATTGTTAAAAATAATTATTAGGATTTTTTGAGATCTAATTCATTTAATTTTTTTTTATTTGATGTCGTATAAAAAAATAGTTCTAATAAAAGTTGTTCAGTTTTTTTTCTAGATTAAGAATATGCACAGAAAAGTATAGTTTTTTTTTCATATAATGCATTGTTTTTGATTTATAAGACTGTCTCAAGATAAAAAACTCACTCTGTATATATATACAGGGTGTTTATAAAAACGGTTGTAAGACTTCGGGGCGTGATTCCACGCATCAAAATTAGATGAAAAGTTCCAATAAACATAGGCCCAAAAACGCTTTGTTTCCTGTCTGGTAGCCACTTTTTTTTAAGAAAAACGTCTATCCTGAGAACGGATATAGATATCTTTATGAAATTATGTACACCTGTACTTAACTACATTTTCTACTATTTAAAAAAGTAGCTAAATTCTTTCTTGAAAATTTTCAAAATGGCGGCCATTTAAAATATTTAATTGTGAACAACTTTTTAATCTTTCTGTTTATTAAAATTACTATCATTAGATAAAATATCAACCTTTTTATTGTGAACAAAATTACACCTTAGTTTTTAAGATCCGATAAAAAAATAACGAAATTATGATAAAAATTGTAGGAAATGATGTCGGTCTCAAAATTCAGTCTACGGAAACCAGTAATGGTGTTTACACAAACAACAATGTAGTTAAGTACCTACATGTGTACCAAATTTCATAAAGATATCTATATCAATTCTTTCTAAAAAAAAAAATGGAATCCAGACAGAAAACGAAGCGTTTTTGGACCTAAGTTTATTGGAACTTTTCATCTAATTTTGATATTAGGAATTCTCGCCCTGAATTCTTGGAACCCTTTTTCTAAACACCCTGTATATATGCTCGTAATTCTCTTGGGCCAATCGATGTTGTTGTTGTGCAGTTGCTGTGCTGCTTGGATAAAACGGCGATGTTAAAGACGGAGTAGTTACGTCATAGAGACGTCACAAGCATCATTTTTCATATCGCTGTGTTATCGGTCTTTTCTCACTCTCACCCTCGACAGTTAAAGGGAAGGGTAAAACACTCGAAGGGGTTGAAGTGCGCATGGGGAGGTTCTCCATCCCTAAAAACCACCCCTTTGCTTCGCGGTATACCCCCAAGAATCAATCAAACCCGAATGTTATTCTAACATTTCGACATCGGAAATTCTATTTTTTCCATCGTCTTCTTGTATAGGGCTCCCAGCCAACCACCCGTCCCCCTGACCCCCCCCCCCTGTCCCTTCAAATATCTCGCTAAAGTGACTTTCGACTCTTTGATCGTCGTGTCTTGGTTTTATATATAAAAAAATGATCATAATCGACAGACCATTAGAAAACAATCTATTGAGGAATGTGGAATAACAATGAGTCCCATATATACAGTAGGAATGTCAAAAAGAATTCTCAAAACTCTTTAAATATATACAGGGTGCTTCAAAAAAATGTATACACACTTTGAACTTCCATAGAAAATTTATTTACCGTTCTACAAAGTTAAATTTCAGGAAAATAGAAAGCTGAAAGTCCAATGTAAATGAAACATAAATAACAAATGTTAATACTGTTCAAATTGGTGACCTGCAGCATCAATACAATTCTGAGTACGAGTCACCACTGATTCTGTACATCGTATCAAAACGTCCAATGAGATTTCTCTACACACTGCTTGAATCTCATTCCAAAGAATGTCTAGGTTACGTGGTTTACGTTTGTACACCTCATCTTTTACTGTGCCCCACAAGAAGAAATCCAGTGGTGTAAGGTCTGGAGAGCGTGCTGGAAACTCGATTGGCCCCCTGCGTCCTATCCACTGGCCCGACAAATTTTGATCCAGGTAAGCTCGTACGTCCCTGTGATAGTGCGGCGGGGCACCATCTTGTTGAAAATAAAAATCATCATTACCGTATAATGCACGAATGGCAGGAAATATGGAATCAGCAACCATTGTTAGGTAATTAATAAAATTTCATTGGACGTTTTGATACGATGTACAGAATCAGTGGTGACTCGTACTCAGAATTGTATTGATGCTGCAGGTCACCAATTTGAACAGTATTAACATTTGTTATTTATGTTTCATTTACATTGGACTTTCAGCTTTCTATTTTCCTGAAATTTAACTTTGTAGAACGGTAAATAAATTTTCTATGGAAGTTCAAAGTGTGTATACATTTTTGAAGCACCCTGTATATAGAGATGCTTGTTAAAATAAAATGCAAACCGAAAATAGCATTTCATTTCATTTTATTTGAGAAATAGAAATTGTCAATCAAATTTCTTCTCCCACCCACGTTTCTTGTTATAAGATCACACGAAAGAAATCAAATTGAAGACAATACGGAAGGAATTCTAAATGAAGAAATATTGGAATATTCCTAACTGAGCTCAATGAAATCATCAAATATAGGGTCACCCATATTTTTTGACGATTTCAATCTTAAATAAAATCTATTAAAAACGCGGGAGAGAAACGGTGGCGAGCTCTATCGATAGCGTAAAAGTGTAAATTTAGTTTGTATAGGATAGCAGAACCATGGATGATTTCAAGAAGGAAGAACGTGCGTTCGTGTCCGGTCCAGTCCCAGCGCTCACCGCTAGATGGCACTGCGATCTCATTCAACTAAACAATACTTTAATTGTGGTAATAATTCTTTAAGTGCACAACAGTCAAATTGTTAAACATATTGTATACCACGTGGGTCAATCAATCAATAATGAAATAATAAACCAATGAATTAATGAGAGTTGAGTCAACGCATTTAGCGGCGTGAGCCATGATATTCTTTGAATGTTATAAATGCGTCAACTCGAGTCGAATTAATTCAGCTACCACCAAAATATGGTCTCCTCATGTGTTTTTGATTATTCATTTTCCAACACCTTATCTTCCCTCGTGGCTGGAACAATCGTCGGGTGACAGGGGCTGGTTAAATGGGGGGTTTAAATTTACTTTAAACTTTTTTATATGCTTTCTCCAAATTTGAGAAAGATATAGAGAAAAACGAAGGACCACGTTATATCAATTGTTTAGCTTACCAACGAGGTTGTAAATCTCGCCGCGAATAAATTGTAAGTCTATTCCACTAAACAATCGATATCAAATATATCTTCGATACGGACGCTAGTTCTTACTATATATATAACTGTTCGAAATCCAAAATTAGTATCTCTAAAGGATGGATGTCTAGGAAAGAAATGAAAGAAAGTTTTCTTCAACAAAAATATATATTTTATGTAAAATAATGAATTGTTAATAAAAACAAAAGATAAAATGAAACAAACAAAGTAACTGAAGGTTGTTGTATATATATTTAGATATGTAGACAATTTATAAAAATATACTTAAACTTTTAGACATATAATATATTTTATTATATGTCTAATTACAAATGAATGGTTTCAGACGTGTTAAGTTCAGCCTCTGAATTATCTGCGCTGGGAGAGATGAATAGGTGTTCCTTTTGTCTCGGAACCAATGATGGGAATCGCTTTTGAGTGTAGGCACCTTGGGTGTGCACACTTTCAATAAATGTAAAAACCTTAATTGAACCTTAAGAGAATTGATTGTACCTTCAAGGCCACTTTTAATGATATGCTTGCTTATTTCAACAAACTAACTTTTATTTAGTTATTAAACTAAATATTTATTGACTATGACGAAAAATATAGTCGAATGAATATACCAGCGTAAAATGTGGTGCGATATTTATTGAGATGTTGAATCGAAGAAGTTTGAAATAAGAAGAATGGCAAAATGCGATATCAAAAGGAGTTTGGGTTCGAAAAGGATGCATGTTAGGGTGTTTCTAGGGCACAAAAATCCCTAGCGCCGAGAAACCGAATTGGCGTGGATTTTGAATTTTCTATAAGATTACTTATATTTAACCAGGGGCATTCTCCTCTCTTCCGACAACCAGCCCCTACCAATATTCTAGTTAGCGTCGGACACCCCCCAACGCTAACACTGGCGGCCGCAATCAACTTCACTAAATTTGTTGTGGTGAATCTGTGAAATACGTGGAACGCAAGTTTCGATTCCACCTCGAGGACGTATTCCGCGGCGTGCAACGATATTATTGCAAGGGCAGAGTAGTGAAATAAAGAACTGTCCTCTTAAATAAAGGGCGTATGGTCACCGTATATATAGGTCGTGTGTAAACAACTCACAGAAACCATATTTTTGTCATTTAGAGTACCGCTGAGGAGTGTAACTGCTATTTATATGTATTTATACCGAGGGGTGAACCGCAATTGGAATTATTTGTACACCGTCTTTGGAATTAGCTTGGAATTTATTAGATAATCTATTATCATCTATTGTCTTCTACTTGGAAATGAAAGTGGAAGTGGAAGTAGGTGTACACGATTTTAGGTCACGGTTCACCCCTCGATTTATACTATGATTTAACACAGAAGTTGAAACATTTTGGTTCAGCGAAACCGGTTTTTTGAACCTGAAAATAGAGGGTTCATTCACGTTCACAAATAAACTGCAACGGATCGTTGCTAAACTTTTATCCAAATTCATTTGAAATATTAATATGTTTGTTCCTTTATTATTAATCAGATATCACTTGCAATTTGTAGTTCATATTGACATTAATTCAAAAATAATTCTCATTTAAGAGTCGAGGAATAACCATTCCACATTGGATTTTTGACATTTCGGTTATTATTGTAACCATTGGTGAAGACATAGAGGAATCGACTTAAAATCAAAAATAGCCATCGATTCTCATCTAATACTTGAGGAATAACAATTCTAGGTTAGGTTTTTGACGTTTCGATTATTATTGGTAACCATTGCTGAAGACATGGAGGAATCGACTTAAAATCAAAAATAACGATCGATTCTCATCTAATACTAGAGGAATAACCTTATTGCATTCAATTTTTGATGTTTTGACCATTAATGGCAACCTCTACTGAAAACGTGGAAGAATCGACTTAAAATCAAAAAGACTAAATTCTTTTATGGCAAACAACTCAAACTTGAGGGCCGATATGTGCCAAAAACTAATCAGCGCTTCATTTTGTTAAACTAATGGTAGGTTTTCAATTTCATTTCAATCCGTGCAACGGTGTGGAAAAAATCGTGGGCCAAAAAAGCGATAACATCCATCCATCCATACATACATCCATCCATACATACATACATCCATACATACATCCATCCGCACGCACTAAATGAAAAAATCGCACTTTTTGGCCTCTCGGCGAGACCCCTTGTAATTTTTGGCAAAACCGTCACGTGCTAAAATTCAACCTAATTGAATACTACAACTTGTGACTTTAATTGAGTCCATGGGTTCCGTAGTCTTTACCTGAGGACCCTTTGAAGCCACGCTTGCCCCGAGAGCGATTACAATACTTTACCCATGCTTTGCATTGGATAAAAGTAAGGTGAGTTCGGGACGGGTTTCGGTTCGGTTTCCGGTCCCTGTTTTGTGGGCAACTGTGAAAATTTATAAGTGATTTTATTGTATTTCTTACTGCTACTTGAGGAAGATTCGGCGCCCTGAAGTATTAGAGGCGGAGCCTTTTTTTTTTTTTTTGTACTTATATATTTTTTTGCTCTATATCTCTATTTTTATATTCTTGAATCTTTTATTTATTAAATTTTTTGAAGTGAAATTTCTTTAGCAGAGGTATCTGTTTGATTTTTTTTTGTTACAATAAAGGAAAATGACTCAATAGAGGGGAAACAATTTTTATAAAACCCACTTATACTTCATGCGAAATATAATTTATTAAAATTAAGAAATTTAAATTATTAGTTTAAAACCCACAAATATTTTATGACAAATAAAATTTATTAAAATTAGGAAATTAAATTAATTTATTTATTTAACTTAATTTGTATATAACGGCCAAAAAGTTATCCGTTTAAAACATTACACCCCAGAGACATTTCTATTGAGCTTAAAAAAATTTTATGTAGACTTTTAATTATTTTTTGGAGGTCTTAGATATAAATATATTTATGTTATGTTATTTTTAAATATACATATTATTATTATATTTAATTTTTAGTTTTTTACTTTATGCAATGCAAAGCATGGGTAAAGTATTGTAATCGCTCTCAGGGCAAGCGTGGCTTCAAAGGGTCCTCAGGTAAAGACTACGGAACCCATGGATTCAATTAAAGTCACAAATTGTAGTATTCAATTAGGTTGAATTTTAGCACGTGACGGTTTTGCCAAAAATTACATGGGGTCTCGTCGAGAGGCCAAAAAGTGCGATTTTTTCATTAAGTGCGTGCGGATGGATGGATGGATGTTATCGTTTTTTGGCCCACGATTTTTTCCACACCGTTGCACCGATTGAAATGAAATTGAAAACCTAGCATTCTTTTAACAAAATGAAGCGCTGATTAGTTTTTGGTACATATCGGCCCACAAACATTAGTACTTTATTTAAGTACTTTTTTAGTTTTTCTAAATATCTTGAAAATGAGTTAACCAATTTTGATGAAATTTAATATCCTAATTAAGTACCTTGGGGACCACAAAAAAGGTTAAATAAAGTTTTTAGTAAAATTATATTTTAAAGTACTTTACTCAAGAACATATTAATATTTCAAATGAATTTGGATAAAGTTTAGCAACGATCCGTTGCAGTTTATTTTTTTATTGAGAAATCATACATTGTATATTAAAGAGGCTAGATGGCCCTCCAGATACAATGTTTTTAATAAATAAATAAATAATGTAATTTTTACTACTCATATAAGGAAAACTGCCTCAGAGCATTATAGAAATTTAAATAAATAAACAAATTACGATGTAATTAATGCTGGAACATGTGTAGGTATAATATGTATTTTGAACTGGAGTTTTTTTATGTGGCTGATTGTGGTTCAATAAATTTCAATCGTTTTTTTAATAGAATGTAACCTTATTGGATTATATATACCGGGTGGTGACTTGGCCGACGCAGCATAGCGATTACAATGTTAATTTTTGAATGTGCATTTATTTGCTCACCTAATTATTTTAAAGTTCTTAAAGGTTTTTTGTAGGAGAAAAAAATACTGAATCCAAACATATTTTTGTTTTCAAATTTTGAAATTTCAGAACCGTAATAATCAACATTATAAATAATTGTATTTTTACAAAAATCACTGAGGCCATGGAATTATTAAAACAAACAAGGCATTTTCATTTGTTGTTTCTATTTGACGTTTGTTATATTTGAACTTTTTTAATTCTGCGCGTCTTTATTACACTTACAATTATTTAGTACAGTGCCTGTAGTTTCAAATTTTTGAACTATTCTGTCAACCGTTGTACCAGCTGGAATTGGCTGATTCGGATATTTAACGCTAAACAAGTAACTCACTTGCCGAGCACTATTTCCAGCATAAAAATACTTAATTATTTAAACTTTTTCTTGTAATGAATACATTCTAATAAGAACTGACTTTATAAAAGTTAAGTTTTGTTTTATAATCATAGATTTGTTCACCAATATGAATCCATTTTGAGACTAGTATAAACAATAAAACTTAAACAATCGACAACAATAAAAGTTTTGAATTTAAATTTTTTAAATAAATATCTACATAATCAGTAGAGATTGTGGTGTTGGTGCAAGGTGAAACATCTTTAATAAAGATAAGAGTAAATAAATATTTTATTTAATATGGATTTACTATGAGTTAAGGATACTGGGTCACTTATTTCACATTAAAATTAAAAAATTAAAAGATATAAAATTTTTTTTCTTTTTCAATATATATATTTCGGGCTATCAACCCATCTTCAGGAAATACAGAAAGTAACTAATTTAACTTATTGAATAACAGGCTATATATGTGTTTATTGAACAGAGAGACAGAATTTATAAAATTATTTTAAAAGGACGCTTTCTCTTAAGCTATTGTTAAGAAAGAATATCAGGTTGACCTTTATTTACATAGGATTGTTTGGGTGAAAGGCAAGTTAGTAAGGTCGTTGACTTATGTCTCTGGGTTGGGGATGATTTTTTCATTTGGATATTAAAAGATCAACTATTATATTTGGTTTTACATCTAGTTGATTGTTGATAACATTTTCATCATTCGACAAGGCATATTTTATTTCCGTGGATTCAAGAAGGTCCAATCTTAATCCTTTTCTTTCGAAATGAATAGGGGAGGGGTTAGAAGGTGAAGGTACATGGTCTAAAGCATATAGATGATTAGCAAATGCGGAAGTGGAATCTGGATTTATGGGCTGGTTTCTTATTAATTGTCTGTGGGAAGCTAAATGTTCTTTATGCCGTTTTTTAAAAGATCGTCCAGTTTGGCCAATATAAATTGCCTCGCAATCGTTGCAATTTAATTTGTATACACCAGATCTATTTATTTTATCAATTTTGTCGAGTTTATTATTTATTAATTGGGAGGATAAATTATTTATATTATAAAGGGCTGGAGTGATACCATGCTTCTGGAGAATATTTGCTATTGGATAGGTTATATGTTTAGAAATAAAGGGGATTCTTTTATAGATTTTTTCGGATTCGATTGTGAGTGAATGTAATTGCGAAAGCGTGTGTTTTTTATTAATTTTGAAAAATAATTTTTTAATAATTTCCTTACTATATCCATTATTATGTGCTATATCATAAATGGTATCTAGTTCATTATTAAAATGTGTAATGCTAAGAGGGGTTAAGATTAATCTATTGATCATTGAATAAAAGGATGAAAATTTAGTATTTGTCGAATGGTTAGAAGAAAAGGGGATAATCGTGTCAGTAAAAGTCGGTTTTCTAAAAATATTAAATTCTAATTTTTGGTTGGTGATGGTTATAGTTAAATCTAAAAATGAAATAGTTTTATTGCCTATTTCTACATTTTTGAAATCGTTTTTTTGGACTTTTAAATTATGAATTAGACGAAATCTGATGTAATTATCTTTTAGAATTTTAATTCTGCTCAGTTTTTTGTATTCTAATTATGCTCTAAAATAATCACTAAAGACATCACTATTAAACGTCAAATATAAACAACAAATGAAAATGCCTTGTTTGTTTTACTCAGTGATTTTTGTAAAACTACAATTATTTATAATGTTGATTATTACAGTTCTGAAATTTCAAAATTTGAAAACAAAAATATGTTTGGATTCAGTATTTTTTTCTCTACAAAAAACCTATAAGAACTTTAACTCTAAAATAATTAGGGATCAAATAAATGCACATTCAAAAATTAACATTGTAATCGCTATGCTGCGACGGCCAAGTCACCACCCGGTATATTACTTATCTCTCTTATCAAACTCACTTTGAGGAAAATTATCCGCAAAATTACACCCTGTCGACTTCAATAATAATATTTCCATATCGTTTAATTAAAATGTAAAGTGGATATTTTTATGACAAATTTTTACCCAAGAAAAAAATCAGGAGAAAACGGGGGTGGGTGGGTGGGGATTAAAGAGAAAGCTTCAAAGTAAGATTTCAATTATTGACTTGACTTAAAACAAAAAAAAAGAAAGCCCTAGGTAATAATGCCCCTATATGAAATTTAACTCTCAAGTCGTATCTTTTTAGATCAAAAGTTATAAAGATTTTTATGGAATGTGCTTCTTCTCTAGTTTTCCTCTTTATTTCGTTTTTTTTCTTCTTTTACCCCCACCCCCAACCTACTCCTTCATAAAAAATACAGCCACCGAAATATGAGGTGAGCTCTCTTTTGATAAAAATTCAAAGAGAAAAAGAAAAAAACCCTTTGGGCAAACTTAGCTGTCATTTTTTTAAACACAACTAGCGCTCGTTTACGCGGGGTTAACAACAATATTATAAAATTTTAACATGGGTCTTTTCTCTATCTTCTTAGGCATAAAATAAACTATAAATTAAAGAAAAGATTGAAAATATAGGCCGAGAGGTGGTAGAGGCAGCTACATTGAAAAAGAACACCAACTTTAAAAGTTTTTATCATCGATCAGGTGTGTATTTATTTGTAAGTTAGTTAACCAGTACCTGGAGGCACCGAGCGATGCTCGGAAACTTCTTCCTTCAGTTAAAACCTTTATTTTAATATTACTTTTAATTTAAAAATTCTGATAAAAAGGTCGATTTTTATTTGAGAGCCTTTTTCCAATAAAAAAAAATACAAATATATATAGTATTCGCCCACTGTACCCCCCCCCCCCCACCCCGCTTGACCCCACTCCCAAAACCTCGCCCTACCCCCACCGCTGCACCCCACCTCCTGCACCTGTTTTGATTCAACCATATGATTCATTTTTATTCATCCAATTGTTAATAAATAGAACCTATCAAAATGTGTTGTTTTTTCAGAAAATTGACACCTGCTTATGCGAAATATATTTTCAAATAAATTCTTGATTATTTATTATTCTATTAAATAAATAAATTTCTTCCAGAACTTAAGTGACTTGATTTAAATTTTTCGTTAAATTGAAAGGTTGGTTTTGTCACAAGTTCAGTGATAAACTTTTTTATAAATTGTTGCTATATATATGTATGTGTGTGATTGTAATGAATTGTGTGATGTATCTATATTGAAGATTTAAGAATGAATGTTTCATGTGAAATGACAAATTCCGGTTCTTGAACGAGATGTATGTATGATTTCAAATTATTATAAAAAAAAATTTTGTGTTATATAATTCTCTATAAAAAGAAAAAATGTAAATAAATGTTTCATTTCAATTTTTAGAACTACTGAGGATGGTCGACCAGTGGTGACCGAAACTGTATAGTTATCAATTAAATAATACAAATAGTTATTAAAATTATTGTTTTATTATATTTGTAACAAAACCAACCCTTCAATTTAACGAAAAAAATAAATAAATAAAGTTCATTATAAAAACAATTATAAAATGTTTATTAATATTTCTAACGTTTATGGAGAACAAAATATGTTAAAATCCACAATCACAATACTTCTTCAAGGCCTTTAGAGAAAAAGGATTAACTCCATCGCATTGTCTGCCTGGGCACAAAAGGAAAAGAGTAACCTTTTTTTTAAAACCCTAAGAATGGAATTTGTCTACCTGAGAATAATTAATTTGATTACGAAAAAACCCAACAAAAACAATCTTGTCGAAGATGAGACCATGACAGATCGAATTGTCACCCCAAAAACCCCCTAACCCCGTGAATTTCATCAAATAAAAAAATATTAAGCCAATTAGATCTCAAAAAATCCAAATAATAATTATTTTTAAAAATTATTCAAATAAATTATCAAACAATAATGATCAAATATTTAATACTATATATATTTGTCTAGATTAATTTGCGCTGACGTAATGCTGCCGAGAGAGAGCGCCATCGGTATATTTGGGGCAAATTTGAAATAAAATCGTAATTTGGACTTAAATTTCGAAATGAAAGACTCCAATTGATTTTAAATTAAGAAACATTAAATATATTGATAATTATTCCTCCTCCCCGCCCCCTTCACCACTCAAAAATTAAATATTCAATTTGCTTTTCTCTTGCGCACAGAAGAAGTAATTAATCACATCTTATTTGATTTATATTTTATATATATTATTTGTTTATTTTTTAATAATTTGCCACTTTTTTATAATTTTTTAAAAATCTAAATTTTGTTATTCTTATTTTTTGATTTTTACAAAATTAAACGACTTAAGACACGCATGCCCATATGAGTTTCTCATGGCAATACTGAGGGAGCTTACTGACCTGTCATACAAACAACACCTGATCTCTTTTAAATATTTGGGGCACTTATATCGATTATCGATCCCAAATTTTTTTTAAAAAAAATGATATAATATAATTCTCCTCCTCACACGATACCACTTATTTAAATAAATCTATTTCCACACAAAAAATATCACAATGCTGTAGATTATAGAAAAAATACTTCCCAGATTCATATCTAGAGCCTCATTTCTGTAGCTGTGTCAGGACGAAAATGAGGCGAAATTTTTTAAGAAACTATGCATTTTCGGGAGTTTGCAGGTATGGGCATTTGGAGTGGCGTGGATTTTAAGAGGAATAACATATTTGGACCGAGAGGCCGCCCGCCAGGGCCAGCAGCCCGCAGGGCCGAGCTTTCGAAGGCGTGCCGAAGGCATCGCACGAAAAGCTCATTAAGATATAAAAATAAAACGAATTTATTTTTGGAGAGACTTTAATTTCTGTTGCTCCTGAAGATGAGTTAACCACCCGAAATATATTTATATATCGAGATTAAAGACTCTCCAAAAATAAATTCGTTTTATTTTTCTATCTTAACGAGCTGTTACAGTCGTCCCTTCGGCATTCCCTCTACAGCTCGGCCCTCCGGGCAGGTGGCCCTGGCGGGCTGCGTCTCGGCATGTGATTATTAGGTCTGTAATATATATTTGTAATATATTGCCTCCTCTTTCGCCCGCCGCGCACTCATTTTGGCCATTGATTTTTACACCATACATTTTATATAGTCTTAAAAACTAACATTACAAAATTTGATCTATATCGGAGAGAGTATTAATTTTTTGCCCCCACTCACATTTTGGGAGGTTGAAATTATTTTTTAGATATTTGCAAATAAATAACTCTCAGTTTTCTAAAGAGTAAATGTACAAAAAAGCTAAAAATTTCTATATTTTGCCCCCCCCCCCCCCCTTCGCCCCCATACAGTCAATTTTGATAGTTGATTTTTAGAGGAATAGTTTCTTAAAGTAATAAAGAATAACTCTACAAAATTTGATCAAGATAGGAGAGAGTTTTAATTTTTGCCCCCACTCACATTTTGGATAGTTGGGAGTCGAATTTCAAAAAATCCTGAAATTACTTTTTAGATATTTGTATTTAGAATTTTATTAAGTAAAAATCAAGTAGATATCTTATCGTTCTTAATTGAAAATGCATAATTAGTGTAAACACATTGCAAAGATATTTTTGCCACTTTTGACCCCTTTAAGGGTCGAATTTCAAAAATCCTGAAATTAGTTTTTAGATATTTTAATTTAGTATTTTTATAAGTAAAAAGCAAGTAGATATTTTATCGTCCTTAGAGATATCGCATAATCAGTGAAAACACACTTTGCCCCCTTGACCCCCTTAGGGGTCGAATTTCGAAAAATCATTTCTTACTGAGCCCCTATGTCATAGCTGTAATATCCTCTCCAAATTTCATTTTTCTATGTTCAGTGGTCCTGGCTGTTTTGATGATGACTGAATGGTGATTGACTGAGTGTATCGGGCAAAGAATTTTATATATATAGATGTGAAACCTACCAAGTATTTTATCCAATAATTTTAAAAAATGTTTCACCAAATACCAACACCAAATTTCCTTAAAAACTATTAAATGATTAATTTAAAATCTGGGCTTGTCTCTTATTTCCTCTCTTGAGTCATTTCCCTTTATTGTAACTATATCGATTTTTGAATATCAATATCCCCTTGCCTAGTGTGCACAAATCGCTAGAGATTTTTTAAAATAAATAAATCAACATCATTTTTTTTTTTGATAAAACACTCATCTGAAAGGCATTGGGGTGGAAAGAAAAAAATAAAAATAAAAACCATGCGGGTAAAATATTAGAATCATAATGAAATGTCATTTTTCTATTTTTCTCCCCTTCCCCCACCCCCATTTATATATCTGCTACAATGTAGAAGATGGATAATGTTTGAGAGGTCATTTGTTGAATTGGGCAAATATCCCGAAACAGAATGGCTTCTGTGTCTGTATTTCTGGTTAGTAGCCCTTTTGTATAGATGGTAATACATCGTTGAAATCCTTGAAAGGGTCGCTTGGCGGTCAATAAAAGTGATTGAGTCAGGGTTTGACAAGCCAGCAGCCCTGGCTTCGTTTTCAACCAGACCATGCCATTTGGATTTATCATATAGCCCTTTTCTAATGGCGGCATCGATCATATTTTTAAGAAAATAACTAAAAGAACCCTCAACCCTTCCTTGTCTCTCAAAAAAAACAAGAAAATGAAAGCTTTTATTCTTCTTAGTAAAAGAAAAAAAAATGAGGAAAAGAACAAGTGCTGTGAACAAGAACAACAAAAAAAAAGGGAGAATTCAATCAAGCAAACCGCAAGTTGGGAATATTTTAGGCAAGAATGCTTGGCACAAAAAAGTAAAGAAAACCAAGGAAGGGAGGTAAATTGTATTTCTGGAGGACCAATCACATGGATATTGAAACAGAATAAAAAGGGTATATTATATTATATTTTCATGTTTTATTATTTTCAAGCTTCAAGGGACGCCTTCGAGACCTTTTTGGTAGACAGGACTTCACCTGAATTTACGTGTACTTTATTGATGTTTTAAATTAGTTACAGAGAATAAATATAATTGTTTTATTATAGAGTCTTAAAATAGATGTAATTTGAGATTCTATTTAGCACAATATACACTCATAACAAATAAGATGAAACAAATATTTAAAATGTGAGTAAAATCACTTCCAATTTATCATTAAGGGGAAAATAAAAAAAGTTATATTATATGTAGGTATTATTATAGATAAGAAGACTTTGAAAATTACAATTGCTATTCATTTTGCTAGACGCAAAATTGTATACAATACAATCTATTTACTGTAAAAAAAATTCTCTCATTCTCAAGCTTGAGTTGTTTATCATAAAAGAATTTAGTCTACAATCGATTTTGAGTCGATTCTTCCACGTTTTTCAGTAGAGGCTTGCCATTAATGGTCAAAACGATCAAACATGGAATGCAATAAGGCTATTCCTCTAGTATTAGATAAGAATCGATCGTTATTTTTGATTTTAAGTCTATTCCTCCATGTCTTCAGCAATGGTTACCAATAATAATCGAAAGTCAAAATCTAATGTAGAATTGTTGTTCCTCTAGTATTAGATAAGAATCAATCGCTATTTTTGATTTTAAGTCGATTCCTCCATGTCTTCACCAATGGCTACCAATAAAAGCCGAAACGTCAAAAATCGACTGTAGAATGGTCATTCCTCGACTCGTTAAATGAGAATCGATCATTATTTTTGAATTAAAGTCAACATGAACTGCAAATTGCAAGTGATATCTGATTAATAATAAAGAAATAAACATATTAATATTTCAAATGAATTTGCATAAAGTTTGGCAACGATCCGTTTCAGTTTATTTTTTAATTTTTGTTTTTAACATGTACTTTGAAAAATAGATAGTTTTTTTAATCTTTGTTGAATTATTAAATTATTCTTCAACGATAATGTAGTTACAACTATTAAGAATGAATGGCATTCAAAAATCTGACAAACAGAGGCGCCAACACATGTTTAGTTTGCTAGTTTAGTTTTTTTATTGTTTGGCAAGATATGTTGGCTAACCTGAATTTTTTCAATTTTTTACGTATTAACCTAAATTTGACTATTTCGAGCATTTTTAACTCGACTTCAAAAAGGAGGTTCTCTATTCGACTGAATACTTTTTTTTTTTTTGTGCCTATGTTACCTCATATCTCCGCCAATTCCCAACCGATTTTGAAAAATTTTTTTGCATTGGGTCCAATCTAGCTTCCGATTGGTCCCATTTTTTTTCGAATTTTTTTCTTAGGTATTAGACCTTTTTTTATTAGGTTTGTTTAGACCTAACCTCTTTGTTTATGAACCGATTTCGATGGTTCTTTTTTTATCCGAAGGGGTGTCTTAGGGATGGTGTCATATTAATTTGGTCAAGTTCTGATGATATGATCACTATTAATAACATCACTAAAAATAGAAAAATAAAAATAATTTTTAAGAAAAAAATAAAAACCGACTTCAAAAAATTCAATGCAACAAATAAAATACACTAAAAGGTATAAAATAATTATTATCTTATTTAGTTACAACTAAACGACGAAATATTAACATGAAATTACTTTTTGAAGTCGGTGCCAAACATATACCTTTTTATGAATCGCACTCGACGGATCTTACTTAGTACGTTTTGGAGGGTATGCTCGCTTATAGGTATAGTTTGTTTGGCACCGACTTCAAAAAGTAATTTCGTGTTAATATTTCGTCGTTTAGTTGTAACTAAATAAGATAATAATTATTTTATACAGCTTTTAGTGTATTTTATTTGTTGCGTTGAATTTTTGAAGTCGGTTTTTGTTTTTTCTTAAAAATTATTTTTTTAAAAAAAAATAGCCAAATCGGTCCAGGCATTTGAGAGATCTGCGCTTACAAAAGAAACAGAAATTCATTTTTATTATATAGATAGATATAAATCGGGTATTAGGTTTTATAGGGTGTTATATTTGGTGTAAGCGGAAGCTCGCTCCGAATTAACCTAGGTAGGTGTTTTAATAAAAATTTAACATGTTTTATTAGGTGGGCTTATTCTCTCTCTTTCCAAGGCAAATCTAAAAAGATCCAATTTACAAAGCTTACATAAATAATCTTTTTAATTTAGCTCATCCTATTTTTTAAGTGAATGCAACATAACAAGCCTCTGATAAAATCCGTCCATATATTATAAAGGTGTGTGTGTGGGGGCGTAACTGAGACCTAGCTGTATGGGGGTGCTAGGGGGCGCAAGGGGCTGGGGGTGGGGGCTTCATGTCCCCGCTTAGATCCTATCTGAAAAACGATTTCATTTTTTTTAACGTTTCCTAGACATTATATATAGGTATACGTATATATTATTTAAATAAAGGGGCTTATCAATTTGTCAAACCTATTCATTTATTTTCAAAATTTAAATTACTACTAGAGTTATTATATTTAAACAAAATTAAAATAAATTTATATTATCTTTGAAATATACGTATATCGGGTGAGTTTTTTATTACTTGAGACAGTCTTATAACTCAAAAACAGTGCATTATATGAAAAAGTTTCAAATAAAAGTTTATTTATATCAGAGGGAAACTAAACTACGCTATTGTTTGTCGACCTAGAACAAGCTTTCAAGGGTATTTCGAGGTCAAGTTCTGTTTTTTAAATGGAAACCTATATGTTTCTGTACATATTCTTAATCTAGAAAAAAAACTGAACAACTTTCATTAGAACTATTTTTTATACGACATCAAATAAAAAAAAATATTAAATCAATTAGATCTCAAAAAATCCTAATAATTATTTTTAACAATCATTCAACTTAATTATCAAATAATAATGATCAAATATTTAAATAAATAATTTGATTATTAAATTAAACAAAAAAAATTATTAAATTATTAAAAAAAAGTAAAGGCTATAAAGAAACTTAAAAGGCCAAAATAACGAAACTGGAACTGGAATTCATCCAGAAGACTTGCAATACACTCTGGAATGTCTCAGAACAGTGTCGCAAAAATTATTAAATTATTTATTTAATAATTAAATATTTGATCATTATTATTTGATAATTAGAAGTTGAATGATTGTTAAAAATAATTATTAGGATTTTTTTGAGATCTAATTGATTTAATATTTTTTTATTTGATGTATAAAAAATATTATATATATATATATATAGGTATACATGTATATATTATTTAAATAAAGATATCAATTTGTCAAACTTATTCATTTATTTTCAAAATTTAAATTACAACTAGAGTTATTATATTTTATACAAAATTCAAATAAATTTATATTATCTTTCGAATATGCGTATATACAGGGTGGGGCATAAAGATCTACTCACATTTTGAAGAGGTATAAGAACATGAAAAAATATAACTAGAAAAAAACCGAATATATTTTTGAAAAGAACATAAAATATATTTTTTTTAATGTGTTTTAAACATTATCAGACAAAAGAGGAGGGGGCTGGGGTCAAAAATTAAAATTGTAGCCCTTTAGACCAACTTGCTTTAACCGAATCAACCAAATTTTGTATACATATTCTCTGGGCCCCAAAAAGGCTAGAAATTCAAAAACTAACCACCCAAATAGTAAAAAATGAAAATTCTAGCCCTTTTGATCAAACTCAAACAAATTTTGTATACATATTTCTGTGAACCCCTGTGAGGCTAGAAATGCAAAACTAACCAAATTTTGTATACACAGTTTGGTCTGAAAGGGCTATAATTTACATTTTGACCCCTCCCCCTATTTCGGGTGCTTAGTTTTTGCATTTCTGGACTTCTGGGGGTCCACAGAGTATGTATGAAATGTGATGACATTTTTTTTTATTTTTCACAAGCTGCTTTTAACCAAAAGTGTAAAAAGCAGAAAAGGGACCCTTCAAAAGTAGTCTCCCAAAATTAATTAAAATTTCTGTTTCTACAGGTTGGGCCTCGCAACTAGTAAATTGAATAAATTAGAATTGCCAATTGGTGGGTTAATCAAATGGTTGTTGATACTAATGAGCTGAATATTGGCATAATGTTTGTGTATTAATAAACTAGACTTCTGTGCAATTTCGCTTAGTACTTCAAAATGTTCGCTTATCAAATATTTACAAATGACTTAAATTTTCTTATCAATGAGACTTGATAAAGCAATCAAAATAATTTATTAATTGTTAAGGAAAAGTCCAAGATTGTCGATGAATTGGAGCCAGGAATATATGTATTAAAAAAATAATAATATTTATAAGATTGGATCTGAGAATTTTATTTATATTAATTTATTTATTTATTTTTCGAGGATCTTAATTCTCTTTTAGAATAGGTGTTGATTTTCTTTGTTTGCAAAAAATAATAACACAGTTATATTTTTTTCATTTATTTTATTTTATTGTTATATCAAAGGACGTTTCGACATATACATTCATGTCATCATCAGCCTAAAAATAAAACCATCCTTTCATCATTTCCAATATCTATAATTTTATAAACAAATGAACACATCACATCTTTTTTACATTATTTACATTCTTTCTTACATCAAAAAAAGCATCAAACATACCTTGAACAATCTTAAATTTATTTGATCCAATCAAATCACATTCTGATTCATCTGAATACATATTACAAGTTATCAATTATTTCTTTTCTCTATTTTTACTTTTTACTGATCTATACGATAACACAAAGAACTCCAATTTTCAACACACAAAGCACCAGTGAATACACATTCCGAAACATTAAATCCCCTAAAATGTATTGCCAACCCAAAAAACCTTCCACTATGATTGGATCAAATAAATTTAAGATTGTTCAAGGTGGGGGTCGGTAGGCTAGGCGGTAGCGTGACAGCGAGCTAACCAGGGGAACCGGGTTCGAATCCGACTCAGGCAGCCAGCTAAAATCTGACCCCCGGGGTAGAGACAAATTTTAAAAATATAGCTAGTATCGTAATTGGGCTTATGGCTAGAAAGGCCGAAAAGCCAAAAAAAAAAAAAGATTGTTCAAGGTATGTTTGATGCTTTTTTTGATGTAAGAAAGAATGGAAATAATGTAAAAAAAGATGTGATGTGTTCATTTGTTTATAAAATTATAGATGTTGGAAATAATGAAAGGATGGTTTTATTTTTAGGCTGATGATGACATGAATGTATATGTCGAAACGTCACTTTGATATAACGATAAAATAAAATAAATGAAAAAATATATAACAGTAGTTATTATTTTTTGCAAACACAGAAAATCAACACCTATTCCCAAAAGAGAGTTAAGATCCTCGAAAGATAAATAAATAAATTAATAAAAAATAATAATGTTTTTGTCGAATAGTGAAATTGTTTTTGACAAAGAGTGATTAAATGGCCAACTGAGGAAGTCAAATATAAATGACGAAACGTCTGGCTCATTTGATAAACGCTCTGTGTTTTTTTATTATTTTATGCAGTTCCCTACTATTCCTGATACAAAACTACTCTGACGGCCAAAAAAACGTAACACTTAGAATTTTTTTAAATAACTAATAAAATGTATTTTAATGCAATGAAATTGAATAAACTTTTATTAATATTGTATATTTTTAAGCCTTTCTTAATAAGTGTAACATAAATTTAAAACATTTTATTTAAAAATTACAATTTAAATGAAATAGAAGCGGATAATTTGATATTTATCGATTTTAGATGAAATCTAATATCCTTATTAGTTATAATATTTCAATCCCTGTTTTTTTCTTTTGATAGGTAATATGCTTGAAATCCATTAATTGAGTGTTTTTTCGACTAAACACATCCTAATTATGCAGCTTAGCATTACAGAATCTGCGAAAGCCGCTGCGTTAATTCAGGATGGCCGCAGCTATAGATACCTAACCAATGTTTTAAATTTTTGTTACAACATATTAAGAAAGATTAAAAATATATCATATTAATAAAAGTTTATTCAATTTCATTGCATTAAAAATACATTTCATTAGTTGTTTTTTTTAATCTAAATGTTACGTTTATTTGGCCGGCGGGGTATTTATTATGGACACAAGTGATACAAGATTTTAATAAAATTTCAACTCTTAATCTATGTATATATTTATTTAATGATTCAATATAAATAAAATCTCATTTCAAAATCATTCAATTTTTTCCACCCCGTTTTCATTCTTTTAAATATAATTTACTTTTAAAAAGTCTCGAGAGTGTTTTATTATTTGTGGAATAAAAATAAAATAAAAAAGAATAAGGATGGATGTTGTTAAAGTAATAATAAACTTTTTCTGTTCATAAAAGAGGGTAAAAATATAAAAAAAAAAAAGGAGGGGAATATATATATTTTTTGTCAGAGGGTTAAATAATTATTTATATTTTAGGAAGGCGGCCCACCCAACGGCCCACCCAACAGCCCACCCACCCAGTGGCTTTTGCTTCATTTGTTAACTCTGTGCGGGAATTTACTCGTGTTATCATATACAAATTAATTTTTCTCTTATTCCTCTCTCTCCTGGAATTTATAAATAAAGAAAAGTTTTCAGTGATAACTATTTAGACATACTTTGGGTGCGAGGAAGGGGTGGTGGTGGGGGGGGCAAAGAAAAAAGTGATATGATTTATATTATAATTTTTTTGTTTCGTTTTTTGTTCTTTTTAATGTTTTCAAATAAATGCCTTTTAAATCCGGAAGCTATCTCGCCCAACATTAAGGATTACATATCTCGTCGGCTTAGAGCAGGGGTTGGGGGAACCGGGGTAAATTACCCCAAATGGTGTAAAAATGACATTTTTAAAAAAATTTCATTTTATAAGCTAATATAGTATTGTTAGTTTGATAGCTTTTAAAAATTAAAAAAAAAAAATATAAAAACATTAATAAAAGTTATGCATTTTTTGTCATGATGAGTGTTGGTGTATTTTTTCACTTATAATTGCACGAGAGCTTTTTTTGCCGAAGTAAACTTGACATTTTAATGAGAATTTTGTTGCCTTTTAAAGGCAACAAAACTCGAATTATAAAATAGCATAAGTTTACTTCGACCCAAAAAAAGCTTGAGTGTAATTCGGTAAGACAATTTAATGAATCAATGCGTAAATCACAAAATTTAAACTGTCTCCATATTGATGTAGTTGAATTCACGGTATTCTGAGGCACATTTTTGTTGATAGCTTTTTCAATTTCTCCAGTCGAAGACTCTCCAAATCTCGACATTTTTATACAATGCAAGTTTGACATAAAATTGTTTACAATGTTGGTTGTCATGTCAGTGTTGCTAGACACCGATGATGAAGGCCTACTAGAATCTTAAAGCTAGGGTTCAGTTTTGCTAAGCCGGAAAGTTAGGATGCCAAACTTTTTCGCTGTGTCATAGGCCCGGTTGTATGTCGCAAAGTAAATGCTTTTACCACTAACCAAGGTAGATGGTGTAAATGGAGCCACTGGGATGGCCAATCAGATGACAGCCACTGAATGTGCCTGTCATCTGATTGGCCATCCCAATGGCTCCATTTACCATCCACCTTGGTTAGTGGTAAAAGCATTTACTTTGCGACATACGACCGGGGCTTAGTGTATGAATTGAAATTGTCTTTGTAAAAAGCAGTCAGTTGAATCGGCTGAATGCCGAGAGGATTGTATTCAAATTGCCCTCAAGTCAAAAAGTCCTAATTTTGAGGATTATTTTAGCGAAAATGAAACAAAATCATTTTTCTAAAACGTAAAAGCGTTTGAATTATGTTAATGATTACGTACTTTTTATTTACTTACAGAGAGTTTTCATGCTAAAATTCCAATTAATTCAATAAATAATAAATAAGTGCCTGGAGAACCGAGGCGAGACTTTTTCCTTCTAAATAGCTTGAGCTTCAAATTCCAAGGCTCTGCGACTTTCCGAAGACGTAGAGTATGAACGATTGAAATATTTATTTTCCGACATGACTAATTTACACCCCCTTCCCTTATTTTGACCCTTTTAAATCATGAAGCAGGAGGTATGATCCTTCGAATTGTCGGAATTTTTAAGAGAATAAAATTGATATTCTATTAAATTATTTTATAGAAAAATACCTTTATTTAATTAAATTGGCAAATTCTAATATATAATAACATTTGTAATGATCTATTAGTGCAATTTAAAATAAAAAAAAAACAATTAATTTCATTAAAAATAAATTGAAAGAAATGTAATTATAAATTTTTATTCCAACAACCACCTGTGAATAATTATTTCAATTAACAAAAAACCCATCAAAAACAACTTAGCTGAAGATGAGACCTTGATAGAGATCGAATTGTCAACACAAAAATACTTTAAGAAAAAATAAAAACTGACTTCAAAAAATTAAATGCAACAAATAAAATACACTAAAAGGTATAAAATAATTATTATCTTATTTAGTTACAACTAAACGACGAAATATTAACATGAAATTACTTTTTGAAGTCGGTGCCAAACAAACTATACCTATAAGCGAGCGTACCCGCCAAACGTACTAAGTAAGATCCGTCGAGTGCGATTCATAAAAGGTATATGTTTGGCACCAACTTCAAAAAGTAATTTCATGTTAATATTTCGTCGTTTAGTTGTAACTAAATAAGATAATAATTATTTTATACCTTTTAGTGTATTTTATTTGTTGCATTTAATTTTTGAAGTCGGTTTTTATTTTTTCTTAAAATTATTTTTATTTTTCTCTTTTTAGTGATGTTATTAATAGTGATTATATCGTCAGAACTTGACCAAATTAATATGACACCATCCCTAAGACACTCCCTTTCGGATAAAAAAGAACCATCGAAATCGGTTCATAAACAAAGAGGTTAGGTCTAAACAAACCTAATAAAAAAGGTCTAATACCTATGGAAAAAAATCGAAAAAAAAATGGGACCAATCGGAAGCTAGACTGGACCCAATGCAAAAAAAATTTTCAAAATCGGTTGACAATTGGCGGAGATATGAGGTAACATAGGCACAAAAAAAAAAAAAAAAAAAAAAAATTCAATCGAATAGAGAACCTCCTTCTTTTTTTGAAGTCGGTTAAAAACCCGCCTAACCCGTGAATTTCATCCAAATCGTTAGAGCCCTTTTTCGACAAACAGATTCTAAATATATACAAGAATTGCTCGTTTAATATAATAAGATAAGATACATTTATCTTGCTTTTTTTTGCTTTTCATGTAGGGGTAATAGCGACCTATGAAAAAATATTTTGGGGTAATAGCTAAAAAAGTTCCCCGACCTCTGGCTTAGAGTGTGTAAGCCTGTTAGCTCCCAATTTTTATCAAATATGAGATATTAATACCGTTCGAAAGATAAAGAGATACAGCATCGTCCAAGTAAAACTGATAATTAAAATTACCATCGTAAGTTGTAGGAAAAAAAATGTGAAAAATAGTTTTTCCATAACAACAATATTAAATTTTGTTTGTTTTTTTCTCTGCCCTATAAAATTTCATTGTTGTTAATTAGCAGGTTTACACTCTAAGGCGACGATATAATAGCTAGTTATATATATTTTTTATTTTTGATCTCGCATGAAAATATGTTAATTTTACATGTTTTTAAAATAAAATTTTAACAGGTCCCTCAAGATTTTCAAAAATTTCCTAAATGGTAGAAAATTGAAATTTTTTTCTTGTCATGTTATTATAGCCTATGTTGAAAATGATGAATATTCCTGAAGGAGACAATAAAAGAGTGAGTGTCTTCTGTTGGAATTATAAATTTTATTTATAACGAGACTATAGTTTCGAGGACTTTGTAATAGACTAATGAAGAGGGCAAAGCTCTCGAAACTATAGTCTCGTTATAAATATAAAATTTATAATTCCAACAGAAGATATTCACTCTTTTATTGTCTCCTTCCCAATCAGAACACGTCAGCTTATTTTTTTTTTTGGAGTTTACTCCGTAAGAATCGATTTTCATATAAGGAGCCCGGTATGGAAAATTATGGGTAGTAAAATTCAGTCAACGAATGACAGCGTTACGTTTTTCGTACGCACACTCTTCTGGTGGTGAAAAAGGGCAACATCATTCAAACATTTTTTAGGCGCGGATTTTAAAATTGACATTGAAAAATTAATCGAAAAAATATTATTATTATATATATATATATATATAAATGCAACATGACAGGTTCCATCCCTCGTCGAGTGCTTATTTGTTTTTAAAACATTTGAAACTTTATTACTTGACATTTAGAAATTTTCATTTAATTAATCTCAAAAAATTAAATGATGATTTTATTTATATATATATCATATACAATTCAACCCTATAATTTGATACGTCTTTCTCTAACGTATTATGGTTAAACTTAGATAACACTGGGCAACAAAAAAATAATTTTTAAATGCTTCGAGCACTTGATGAGTCAATTCCTACCAATTTTGGGTTGAGAAAAACGAATATGACAATGAAAATTTTTTCTTAGCTCTAGTTTCTGTGAAATACAGTAGGTGGCGGATCAAGAGAAAAAGATACATTTTAATTACATATGCTAACAACATTGAAAGTGCATTTTATTTTTTTACAAATTGTAGTTACATTCTAAGAGTTCTACATTGCTGGAATAATACTTCACAGATGGTCGTGTCTGAAGAGATTTATGTGGTGCCTTCATCAGATCGTCGTTTTTTAGCTTGCCTCTTTTTTTGTTGCCCAGTGTTATTAGTCCATCAGGAATTTACAGATTAGTTTTTAACCTGTAAACTCCTGATGATGGACTAATAATCCGAAATATATTGAGATTGTATACACCTCTTTGAGTTTTATTTCATTCACTCTGAAACTACACTCCCTTTACTTTATTAATGTTTATTATCCTTTATAATCACGTAGTTTTAGTTTTTTAGTTATAACTCGAGTTCTAATTGAGCTACAAACAAGTGGTAATTTGTAAATCCAAGAGGAAGCTGTTTTCTATTAGTTCAACAAAATATTGTGATCTCAAATATTGTTGTTTAATATCTAACGGAACTCGAAAATAGGTCAAAATGGTCTTTTTCACCGTTTTGATCGATTATATCTCCAAAACAAGAGCTAATCGGTAATCTTTATGGTGATTTTTGAATTCAGCAGGTGGAAATACATAAGAATCAGCTATTTTTGAGCCCGAAGCATTTTCATTGTTGGGCAGTATAATTAGACAATCACTATAACTATTCATTTTTTATATTATATACTTATGTTATATTTATACTTTATTGTTATTATTTTAGATATATCATACATATTATATTATATATAATTCTTATTTTAAATTCAATTATAATATTTATTTAAAATTTATATAACATTTATATTATAGATTTTATTTATAATTCGTGGGTATTGATTTGTGGGTAAGATTTGTGAACCACATATCTACCAACGTTCATGTGTCTTATTTCAGTTACCATAAGCCTCTAGTAACTACAGTAATTAATAACGACGGCGCTATTGATCTAATTAATATTTGAAATTTTATTTAGGTATTTTCACTGATTCGTTTATTTATCATTTGATATGGTATTAATCTTTTTTCTAAGCCTTTTTTGTGCCTATTTAGACAGTCGATCTGAATGAGTAAACTCCAGTCGTGCGTCGGAGCTGACACACACATTTTTTTAATAATAAATGCCTTTTCGATCTCGTTCTATCTGATCAACATGATTATACATACCTGGCTGATTTACTGGACTGATCACTTTGTAGTATATGAAATGCATGAGACTAACTGTTTCAATTGAATTGTTAATTGGCTTGAAACGGATTTTGTCTATTCAATCATCGTCATTTTGGATTTGGTAGATGATGGGGGGTAGAGAGCTATGGGTATTCTCCCTATCAAAACCCCATAGCTAAATACTTATCGAGTTAACGTTAGCGGATTTGATATTTTAATTATCAATATTATTATTATTATCGTAGAGAGAAATTTTCAAAAGGAATTAAGGCTATGAAAAAGAGATAATATGCTCAAAGGAAATAAAGTGAGGGTCCCTCAAAGTATAGCCCAACTTTCTTTTTAATTAGAAAACTAAATAAATTATCTTGATTAAAATTTAATAAAGGTGGGATTATAAATTTTTCAGTTAGATACAAAATTAATGATTAAATTTTCTTTCTTATACATAAGTTTTTAATCTCTATTTTTGATGATTATCAAACTTTGTATTGAAAACAAAAAAAAAAAAACTTTTTTGTACGTTTGGGAAAAATAATATATTGTAGCTGGTAAAGGGCGCAACAAAACTTTGGGCAACGTTTCGTTGTGCATCGTTTGCCGGGGCCCATACATTGCCAGAGAAATTGCGATGCACAACGCATCATTTATAATGAAAAATATTGCACAACTCGCCCATACACTACACAATGCGTTGCGCAACACTCCCGTTGTGTAAAAGATTTCAAATATTTTATGAAACTTGTCAAACATTTGCGCAACGCATCAAACACTGCCATACACTGTCAAACAATTGCAATTTGTTTGACAGTGTATGGGCCACTTACGTTTACTTACTACCTTATCATAATTGAACATTTAATTATAAAATTCTCTTTGAATAAAATAAATAATAAAAATTTGAATTTCTAGTGAAATCACACATAATTAATTATAATTGTTTATTGAACAAGAACAAATAATACAATACAACTACGACGTTTCAGTCCACTTATTCTGCGACCGTTCTCAAATATGAACACTATGGTGGTCCTTATTTTGGGTATTTTTGAATTTTTATGCTGTCAAGGGCTCATATGGTTCGAAATAAATAAGAAATAAACTGCAACGGATCGTTGCTAAACTTTATCCAAATTCATTTGAAATATTAATATGTTCTAGAGTAAAGTACTTTAAAATATAATTTTACTAAAAACTTTATTTAACCTTTTTTGTGGGTCCCAAGGTACTTAATTAGGATATTAAATTTCATCAAAATTGGTTAAGTCATTTTCAAAATATTTAGAAAAAACTAAAAAAAGTACTGAAATAAAGTACTAATGTTTGTGGACCGATATGTACCAAAAACTAATCAGCGCTTCATTTTGTTAAAATACTGGTAGGTTTTCAATTTCAATTCATTCGGTGCAACGGTGTGGAAAAATTCGTGGACGAAAAAAACGATAACACACACACATCCATCCATCCATCCATCCATCGATCCGCACGCACTTCCAAAAAATGGCACTTTTTGGCCTCTCGGCGAGATCCCAGGTAATTTTTGGCATAACCGTCACGTGCTAAAATTCAATCTCATTGAATACTTCAATTTGTGACCTTAATTGAGTCCATGGGTTCCGTAGTCTTTACCTGAGGACCCTTTGAAGTCGCGCTTGCCGCGAGAGCGATTCCAATACTTTCTCCCATGCTTCGCATTGGATAAAGTAAAAATTTCACCCAAGTTTCAAGTCTCTATCTTAATTACTAGGTGTGGCGGTTAATAATGTCCTTTTTTCGGCATGAGGAAAACACAAATTTTTTCAGCACTGGCAAAAGTGGTTTATTCAAAGTATGCACCATCGGATTCTACACATTTTGACCAACTATCCGGCAAATTGTGTATTCCCTCCCAGTAGAATTTCTCCCCTTTCGAGGCAAGCCAAGATTCGAGCCATTTTGCCACTTATTCGTAATTAGCGAAGTGCTGATCAGCCAATCCGTGTGCCATTGACCTAAAGAGGTGGTAATCCGATGGAGCGAGGTCTGGAGAGTAGGGCGGGTGGGGTAGGGCCTCCCATTCGAGCGCTTTGATGGTTTCTTTCGTCGATTTGGCGGTGTTCGACGAAGCGTTGTCGTGGAGCAAAATGACACGTCCATGTCTTCGAGCCCATTGCGGCCGTTTTTCGATCAATGCATGATTCAAATTGATCAATTGTTGTCTGTAATACCGAAATGCCATCTGTTAGAAAAAAGGACATTATTAACCGCCAAACCTAGTATAAACGTGGCCCACTAAGTTTCTCATCTAAATAACATGGAGTTTTTGCCATTGAAAGGTCAATTTTTTATTACGGCCAAAGTAATGGTTCAAAAAATTTGCAACTCTGTAGACTTTATCCCTCATAATTTTTACAGATGTTTAGCTATTATAAGTTTGGAGTCTATAACTTAGCAACACTAAGATATAGCAGTATTTTATCTAGTTGTAACTCCAAAATTAAAATAGCTAATAATCTATAATAATTCTGATGGATAACTAGTATTATAAGGATTAAGTCTAGAGAGTTCAAATTTTTTGAACCATTACTTTGGCCGAATAAAAAATAGATATTTTAATGCCAAAAACCCCATGTTATTTAGATGAGAAATTTAGTAATTAGTAGAGTTTGTAGTGTTGGTGCAAGGTGAAAAATCTTTAATAAAGATAAGAGTAAATAAATATTATATTTAATATTGATTTACTATGAGTTAAGGATTCTAGGTCACTTATTTCACATTAAAATTTTAATGTGAAATAATTGACCTAGAATCCTTAACTCATAGTAAATCAATATTAAATATAATATTTATTTACTCTTATCTTTATGAGAAATTTAGGTAAAGGAGGCACAGGTTATAATTGAGATAGAGACTTGAATCTTGGGGGATATTTTTATATTTATTTCGAATGATATGAGCCCGTGTCAGCATAAAAAATTGAAAATACCCAAAATAAGGACCACCCAAATGAGCACCCACTCCGATTAACTGAGATGGCTACCTGTTGGTCAAGCTTTATATAAACTCCATGTTTCGTGATAAAAAAAAATTATAATAAATTAATTATGTGTGTTTTCACTAAAAATTCATTTTTCTTTGAATTTCATTCTCGATTTTTGATCGTTAGTGATCTAGTGATTTATTATCAATTAAATGAAGTTTGATTAATCAATTAATTCAATTCTTTATTGAAACTTGAGATTGAATTGAAAAATATATCCTCTTTCTACTTTGAAATATGAGAAATAGGTATTAAATTCTACAGTTTGATTAAATACCATATAACTCTTGTATGAACATTTTGAAACAAATTAACTAATGTTTAATTTTAATATATATCAAAATGAAAATTGTATCTTGTAGGATAGGTAAATATATTCAAGTAAAAAATATAATATAGGGGTTGGAGGAGGGGGCAGGGGGTAGAAAGAGGCCTTTTGGGTCTTTTCCCAGGATGGCGATCCATCACCGGGGTCGGTGTCCCCAAAGGGGGCCCTGGGCTTAATTTACCTTCAACGTACGGGGGCTCACCCCGTGGGGGCTGATATCCAAAGGGGATGTGGATGTGGCTTTGGTGGCTATTGAAAGGTTTTCCGTACTGATAACACAAGGGAGCCAGGGTCTTATCATTATAACAATGCGACAAACACTCCCGATAGGATGGGTGGGCCCTTTGTGGTTGGCCTGATTAATTGGTCTTATTTGCAAAATGAATTTAACCGGGGCCCTTTATAGAATTTAATCAAAATTAATCAAAAACAGAAGAATATCGGGGAAAATTCGTTTTGGAGAAAAGTGAATATTAAACACGAGCTTCTTCGTGCGTGCCTTTCGAAGCTCGGCCCTCCGGGCTGGATGCCCTGGCGGGCGGCGTCTCGGTCCAAAAAATTTTATTCCTCTTAAAAAACCACACTCCAAATGTATACCTGTAAACTCCCGAAAATACATAGTCTCTTAAAAGTTTCACCTCTATTTCGTCCTGACACAGCTACAGAAATGAGGCTCTAGATATGAATCTGGTAGTATTTTTTTTCTATAATCTACAGCATTGTGATATTTTTTATGTGGAAATATGTAGATTTATTTAAATAAGTGGGATCGTGTGAGGAGGAGAATTATATTATATCATTTTTTTAAAATTTGGGATCGATAATCGATATAAGGCCCAAATATTTAAAAGAGATCAAGGTGTTGTTTGTATGACAGGCTGCTCCATCCAGTATTGCCATGAGAAACTCATATGGGCATGCGTGTCTTAAGTCGTTTAATTTTGTAAAAATCAAAAAATAAGAATAACAAAAATTTAGATTTTTAAAAAATTATAAAAAAAGTGGCAAATTATTAAAAAATAAACAAATAATATATAAAATATAAATCAAATAAGATGTGATTAATTTCTTTTTCTGTGCGCAAAGAAAAGCGAATTGAATATTTGATTTTTGAGTTGTGAGGGGGGAAATAATTATCAATCAATTTAATGTTTCTTAATTTAAAATCAATTGGAGTCTTTCATTCCAAAATTCGAGTTTCAATTACAATTATATTTCAAATTTGCCGCAAAGACGGCATCAGCGCTTCCTGACGGCAGCATTACATCAGCGTTGCAGGCAAATTAATCTAGATAAATATATATAGTATAATAATAAATATTGTATCATATACATAATCAATAGGCCCCCAGAAAACTAAAAATGAACAAACTAACCTCCCAAAATGGGGGTGGGGGATATGCGAAATTGCTTACAAATCGATTAAAGGGTCTAGAACTTATATTGATAGTTATATTTTTTTACCCCCCACCCCCAATTTTGATCCCAAGAAAAAAAATGTATTTATTATAGTATATTTCATATTTCTTGTTGTTTTTTTTTTAGTAGAAAATCTTATAATTTTAATTTTTACCCTCCGCCCCACCCCCACCCCCTTTAATTTTGTGTTCGTTTTCAACCAAAATATAATCAGCTCTTACCATATATGCACCAAAACTTCAAGTGAAATTTCGTTTTGATATACACTCTAGTTTTTGAGCTAGTGTTTCCAGAAAAATTTGGTATCGCAAGATTTTTACAAAACAGTTATTATCACGAAAAATATAATTTTTTCAATGTTCACTTATTATAGCTTTTTTGTAGACCAAAATGCCATGGTTTCGCTAAATTTTTTTAATCAAAATATTTTCAGCCGTTTTTGAGATATTTCAAAAAAAAAAAAAACACTTTTTTATGCATGATTACAATACAGCACGCCCTGTATGGCAAAGTAAAAATATAGCTTAAATGTCTGTAAATGGGCAGTTAAAGAACTCAGCTTAATATATTTTTAAATTTTTTTATATGATTATTAGCAGTAGCTAAGGGATGTTCCCAGGAAGTTGGGTCTCAATGCCCCCCAACCAAGAAAAAACTCTCTATACCTATGGTAAGAGTAATTGTAAATACAAATCCACTAAAATCTCATTAGTGAAAATTACATTAATGGTGGCGATAGCAAGTCATATAAAAATATATATTTAAAAAACTTTCTAGTGTTGTTTTACTTTTTGTGAATTAAACCAATATTGTAACCTTCTATATTTTGCCTACATTACCAAATCATCTCTAATGTCAATTCCGCCCCCTTGATTGTCACACTTGAATGGGAAAAATCATAAAAAATTGAATTTTTATTTTTAAATTAATGACATCTATTATTATCTATTAAAATAGATAGAATAGAAAGGAAGAGATTAATATGGTACGGACACCTCAAAAGAATGCCGGAAGATAGGTGGCCTCATAAAATATGGACCTGGATGCCCACGGAAAGACGGAGGAGAAGAGGAAGACCGAGACGAACGTGGAAGCAGGGAGTAGATGAGGCAATGACCAGTAGGCAATGACCAGTAGGCAACTACAAGAGCAAGACATCCTGGATAGAGAGAATTGGCGTGTTGGATGCGGAAAACGGCGCATGCTGTAGAACAAACCGCTTTAATATATATAATTAATGACATTATTAGAAATTGGTCTATAGATAGGTGAGACAAAAACTATATTAGGTAATATTAATTAGTAGAGATTGTGGTGTTGGTGCAAGGTGAAACATCTTTAATAAAGATAAGAGTAAATAAATATTATATTTAATATTGATTTACTATGAGTTAAGGATACTAGGTCACTTATTTCACATTAAAATTAAAAAAAATTCTTTTTCAATATATATATATATATATATTTCGGGCTATAACTCATCTTCAGGAAGTACAGAAAATAACTAATTCAACTTATTGAATGCTAGGTTATATATATGTTTAGTGAAGAGAGGGAAAAAATGTTTAAATTATTTTTAAGGACAATTTCTCTTAGGCTATTGTTAAGTGAAAATTTCGGGTTGGGTAAGTGTTTATTGACATAGGTGGGGATAAATAAAGGAAAGTTAGAAGTTTATTGACTTATGTCTCTAAACTGGGAATACATTTTTTGGGCTTTGTTATTAATAGGATAATTAGTATGTTTTGCTTTACATCAATGTGAAACATTTAATATGAAACAAGTGACCAAGAATCCTTAACTCATAGTAAATGAATATTAAATATAATGGTAGATCACTCGTATCCATAATAAGCATTAATTAACAGGAATAGCAGGGAATTGGATAAAAATAAAAAACAGAGTTTTTATTAAATGGGCCAGACGTTTCGTCGATTAATTTCGACTTCCTCAGTGGCTCATTCTATCACTCTTTGTCAAAAGACAATTCCACTACGCGACGAAACATCCTTTAATCCTTTTTATTTAAACTATAATACATTGTTGGATCATGCCCCAATTGCTCAAGAATCTTGAACTTGAATCAAAATTTATCACAAAAAAAAATAATATGTTTCTACTCTTTAAACAGACAAAGAAAGGATTTTAAATTCAAAAATAAATATCATATATTTATTTTTGAATTTAAAATCCTTTCTTTGTCTGTTTAAAGAGTAGAAACATATTATTATTTTTTTTTGTGATAAATTTTGATTGTTCAAGTGTGTAAAAGTTCAAGATTCTTGAGCAATTGGGGCATGATCCAACAATGTATTATAGTTTAAATAAAAAGGATTAAAGGATGTTTCGTCGCGTAGTGGAATTGTCTTTTGACAAAGAGTGATAGAATGAGCCACTGAGGAAGTCGAAATTAATCGACGAAACGTCTGGCCTATTTAATAAAAACTCTGTTTTTTATTTTTATCCAATTCCCTGCTATTCCTGTTAATTAATTAAATATAATATTTATTTACTCTTATCTTTATTAGGTAATATTCTTGGGGTGAGATATAGTTCTATTTTCAAATTTTTAGGTTAAAAAAATGCAAAATTTACTCATAAATAAGATTAAATTAAAAGCCACCTGACCGATTGGACGTTAAGGTAGCCATCTTGAAAAGTGAAATCTATCAGATTTTACTAAAAACTATGGGGATGGGTAACTCTTCTATCCGAGAATCCGAAATCAAAATTTCAGATCGTTTTACCGTCTATTAACATGAATATTAACATGAATATGAAAGAATTGAAGTACGCATTTACTTTACTTTCACTACCTTTGGCTAACAAGATGCCCGCCGAAGGCGGAGCTTCACAGATGGTTTATAATAAATTTGCAAGTAAAGGGACATTAACCAGAAAAAAATTGAATCAAAAAAATAATACTATATATAAGAGCCTAGATTAATTTGTAACAACGCTGAGATAATTTTCTTTAAAAAAAATTACGCTCTTGCCTAGAATCGAACCGATGAACTCTTGAACTAAGGGCATCAGCTCTAGTCATTACATCAATGCAACATTAATATTTATATCTTGATTTCTGTTACTAAAACTATATATTTTTGATTTAGACTTTGTGTCGAGATAATATTGTATTCATTTGAGCTCGAATGAAAATGAAAAAATACCAATAGATTTTAAATTAAGAAACATTAAATATATATTAATTAACGAGGCACATTTGAAATGTAATTGTTAGCTCGGATTTTAAACTGATGGCTCCAATCGATTTTCATTAACCAGACAAATTTGAAATATAATTGTAATTTGAACTCGAATTTTGAAATGAAAGACTCCAATTCATTTTAAATTAAGAAACATTAAATATATTGATAAGTATTCCTCCCTTCCCCCCTCGCCACTCAAAAATTAAAGAGGCGAAACTTTTAAGAGACGATGTATTTTCGGTAGTTTACGGGTATACATTTGGAATTTGGTTTTTTAAGAGGAATTAAATTTTTTGACAGAGACGTTGCCCGCCAGGGCCTATCCGAAGCACGCCCTCGAAGCTCGTTAAGTAAGATTGGAATACAATTTTTCAAAAGAGCCCAGGACCGGTCCCATATTTTGAGAAATATTATTAGTAAGTATATATTATATTAGTGGGCAGCTTCTTCCTGTACTGGTAATGCTAAGCTATGGATCTGCAGATAGCATGTAATATAAAAGAAATAAATTATCGGGGGATCCATTTTTTTTTTTTTTTTTTTACCTTAAAAAGAATAAAAGCAATGTGCCCAGGAACGTTTGAGTCGAATAAAATACCTTTATATCTCTTTGAAATTGGTTTCAAATAAAAGACACTGTAAATTATAAGTAATAAAATCCAAAGCACTATGAGAGAACGGAACAATTATAGGGGGATAAAAGTGAAAATTTCTATTCGATTGTTACACACATAAAATAGTTGTCCCCTTTTTATTGATCAAACATATAAAAAAAGATGTGGAACAATAAAAAAAAAAAAAAAAAAAAACGGCCATCTTTTTATTAGATAGTACAAGGCAATTAAATAAATAATTAAAATTGAAAAAAAGTTCAGTTTTTTTTTTTTATTTAACTTATTGGAAATTGCAGATACGCCAACTGGTGGTGAAAGTTTGAACTCTCTCAATTGGGTCTTCTGACTATGGAGACCTTGTTGCCTTTTTAATACTAAATAGTAAAACAGGTATCTTCAACTATTTATAATGTAGACGACGGCGACGATCGGTACTACAGCTGTCTCTGTGGTCTACTGGTAGAAAATTGGGTTCGGGTTCCAAGATAATAAACTTCAATTAAAAGTAAAGATTATTTTATAAATATGAAAGTTTATTGCAACAGAAGTTATATTGTTGAGTACAGAAGAGTTTACAAACAAATAGGGGTAAAAATGTAAGTTTTACAAAGATTGAACATTATGAGTTCGACTTTCGGATGTGACTCCATGTGAGATCTGGCTAGGTCTGGACCTCGACAAATTTAATCTTAATTGATCTTTTCTTAATTAAAGTAATTATTAATAGATGAAAATCTCAATAAAAAAGTTTGTTTACATTTTTTTCAATTATCTTTTATTTTTAATTGTTTTTTTAATTTGAAAACCCACTAATAGGTTATAGCAAATATTAATATATTATTAGTTGAATAAAAGATTTCACTGTCGATGGTAACAGAATTGTTTTTATTTTAGGTTAAAAATAAAATGAGGGAGTCTTCTGTTTTTTAAATAAAATAACTTTTAATTTTTATTTTTTTTTTTAGGTTAAAAATAAAATGAGAGAGTCTTCTGTTTTTTAAATAAAATAATTTTTAATTATTTCTAGAGACTATAGTTTCGAAGGCATTGCCTTCATCATCATCATTTTTATTTTTAACCTAAAATAAAAACAATTCTGTTACCATCGACAGTGAAATCTTTTATTCAACTAATAACTTTTAATTATTTCTAGAGACTATAGTTTCAAATGCATTGCCTTCATCATCAGTCTATCACAAATATTTCACTATTTAGTTACAAATTTTTCAAAATTTCCAATGTATAAATCTTAATTGGTAACTAATTTGTAACTAAATACTGAAATATGTGTGATAGACTGATGATGAAGGCAATGCCTTCGAAACTATAGTCTCTAGAAATAATTAAAAATTAAAAACAGAAGACTCTCATTTTATTTTTAACCTAAAATTGATATATTATATTAAAATTAGGAATTTTTTGTTTGTTTTTAATTAACAGGTGTCTAAATCATAACAAAACACGTGTGTTTACAAATAAAGTGGTTGGAGTGGCTTTTTTTATATAACTTGGAAACAAATCTTATTTAATTTTATGTTTTTATTTCAGATCCTATACGATTAATTTTTTTATTATTATTTTCCTATTTATTTTTTTATAATGTTTATCAATATGAACGAATGTGGGCAAATTGGTGTACGAGTAAACAAATATACACATAATATATATGTGGACCATTAGAAAGCTTGAAATGCAAAAACTGGGTGTGGGGTGGGGTGGGTGTGGGAGGTGCAGGAGGTGGGGTGCAGTTGTTGGGGATCCGGGGGTGGGAGGCCTGGTTGGGGTGGGGTGGGGCGGAGTGGCGGTGCATTGGTAGGGGCGAGGTGTATGGTTTCGGGAGGGGTGGTCAGGGGTTACCGTGCATCGCTCGGTGGCTCCAGGTACTAAATAAAAAAACGAAGGAATTGTTAGTTCTCAATGTACCTATCCATATTATAGTGGGATGTAAAATGGCGTCTTGCACATTGGTAAATGGCCGCATTGTTACGGTACATAGTCAAGGTAAATAAAATTTAGCCTCAAAGCTCTCTAGCGTGTGATGTTATAAACGAGTTTATTATAGAAATTAGGCATGTTTGATTTCTCCGCAAGGCTTGCTGCTTTTTCCTTCCACTGTATTCAACTTGAATGAATTCATTCTGTTGTCGCCTCCAGTGGATTTGAATAAATAAGAATTTTATACAGTACCAGGTACTCCAGGCATGCCCTCAACAGGCAGGTGGTCCTGGCGGGCGGCGTCTCGGCATGTGATTATTAGGTCTGAAATATATATTTGTAATATTTTGGCTCCTCTTTCGCCCCCACGCACTCATTTTTTCTATTGATTTTTACAGCATAGATTTTATATAGTCTTAAAAACTAACATTACAAAATTTGATCTATATCGGAGAGAGTATTAATTTTTTGCCTCCACTTACATTTTGGGAGGTTGAAATTATTTTTTAGATATTTGCAAATAAATAACTCTCAGTTTTCTAAAGAGTAAATGTACAAAAAAGCTAAAAATTTCTATATTTTGCCCCCCCCCCCCTTTCGCCCCATACAGTCAATTTTAAAAGTTGATTTTTACAGGAATAGTTTCTTAAAGTAATAAAGAATAATTCTACAAAATTTGTTCAAAATCGGAGAAAGTTTTAATTTTTGTCCCCACTCAGATTTTGGATAGTTGAGGGTGGGGGGGGGGGGGTCGGATTACAAATAATCTTGAAATTATTTTTTAGATATTTGCAAATAAATAATCCACAATTTTCTAAATAGTAAATGTACTAAAAAGCTAAACCCCCCCCTCCCACACTCAATTTTGATAGTTGATTTTTACAGGAATAGTTTCTTAAAGTATTAAAGAATAACTCTAGAAAATTTGATCAAGATAGAGAGAGAGTTTTAATTTTTGCCCCCACTCACATTTTGGATAGTTGGGAGTCGAATTTCAAAAAATCCTGAAATTAATTTTTTAGATATTTGTATTTATAATTTTATTAAGTAAAAATCAAGTAGATATCTTTATCGTTCTTAAGTGAAAATGCATAATTAGTGTAAACACATTGCAAAGATAGTTTTGCCCCTTTTGACCCTTTTAGGAGTCGAATTTCAAAAATCCTGAAATTACTTTTTAGATATTTTAATTTAGTATTTTTATTAGTAAAAAGCGAGTAGATATTTTATCGTCCTTAAGAGATATCGGATTATCAGTGAAAACACACTTTGCCCCCTTTGAGCCCCTTAGGGGTCGAATTTCGAAAAATCCTTTCTTAGTGAGCCCCTATGTCATAGATGTAATATCCTCTCCAAATTTCATGTTTCTATGTCCAGTGGTTCTGGCTCATTTTATGATGAGTGAGTGAGTGAGTGAGTGAGTGAGTGAGTGTATCGGGCAAAGAATTTTATATTGGTATATAGATTTCATTATCTCTAGAATTTAATGTAAGCCCTGAAGAAGGAGGGAATAAACCTCCGAAACCTCGGTATTTGAATAACATAAGATAGTTATAATTATCTCTCTTTTTTGAACCTTGGTCTGCCTCATCAAAATCTACTCAATTTAAATATTATTATTTGAAATTTAAAATTTAAAAATAAAATTTCTAAAGTACCTACTAAATAAAATAAACTGCAACGGATCGTTGCTAAACTTTATCTAAATTCATTTGAAATATTAATATGTTCTTGAGTAAAGTACTTTAAAATATAATTTTACTAAAAACTTTATTTAATCTTTTTTGTGGTCCCCAAGGTACTTAATTAGGATATTAAATTTCATCAAAATTGGTTAAGTCATTTTCAAGATATTTAGAAAAAACTAAAAATGTACTAAAATAAAGTACTAATGTTTGTGGACCGATATGTACCAAAAACTAATCAGCGCTTCATTTTGTTAAACTAATGGTAGGTTTTTTAATTTCATTTCAATCAGCGCAAAGGTGTGGAAAAAATCGTGGACGAAAAAAACGATAACACACATCCATCCATCCATCCATCCATCCATTCCCACGCACTTCCAAAAAATGACACTTTTTGGCCTCTCGACGAGATTTCATGTAATTTTTGGCAAAACCGTCACGTGCTAAAATTCAATCTCATTGAATACTTCAATTTGTGACCTTAATTGAGTTTATGGGTTCCGTAGTCTTTACCTGGAGACCCTTTGAAGTCGCGCTTGCCGCGAGAGCGATTCAAATACTTTCTCTCATGCTTCGTAATTGGATAAAGTAAAAAAAAAAAAAAAAAAAACATTTTAAAATAGAAATTATTACCAGTCCCTGCTAGAAAAGTATCTTTAATGTTTTTAGGTTATTTAAGTGTTATGGATGGATAAAATTACAAATGAAGAAGTTCTTGGAAGAATCGGAGAAAGAAGAACCTTGTGGAAGAGTCTGAAGAAGAGAAAAGGTCAGATGATGGGACAGACACTGGGACATGGGGGACTGCTTAGGGATATCTTGGAGGGGGAGGTGGGAAAGAAAAGGGGAAGGGGAAGACCCAGATTAGAATATTTCAACCAAATAATTGGGGATATGGGATGCCAGACATTTAGAGAGGTCAAACAGCTGGCGGGGGACAGAGTCGAGTGGAGACGGATTGTTGCATCAAACCAGTCTTAGGACTGTATACTCAATGATGATGATGATTAGTGTTATGATTTGTTAGTTCCTCAAGTAACAGCTATATAACAGTTGCATAACATAAAATTATAAAGCTACTTTGTTTGTTGAGACTGTAACCAATCGCCGCAAGGGAACACACAAAGTAGAGAATTTCCATTGGCTTGACGTCACTAGAGACTCGCCAATCAAAAGTTTGAAACAAAAATAACATAAATAAACCTTGTTTACATGTTTCTGATCACCTTTAGATTACTTTACTCTAAAATATATCGTCAAATTCAATTTTTGATAAAGATCTTCTTTAAAATATTACTACCTGGAGCCACCGAGCGATGCTCGGCAACTTTTTGCTTCAGTTAAAAGTTATATATTAATATTATTTTTAATTTAAAATTCTGATAAAAACCACCTCGTTACTCCACACCACCCAGGCACCCCACGCCCTGAACCCCACCTCCATACCAGCTCCGCTACGCCCATGGACCCCCGCCCCATACCGCACCCGCACACCACACCCCCGTCGCGCCCCCTGGACAACCACCACCTTACCGCCCCCGCGCAACGCATGACCCCTGGACCCCGATCCCGCCACTCCACCAACCCTGCACACCACCCCCAGTTTTTGCATTTTTAATTTTCTAGTGGCCCACAGAATATGTAAATATAGGTATATAAATAAATTCCGTATAATTATTTTTTTTAATTAAATAACAATTTATCGAGTTTTATAATTATCAATTAAATTGGGAAATTCTAATATATAATCATATTTCTTATTAACTCTTCGTAGGATTTAATACTCGAATTTATAATCAATTAAATTGTTTTTTTTATTAAACCAATTATTTTACATTAATTAATGTATACATTGTATTTTTGCTTCGATTCCGGAGATTATTTCTCCACCATCGAGTGTCCTTATTCATTTTTAGTCCTTGTTTTTAATAAGAGGAAAAATCTAATTAGATAAAAAAACCTCTTTTCCGATAATTATTTCAATTCCATTATTCCCCATTCAAGTCGATTGGTTTTCCATTCTGCCCATCCCCTCTCTTCCATCTCATCTCAATTCCCTCACCAATTAAATTGTTTAATTTTAATATATATATATATATTAATATTTGCTATAACCTATTAGTGGGTTTTAAAATTAAAAAACCAATTAATAAATAAAAGATAATTGAAACAAAATGTAAACAAACTTTTTTATTGATTTTTATCTATATATAATTACTTTATTTAAGAAAAGATCAATCAAGATGAAATTTGTCGAGGTCCAGACCTAGCCAGATCGTTTTCTCATCCTCAAAACTTGTTAATAGAGTTGGTTTCATCAAAATCGGTAGAGCCGTTTTCAAAATAGAACTAAGATACAAACAAATATATAAATATATAAACAATTTTTGCTCGGTTAATAAGAGAAGATATTGATTAAATAATAAATGATGTTTTTAGTTCTTTTTTTAATCATTTAATTTGAAAGACATTAACGTATCGGTATAGATGGCGCTTTCTCAAGTCCATCGCTTTAATTAAACACTCTATTTAATTTATACTGTATTCGTACTCGAGGACTAGCTCGGTTTCACTTGAAGTTTACCGAAGAGAGGGATGGATTCTTTACCACTTGCTTTTTCCTCTCTTAACCAAACTTTGAACAAGTTAGAAAAACATTCTCTCCGTTTAGGCCAAGGAATATCCATTCTATCTATAAAGAAGTGATTATATATAGAAAATTCCAGGTATAACAACTTTTTAATCGATATTTTTATACTTATAGATTCGAAAGGAACATTAAATTCTCTTAAGTGAAGAATACTTTTTTTAAGTTTTGAAGATATTTTACTCTATTTAAGTACCTATGCCTTTTAATCATCTTCAATTTAAATGATTAAGTATTCCATATATTTCAATTGAGAGGAATTAAAATCAAACCCGGCCAAACGGGCTTCGTCTATATTTGTATATGACTCTCCGGAAGGGGATATGACGTTACCATCTAAGTACTGAAAGCAAACTTTGTATGAGTGATTTTCATTGGCTTGGCGTCATAAAGAGAACCAGCCAATCAAAAACCATCGGCCAAAAACCTAGCACCTGGTGGGGGCCTCTCATTGCGGCCCTGAGGCGCTTCACAAAACTGTCGGTAGAGCGCGACACATATTCAATCACTTAAAACACACAAGTTGTATTTTAACAGAAAAACAAACAAATATACAAAAATATCGATATTTGTAATATACATCACACACATGCAACCATTTGTAAAGATTTATCATAAATAAATTACTACCAAGGCGATGCAATGCAAGAAATAAACAGATTAATTTCAGAAATGATAAATATAAGTCATGACAATTCAATAGCAACTTAGGTTCAAGTGCAATACACTTGAAGATTGAGGTGATACCTACACAACGGGGTCTCTTACTGGTACGGTAGCCCGAAATGTATCGAATAGTATCATCTCTTTCCCTACAAGTTCACCTGCGCCCACTCGCCTTGTTTCGTGTACCAATTTTATATGTGTATTTTTATTTAACCCTAACCGACTACTTCTTGTTTGCCGGCCTTCTCTCGCACGCTATATATTATATGTGCTACAACCCACTATAGCCCTTATGTCCGGTGTCATATTACTCCTCAAAAAAATAAAATTACAAAATTTCAAAACTCAAAATATATTATAACATTAGTTTTATTTTATTTTTGTACATTTAAAGAAAATATATTTTCGACTTTACTCAAATTTATTTTTAATACTTGGGTAACGGATAGGTGTGTACTTCTTTGCTATTATAGAGAAAGAAGGACAGACCTATTTCAGGGGCTGGCCTCCCTGCCCACGTGAGCTCATAATACTTTTAACAAGAGAATCATGTCCTTTCCGTAATTCTAATCAAATTTAACCCATTTCATTTCATATCCTTTATTCCTTCGAAACATATCGCGAGTATATTTTTATTTGTGCGCGAGTGTATGTGTGTGTTTCTGTGGAGTTGGCATCCCAGAACCAGGCACGAGATGTTGGCTGTTAAGGTAAGATATTTATTTAATCTATTTAATAGTCTATTCTTATAATGAAATAACTAAGATATATTCTAAATTTTTAATATTCATTTTTTCAAAATTTTCTATAAAGATCAACTACAATATAATTTTTTTGCGAATATTTATATAAAAAAATACTTTAAATTCACTATATTATTTTACTAATAATATTTTTTTCTTTTTTCAGGTAGGTGCACGTCCTACTAATACTAACATTTAGATTAATTATTTGATTTTCTTATTTTCTGGAAAATCAAATCCTATATCCATTTTACCTTTAATTTTCCACTCTTTCCATCTCTAATCGAATCGCATCGCGCATCCCAGCTCCAGGCACTAGACTTTGGCCGTTATGATAAGATATCTACTAAATTCTCTATTCTTATAATGAAATAACTAAGAAATAACTCTAAATTTTTCATTCATTTTTTTAAATAACTCCAAAAACTAGATCTGATATTTTTATAAAACTTGGTGGATGTAAACTATAGGTGTAAAGAGGTGTAAAAAAAAAATAACAAATTTTCAGTTTTAACCATTAACTTCCAAATTAATTTCACCTGATAAAAATACGTATTATTTTTTCATTCAGGGTAAATTAATTGGGACACCACTGGTTTTTTTTTTCTTTACAAAAGACGTGTCTCTACACCCAGTTTACATCCACCAAATTTTATAAAAATATCTAATATATTTTAGTTTCAGAGTTATAAAAAAAAATCTTCATCGATCTGGATATCAAAAATAAAGCAAAAAAATGAATGAATATTTATAAGAAGCTTTTGTCTTAAAATCATACACAGTTAACCTCCTTCAATAGGGAAATGCAATTATTATGACAAACATTGTATAGTTTCACAAATTAGGGGTAGCATATATAAATTTAAGCGTATAAAAATATGAAATGTCCCACGTTAACCTTCATGAAATCTGGTCAATTTGAGGCATGCTCAAGAAATAAGAATCCGAATTAAAATATATTCTAATCAATGATAACTGTTTATTATGATATATTGCTATATAGCAGCTATTCTCAACCGCTGGTCCGCGGATAAATTTTACTAGCCCGCATATACTATATATATTTGTCTCGATTAATTTGTAACAACGCTTAGAGAAATTTCTCTAAAAAAATTACCGTCTTGCCTAGAATCGAACCGACGAACTCTTGAACTAAGGGCATTAGCTCTAGCCATTACACCATTGAAACATTAATAATTATATCTTGATTTCTGAATTACTAAAACTATATATTTTTGATTTGGACTTTGTGTCGAGATAATATTGTATTCATTTGAACTCGAATGAAAATGAAAAAACACCAATAGATTTTAAATTAAGAAACATTAAATATATATTAATTAACGAGGCAAATTTGAAATATAATTGTCAGCTCGGATTTTAAACTGATGGCTCCAATCGATTTTCATTAACCAGGCAAATTTGAAATATAATTCTAATTTTGAAATGAAAGACTCCAATTCATTTTAAATTAAGAAACATTAAATATATTGATAATTATTCCTCCCCCCCCCCCCCTGCCACTCAAAAATTAAAGAGGCGAAACTTTTAAGAGACGATGTATTTTCGGTAGTTTACGGGTATACATTTGGAGTGTGGTTTTTTAAGAGGAATAAAATTTTTGGACCGAGACGCTGTCCGCCAGGGCGGCACGCCCTCGAAGCTCGTATATATATAATTAGATATTTAAAGGAATCGTAGGGAGTTGGACAAGACTTTAAATTAAATTAAATACAAGTTTTGATTAAATATGCCATACGTTTCGTTGCTGTTTTGCAACTTCTTCAGTGGCTTATTTATTAAACTTATTTGTCAGGATTTTTTACTATGAGAAAAAACATTTCAAACAGTATTCTTTTTTTCGATACGATTCCTTTAATTATTAATCATGGACACTAATAATGAAATATTAAATATAATTAGATATCATTACATTTAAATATTATTGTAAGTAAATGATAATAAAAATGTTACAATTAACTTATGTAGTAGTTCTTTAATACCGAGTAAAATTTTGTTGTTCAAAAAATTTCACTGGTCCGCGAATTTGTTTTACAAATTTTACTGCTCCGCGGGCCAAAAAAGGTTGAGGAACGCTGCTATATAGGATTGTTATAAATGTGTGAAATATCTATGTTAATAAGTTAAAGATGGTTTATTTATACAAAGTGACAATTTCCAGATCTTTAACGAAATTTACTACTGAAGATGGTCAACCAGTGGCGACCGAAACTGTTTGGTGAATCAATAAAATAAATAATAATAATTTACTGAAATTATTGTCGTTTATTAGTTTGTGACTAAAAACCCCTTCAATTTGAATATAGATTCTACATCAAATAAATATAAATGATATAAGCTAATTTATAATATTCAAGTTTATATCATTTCTTGTCGTAATTAGGTATTATTCCATTTAAATACCCAACTATTAAATTTAACTATTCCACTATTTTATTCAAATAACAAAATTTTCATAATTTACTTATTGGTGCTTGGTTCGAATACCGACATCTTAACTATTAATATATCTAGAGTTGCTCCAAAAAATGAGAATACTTAAAATACGTATATCGAACAGAGATCGATTTCGCCATAATTAACTTCACTATCTATTCATATCAAATATATTAGGTTAAAAATAAAATAAAATGAGAGAGTCTTCTGTTTTTTAAATAAAATAATTTTTAATTATTTCTAGAGACTATAGTTTCGAAGGCATTGCCTTCATCATCAGTCTATCACAAATATTTCAAATTAGTTACAAATTAAGGTTTATACATAGAAAATTTTGAAAAATATATAATGTCTTTTTCTTCATGTTTCCTCTTGGGAGATTTGAATATAACTTAGTTATAGTTATATTCAAATCTCCCAAGAGGAAACATGAAGAAAAGACATTATATATTTTTCAAAATTTTCTATGTATAAACCTTAATTTGTAACTAATTTGAAATATTTGTGATAGACTGATGATGAAGGCAATGCCTTCGAAACTATAGTCTCTAGAAATAATTAAAAATTATTTTTAAAAAACAAAAGACTCTCTCATTTTATTTTATTTTTAACCTAAAATAAAAACAATTCTGTTACCATCGACAGTGAAATCTTTTATTCAACTAATATCAAATATAATTTCTTAACTATAAATATATCGTTTTTTCAGTGTACAGTATTTTTTTTTTACCCTATATTGCAATACGATGAAAAGCGGGAATTAGATATCTAAAGCCCTGTCTATAAAGTAAAACCATAATGACTTATTGAGTGATGAATGATTACTATTTGTACTAATTCACACTAATTCTTTCTTTTATGTCAATAGTTTTTTTTTAGGGATTTTTTTCACTTGTATGTAATCCTATCTTTTTCTTTTTTGGATTTCAATCGAATAATGAATCTACTTTTTCTATAGAAACGTCTCGGAGTAAAAGAAAAATGTATTTTTGCTCATCGAGATCCCATCTTTTCGAATTGAGATTATTTTTATGATCAAATAAAAAAAAAAAAAAAAAAAGAAATATATTATATGACCTTCTATATTGCTACAATATTCCATGTCTCTGCATTCTGGCAGGAAGTCCGTTCTATTATTTATATTTATTGTTATATATTGTAAAGATCTGGGGGTGGTGGTGAAATATGAATCGATTTTGGTTCCGTGAGAGAAGATATTTTTTTATTTTAACTTATATTTGAATCGTAGAATAATTCTAAATACATTTTTGGTAGTTAATAGAGTAAAAGGTGTGTAGTTTCACAGTGAATGAAATAAAACTCAAAGAGGTTTATACAAACTCAATATATTTCGGATTATTAGTCCATCATCAGGAGTTTACAAGTTAATACTAATAATAATTGAACGAGTGGTCACCATTCTTGACATTCAAATCATGGTTACCAATATAACAAAATATAACATTCAAATCTTACATACCAACCTAACACAAGAAAAACACCAATGAAATTAAAATTTAAAAATTTAGCAATAATAAAATAGCAATAAATCGTCCACATAAAGAACTATCGACGATTTATTGCTATTGATACCTAGAGATACTGAAAAAGAGGTTATGAAAGTTTTTAATAGTATAAATATGAAAATTCAATTTACAATGGAGATTGAAAGGGAGGGTGCTTTGCCATTCTTGGATGTAAAAGTTATAAAAATGGAAGAAAAACTAATAACAGATTGGTATATAAAACCAACGAGTGCTGGACGAGTTTTAAATTTTAAATCCAACCATCCCAGTTCACAGAAAATAGGAATGATAAGGGGGTTATTGCATCGTGCTATTTATCTCAGTGGAGAGATTTTTCATAAGGACAATTTGGAGAGAATCAGGTGCATATTAAAGAAAAATAATTACCCTGAGTTTTTCATAAGGAGGGCGTTTGATGTGTTTTTGGTGAATAATAGGGGTAGAATGGAGAATGGTAGTATTAACAGCCAAAGGAAAAATACAATTTTGAATAACGGAGGGAAAAATGTCTTTAAATTTCCTTTTATCCCAGTAATCTCACATAAAGTTGATAGATGTTTGGAGAAAACAAATTCGAAATTAGCTTTTTATAACATTTTAACTGTGGGTTCATTATATAGTAGATTAAAAGATGGAACAGAGAAGGAAAAAAAGTCAGGCGTTGTATATAAGATACCCTGTTCATGTGGAAAAGCATATATAGGACAGACATCGCAATATTTAAAAAAGATTAACACAACATATATATGATTGTAGAGTGTCTAATATTTTAAAAAATGACAAAACCGCCCTAGCTACCCATCATTTTGATCTAAATCATCAATTCAAGTTTGATGACACATTAATATTAGATTTTGAACCAGTGTATTTTAAAAGAACAATAAGTGAAATGATTCACATTTCGTTAAATGATACAGTGAATTTTAGAACAGACACCCAGAATTTAAGTGGCATATATAGTTTTCTGCTAGACAGGTATAAAGATAAAAATAAAAAGTTAAAAAATAAATAATAATATAAAAAAAAAATTTCAAAAATAAATGTAATTAGATGTTGAAGATAAAAATAGATTTCTAATGGATATTTTTTTCATCTAATAATAACTTGACTGGTGTCGTTGACATGTATTTTATTAATATATAAGTTTAATTTATTCGAGGTTGAGATTTTTGTATATAGGGATAAAAAGTAAAAATATTCTATTCTATTTTTTTGTAAGAAGTGATTACTCTTCTGTATTGATAAGGTTGTTATTAAAAAGAGAAAAAAATTGTGTTTTTTGTTAATGTGCCAAATATCTTTTGAAAATTGTATTCTGATGGCCTTCAATGGTAACGAAGGTAATAAGAAAATTTAAACGAATGTGTGACATGACTATTTGGTAGGTAAACTATTGATACATGTATGTTTTTGGATTCTGACTGTACTTTTGTAAATTAATATCAAGAATGTTCTTATAATTATAGAAGCCCTGAAGAAGTCGGCAAAGTCGACGAAACGTTGGTGGATAAATAAAAAAGTCACACATAAAAAACTTGTCCTTATTTTCCCAATATAAACTTTCAAATTATTCATATTTACTTAGATTTCTTATATTTACATTTATATATTTTATAATTAAAAAAGAAAAATCTTTGTAAAACAATTTTTTAAAAATTTTTAAATTTTAATTTCATTGGTGTTTTTCTTGTGTTAGGTTGGTATGTAAGATTTGAATGTTATATTTTGTTATATTGGTAACACATGATTTGAATGTCAAGAATGGTGACCACTCGTTCAGTTATTATTAGTATTAACTTGTAAACTCCTGATGATGGACTAATAATCCGAAATATATTGAGTTTGTATAAACCTCTTTGAGTTTTATTTCATTCACTGTGAAAACTACACACCCTTTACTTTATTAACGATTTTATTATCATTGATATAATTTCATTGGAAATATCTTAAAAAAATTACTTTTTTCCCCTTTGAAAAATCAGAAAAAGTAGGTAAGCGTTTGATTGACATTTTACTATTATTTTAATTAGTATTTCATGTAGAGATGAATGGTAATAATTTTATTAAAATATCTTAAAAATAATTACTTTTTAAACCCTTCAAAAAACCAGAAAAGTAGGTATGGGTTTTTTCTAAATATCTTGAAAATGACTTAACCAATTTTGATGAAATTTAATATTCTAATTAAGTACCTTAGGGACCACAAAAAAGGTTAAATAAAGTTTTTAGTAAAATTATATTTTAAAGTACTTTACTCTAGAGTAAGGTAGTTCCTTTTTTTAATTTTTTATTTTAAATTCTTTAAAATTTATTCAAGTAAGAATGGATAGGCTTCCTCTGTTAAATGCTAAAAATTTGGGAGGAAAATTTATAAGTAACCATAGCAACTGCGTTGTTTTCTTATCCGTTACCTTTGCTGAAGACATAGAGGAATCGAGTTAAAATCAAAAATAGCGATTGATTCTCATCTAATCCCCCCTCATCAACATTTGGTGGATTTTGATTGACATTTTACTATTATTTTAATTAGTATTTCATGTAGATATGAATTGATTTAATTTCATTAAAATATCTTAAAAATAATTACTTTTTTCCCCTTTGAAAAATAAGAAAAGTAGATAAGGGTCCCCCATTATCAACATTTTATGGATTTTGATAGAAAAATAAAATTTATTTTTCTTGAAAATTATTAAGGAAATACTACATAAGTTAATTGTAACGATTTATATTATCATGGATATAATTTCATTGAAATATCTTAAAAAAATTACTTTTTTCACCCTTTGAAAAATCAGAAAAGTAGGTAAGGGTCCCCCTTATCAACATTTTACAGATTTTAATGAAATTCAATTCAGATTTATCACAAAGAAGGAATTTTTATCAGTATTTAGGCAAATGAATAATTTTACATAACGTAAACATAACAAGTGACCGTACTCTTTCAGATATATTCCTAACTTAACACTAATCTACAGTAGAGACCTATGGTGAGTGGTGACTGTACTCGTCATTTACATATGTTTGCGTATTATAATCTGGATAACTGTTAGAATCAAACTATTCAAATCCTCATTCAGAAATATTTTCGAAGTTGTGTCAACGATCTTTTTAAAAGAGTTTCTCACTGTTAGACAAAAAATTTACCACGTAAGCCTACCAATAGATTCCAGTATAATTTTATTCGCTGATATTCATGCAATTTCTCGATTTTTTACACTACGTCAGAGTTTTGATATATTATCGGTTATAATGACGCAAAAGGCCATTTTGACCAATTTTCGAGTACCAATAATTCTAAATATTTTGTTGACATTATAAAACAGTTTCCTCTTTGATTTTCAAAATACCACTTCTTTTTATCTCAATTAGATCTCCAGTTATAACTAAAAAACTAAATCTACGTGATTATACTAGGTGTGCCGGTTAATAATGTCCTTTTTTCGGCATAAGGAAAACACAAATTTTTTCAGAACTGGCAAAAGTGGTTTATTCAAAGTATGCACCATCGGATTCTACACATTTTGACCAACGATCCGGCAAATTGTGTATCCCCTCCAGTAGAATTTCTCCCCTTTCGAGGCGAGCCAAGATTCGAGCCATTTTGCCACTTCTTCGTAATTAGCGAAGTGCTGGTCAGCCAATCCGTGTGCCATTGACCTAAAGAGGTGGTAATCCGATGGAGCGAGGTCTGGAGAGTAGGGCGGGTGGGGTAGGGCCTCCCATTCGAGCGCTTTGATGGTTTCTTTCGTCGATTTGGCGGTGTTCGACGAAGCGTTGTCGTGGAGCAAAATGACACGTCCATGTCTTCGAGCCCATTGCGGCCGTTTTTCGATCAATGCATGATTCAAATTGATCAATTGTTGTCTGTAGCGCATTCCATGCGATTGGCGCGGATCTTCTGCCAGCAAGTCCTCCAGGTCAGCATCCTCAAACTTTTTCGGCTGTCCAGGCCGCTCCTTGTCGTTCACATCAAAACCACCACTTCAAAACCGTCCAAACCAACGTTGGCAGATTTTTTCAGATGAAGCATGGTCCCCATAAACTCCCCCGAGAATACGAGCCGTTTCCGCAGCCGATTTCTTCATTAAAAAATAGTGCAACATCACCTCCCGCAAATGCTCTTTTTCGGCACAAAATCCGCCATGTTTACAAGCCAATATCTCATACACAAATGAACCGAATGTTGACATTTTATATGCCGTTTGAAAGGTGATTACCAACACTATAAAAGCAAAAAAATATTTGGATGAGTTTGGTGGAAAAATACCAAAATGCCATCTGTTAGAAAAAAGGGACATTATTAACCGGCACACCTAGTAAAGGATAATAAACATAGATAAAAACATAAGGTCTTAGTTTTTTAGTTATAACTCGAGTTCTAATTGAGCTACAAACAAGTCGTAATTTGCATATTTTGATTTCAAATATTGGTGTTTAATATTTTATGGGACTCGAAAATAGGTCAAAATGGCCTTTTTCGTCATTTTGACCGGTAATATCTCAGACATCTGACCTGTTGTAATAAATCGGGAAATTACATGATGATTAGCTTATAAAACTCTACTGGAATCCATAATTACATTTACTGGGAGAAATTCTTATTTAATTTTTATCGAGCAGTGTTATTTTTTGATTTTTAGGATCAAGTTTTTTATTTTGATTGTATTTAAAAGTATCTTTCCGTATTTCACTTTCTCTCTCCCCTCTAATTATTTAGTATAAATTATTATTTCTGATTTCTAATCAGGATTAGATTTAGAGTAGATATAGATCTAAATTTTATTATAACCCCAAAACCCCTGGTAGAGAGAAAGAGATAGAATATAGAGCTGATATGTTTTAATCTTGTATTTAAACAAGATTAAGAATATTAGCCTTTGTTGCTGTTTAGGCGTGTTCTGTAATAATAAATTCTTGGTAATAATCAAGAATAAGCTATAAAATATACCTTTATTTGCTTAATAATAATACAAATCGATTTAACAATTTTCATTAACCAAAGACATATATATATAAATTAAAATCAAATTAGATTTTTTTAACAAATTGAACAAAGTAAAACTAATTGAAATTAAAACAAATTAACGAAATTATAAATTAAAGTAATTATAAAGGGTGTACAGCTTTGCTTCCGCCGTTTTTGTCCGAAATTCGAGGCTTTATTGTAAAAAACTGGTTATACATTTATGATTCAAAGTATTGTCCATCACTGGCCACTACTTTCTCCCATCTTTCGGGCAGCGTACGAATCCCGCGTTGAAAAAACTGGTCATCTTTTGAAGCGATCCACGAATCGATCCAATTTTTCACTTCTTCATAAGACCGGAAGTGCTGGTCAGCCAGGCCGTGTGCCATTGATCGAAACAAGTGATAGTCCGAGGGAGCAACGTCTGGAGAATACGGCGGGTGGGGTAGAACTTCCCATTTCAACGTTTCCAAGTATGTCTTGACCACTTTCGCAACATGGGGTCGAGCATTGTCATGCTGTAAAATCACTTTATCATGTCTCTTGTTGTATTGCGGCCGTTTGTCTTTCAATGCTCGGCTCAAACGCATTAATTGCGTTCGATAACGATCGCCTGTGATTGTTTCAGTCGGTTTTAACAACTCATAATACACTACGCCGAGCTGGTCCCAGCAAATACTGAGCATGACCTTGGAACCGTGAATATTCGGTTTGGCCGTCGACGTGGAAGCATGGCCGGGATATCCCCATGATTTTCTGCGCTTGGGATTATCGTAATGAACCCATTTTTCGTTCCCAGTCACAATGCGATGCAGAAATCCCTTCCGTCTTTGCCTTGCAAGCAGCTGTTCACAAGCAAACAAACGCCGTTCACCATCTCTCGGCTTCAACTCGTACGGCACCCAATTTCCTTGTTTCTGAATCATTCCCATTACTTTTAGGCGTTTTGAAATGGCTTGTTGCGTCACTCCCAATGATCCTGCCAATTCTTGTTGCGTTTGACACGAGTCTTGATCAAGTAATGCCTCCAATTCTGCATCTTTGAAAACCTTCTCTCTTCCACCGCCATGCTGGTCTTCGACGTCAAAATCACCGTTTTTGAAGCGTTGAAACCACTCTCGGCACGTTCTTTCACTAATAGCGGCCTCACCATAGGTATTTGAGAGCATTCGATGAGCCTCAGGCGCAGATTTCTTCATATTAAAGCAGAAAATTAAAACCCCCCGCAAATGACGAGAATTTGGCTCGTAAGCTGACATGTTTAATCGAGAATAACTTTGTGATGCAGACACAAATCGACTAATATTTCGATGGGGTTATGTTTACAAATTCCTAAGCTTATTGTATGACATCTACGATCTATTTATTTCGACTACCACTTACCGCTACAGCCATCTATTGCGAAACGGCGGAAGCAAAGTTGTACACCTATTATATTAATTACCTTTTATTATATTTATTTATTTTTTCATAAACCTTATTGCGTTAACAACAATAAGAAATAGAAAATAAACAATGAAAATGAATATAGAAATTATAATTCAAAATTTACGTCAAAAGTTAATACACTGGATTGTGAAAAATCCCTTACTATAAAAACAATCCAAAAAAAAAATTAAAAAAACATTATTTTAAACGTTACGACTACAGTCAACAATGTTACTTTTAATTGTGTTTTAGAGTGATTTACAATGAATTGTACAAATTAACTTTTTAAATATATAATATTTAAGAATTCTACAATAGTTAATCTCAGCCATTTCGAAAAAAACATCTGAAATGAGTGTCAAAACGTCGTGCATCCTGATGAGATTTCCGCATTATATTCTAAATGGTTTTAGCCAGTGCTCTAGTCGAAAAATCAGCAGAAGGTATAAAAATCGTAAAAATCAGCATACACACAGGTGCAAAGCCCGCCCTGGACGGGAATTTTGCTAGTCAGGGGTTTTTAAATAATAATTTAAATTGAAAATAATGGAATGCAGCCCAGGGGTAGTGAGTAAAGAATAAATTAACACATATCCAAATAAGGTGTAATCTATAATCCTTCCTCCTTTTCTTTCAAACCGACAGTTTCGGAGGATTTTTCCCTCTTTCTTTAGAGTTCCTTCCATTGACCATTTGAAACCCTGAAGAAAGAGGGAAAAATCCTCCGAAACGTCTGTTTGAAAGAAAAGGAGGAAGGATTCCAATAGATTACACCTTATTTGGATATGTGTTAATTTATTCTTTACTCACTAGCCTTCCATTACTTTCAATTGAGATTTCTAACAGTCCGTCTCTCTCAGAGAAAATTTCGTGCAAATAATATTTTAAATTTCCTAATTTTAATAAATTTTATTTGTCATCAACTTTTAGTGGGTTTTAAAAATAAAAATCACGTCGATGTCGTCGCGCAAGTCGATTATAATAAGTATTAGATAGATAAAATAATAGAATAAAATGTTTTAATCAGGGATTTTTTCAAAATTTATCATTTTTAAAAGCAAATTGAAACAATTTAAAATATTTATTTAAACTCCTATTCAAAAAGTTAATTTTTCAAAATTTTTAAAATTTTCAACTATAGCAGAGGGTCTATGCCGTAAATCGACGTATACTCTCCACTATAACCCTGGTTTTAGTCGAAACTTTTCCTTCGATAAATGTATCAGTATTCTAATACATATTGTAACGTTTTTAAGAGTAAAATAATTTCTGGATTTGAGAAATATAATCAATCTTTATTTCCAATCCAAAAAAAAAAAAAAAAAAACAACAACACAAAAAAATCAATTAAAATCTCTTTGTTTATTTACAAGTCAGAGACCTCGCAAGTCAGCATTTCATTTCTGCTTTTCCAAAGTCCGTTACAATATAAAACATTGTATATGGATGTTTCACATCTACTGTATGAGCCACACACCCAGCAAATTTTAGTTTACTTTTTTTTAGAATAGAAAAAGTACCTAACTAGTAAGAGTCGTTTATTTGAAAATGTGCTCTATTTTTTTAAGGTTACAAATGGTTTCCCTTTGGAATACTATTTATTTTTCATTTAGATAGCCAGGATCGAAGAATCTGGCCCCATTTATCACAGGCAGCTGCTTTCCAATGCACGTTAGATGCAGTTTCTCTTGAAACCAAGCCTATCAGCCTATCTAAACTAAAGATTTTTTTTTTTTTTTTTATAAAGATACTGATACAAGAAGAAGTTGCACCAAGAAGGTACAACCTCTGTAGTCCGTGGTGGACCCTTGTAACGTGAAGATAAGGGGAGATTTAGTGATTGGGTAGAAGTCGAAGGTATCTGTGGATGCTGGTCTTGAAAGATTGAAGGTCATAAGTTGCTGGAAAGACGGTCGGGGGAAGAGAGTTCCAGTCTCTAGATGTCATGGGGATAAATGAATTGGCGAATGCGTTTGTTCGATTAGTATCCAGTTTAAGCGCGTAGGGGTGTTGAGTTTTAGAAAATCGTGTATTTCGCGCAAATGAAGCCCTTGGTGGGATTATCGATTTAATTTCGTCAGAACAAAAGCCATGGTAGTATCTATAAAAAAGGGAAAGGGCGGAGACAGATCTACGATGGGCTAGGGAGTCGAGAGTGTCAGTTAATGTAGGATCGCCTATCAGTCTGATAGCTCGTCTCTGAATTGCGTCCAGGGTTTCAAGAGAATACTTGGGGGCCCCTCTCCACAAATGCGAGCAATATTCAAGACAGGGGCGAATTTGAGCCTTGTATAATATAAGGAGTTGAGTGGGGGTGAAAAATCGTTTGGTTCGGAAAAGAAAGCCAAGCTTACATGCTGCAGCCTTTGCTACTGAGATAATATGGTCATTCCAAGAGAGGTCAGAACCTAAGGAGACACCTAACAATGATATTTTATTACGAAATTCCAATGAGCTCGAATCAAAGGAAATGTCCGGAAGGTTCCTATCTGCGCGCCTAGAAATTAGGCAGCATTGTGTTTTACCAGCATTAAAGTTTACCAAGTTGTGAGATCCCCATTTTTTAGCATGCTTAAGTCTGAATTTATTGAGGAGGCTATGTTTGCGCGATCGTCTAGTAAGGATTGAGCGTTGTGGAGGGTGCTATCGTCAGCGTAACAATGTATTGGATTGGAGGGCAGATTTAATAGGTCATTAATATAGATAATAAAGAGCGTGGGAGAAATGACTGAGCCCTGAGGAACTCCAGCATTAGTATTAAAGGACGAGGATGATATTCCGTCAACCTCGACTTTAATAGAGCGGTTTGAGAGAAAGCTCTCAAGCAACTTGCAGAGGCTCTGAAAGATGGGTTATTAACTCCCATGTCATTCAATCCTTTTATTTTATAATATATGTGTATAAAATTATTTCAAGAGTTGAATATTTTCTTTATTAATATTATCATTTATCATTTTTTATGTGATAAAGTTGAATTTCTATAGTATATTAATATTGATGTTATTAAAAATAAATTGACGAAATGAATTTGTTTTTTAATTTAAACCTTTAGACCATGTGAAATATATAGACACGCCCTCTGCTACTCAACACACAGAGTGAAGTGAGGCCAACATGACGTCACGTTCTTGCAATAAATATTTTGGTAATATTAATATAATATTTTGTTGTAAATAATGGAATTTCGCTATCTGTGGATTTGCATATTGTATTGTATATGTCAGTGGTTCTTAACCTTTTTAAGCTGGGACCCAAATTTGAGAAATTTGTTCATGTCGTGACCCCCCATCTCGCGTCAAAAAAAATATAATTGCTTTTTTTAGACGATACTTGAGAAATTTTCTTTAATTTTCAATGATGACTTTTTTAACTCACATATAATAATATAATTTTGTAACTATTAAGGTAATTGTTTCGCGGCAATACTAGCAAAAAGTTAATGCTAGAGTATATAGAACAGACAATAAGGATTCATAATTCATAAGCCCAAAACTTTTTGCTGTTTATGTACCGATTCTAGCCAATCCTGTGCTCGTTTGACAAATCTGGCACCATTGTAAGAGATTGAATATTTTTATATTATAATGAGAGATAAAATACATTTTAAATTTCTATAAAAATTGTTTTATTATTTTTTAACAATTGTAATCAACGCCTACGTTACACCTTATGAAAATTATAATTTTGAAAAATTCTAGCGCATGCTCGCTTTATACATCTTTCGCTGGTTAAATAAATGCGCCGTTGCCAAATTGTTTTTAGTGTAAATTTTTTTTATACATTTTTCATTATTTATTAATTATTATCTCAGAAACTGTGTTGTAACTATGAATCAAAATTGTCTTAAAATATGTATTGGTTATTGTTTAATTTTGGTTTAGTTTTTTATAAAAATGGTAAGAAGGGTTTCTTAATTATAATTAAATATGTATGTAAACTTTCCAATATTCCTTATTAAATTGAAAGTTTTTGCCGAGAGTAGCAGAATTTTATATATTGAAGGAGACAATAAAAGAGTGTGTCTTCTGCTGGAATTATAAATTTTATTTATTTATAACGAGACTATAGTTTCGAGGGCTTTGACATCGTCATGAGAATATGTACAACTTTCATTCATAGAATTAATTCCTGTGAATGACAGTTGTAATATACTGATGAAGAGGGCAAAGCCCTCGAAACTATAGTCTCGTTATAAATAAATAAAATTTATAATTCCAGCAGAAGACACACTCTTTTATTGTCTCCTTCAATATTCCTTATAGTGCAAATGTATAAGAGTCTGAAAAACTAATTTTGAAATTTAATATCTCCGGTACTATATTGTTCATAAATTTCGTTTTGCCACCAATCGATGCAGAAGTATTTAAATAATAATCTGTCTAAATTTCAAAAAAAATACTAAGAAAACATATTTGGCAGAACAACTACCTTAAGATAACCAAAGGTACTTTTCGATCTAAGGGAAATTTAATGAAAAAGAGCAAGTTTTTCATATTTTCTTTTTTATAGTATTGAATAAATCAAAATATATGTTTCAACTTATAATAATAAGTAAAATATTTGATTAACAACTCTGCGCGACCCAAAGAATATGTTTTGCGACCCAATTTTGGGTCGCGACCCATAGGTTAAGAACCACTGGTATATGTTATAAAAAAAAAATATTGTATATTTGTATAAATATGTAAGGATTGTAATAAGTGAATTGATCAATGAACGAATGAAGTATAGATGTAAATATGATATATATTTGTATGAATTGTGAATGTATGTTGTATATTTGTGTATAAAAAAAAAAATTGAATAAGTAAATTGATCAATGAACGAATAAGGTGTGAATTGTGGAATTGTTGCTAATTGTACATTTTGTATATTGGGTGATATGAACCAACCATACTATTTGAGAATATGTTAATAACTAATCCCAGTACGCACTCTTGTGCGCATCTGTCTTGGAAGGGGTTTGGTCTATATATATTAGATTCAAAAGCCATTTAGCCATCTAATTAGGAAAAGAAGGAAAAAAAATTGTTTTTCTATGCCTTTGTTAAAAATGAAGAAAGTTTTTGAACACTACTGTGGAGAGAAGAAGGAAACATTTTATTTGTTTCAATCATTGACCCTTTGAAGTGAGTAAATTATATATTTTTTTCTATTGATAATTTGGCTGTTTACATTGTATTTATAATTATATTGTTTTATTGTTGAAATGTATGATGACCAACCCCATTTTTATAATTTTGTCATATTGGTTTATAGACCCTGAAGAAGGAGGGAAAAATCCTCCGAAACGTCGGTTTGAAAGGAAAGGAGGAAGGATTCCAATAAATTACACTTTATTTTATATGTGTTAATTTTTTCTTTCCTCACTACCTCTGGGCTGCCTTCCATTACATTCAATTATATTATATATTATTTATAGAAATAATATAGGTATACCTACTCTAAGACAATGCTTTTTAAACTATGTCAGTCTGTCTGTAAATCTAATACAAAATGTCAATATCACAAATTTTTTGAAATTCAATGACAGATAGGTGCCTATTATACCTACTTCGAATTCACTAAACATTAATTTTTAACCGACTTCAAAAAAGAAGGAGGTTCTCGAATTTGACTGAATTTTTTTTTTTTTTTTTTTTTTTTTGTGCCTATGTTATCTCATATCTCCGCCAATTGTGGACCGATTTTGAAATTTTTTTGCATTGGGTCCAGTCTACCTTCCGATTGGTCCCATTTTTTTCATAGGTATTAGACCTTTTTGTTAGGTTTGTTCAGGACTAACTTCTTTGTTTATCAACCGATTTCGATGATTCTTTTTTTATTGGAAAGGGGGTATCTTAGGGATGGTGTCATATTAATTTGGTCAAGTTCTGATGATATGATCACTATTAATAACATCACTAAAAAGAGAAAAATAAAAATTTTTAAGAAAAAAATAAAACCGACTTCAAAAAATTAAATGCAAAAAATAAAATACACTAAAAGGTATAAAATAATTATTATCTTATTTAGTTACAACTAAACGACGAAATATTAACAGGAAATTACTTTTTTAAGTCGGTGCCAAACATATACCTTTTATGAATCGCACTCGGCGGATCTTACTTAGTACGTTTGGCGGGTACGCTCGCTTATAGGTATAGTTTGTTTGGCACCGACTTCAAAAAGTAATTTCATGTTAATATTTCGTCGTTTAGTTGTAACTAAATAAGATAATAATTATTTTATACCTTTTAGTGTATTTTATTTGTTGCATTTAATTTTTTTAAAGTCGGTTTTATTTTTTTCTTAATTTTTTTTTTCAAAACTTTTCAAATTAATTTTTGGCGTTTGCACATAATAATTTTGTCATTTATCATTGTTTCATTATCATTGTTATCCTATGTTTCCGCTACCCCAAATGGCGTTTCGATCCATAGTTTTAAAAATACTGCCCTAGAGTAGATCTGATTTCTATAAATTTTATATAATAAATATTTATTTGAGTTAATTTTTTTATATTAAATTTATTCATTCGTTATGCAAATAGGGTCACTGTAAGTGCCGTCTTATCAAACCCGAGGCTTTTAACAGCTAACAAGAGCGTCTCTTCTTTGTTTTAATCTACTATTAAAATATTTATCCAAAGAATTTAAAGATATTTCTTTAATTAGAATATTTAAAGATAAGAGCCCTCCTTATTCCAAAAGTAACGCTAAAAGCGACTAAAAAGAAAAATATGGACAAAATGTTTCCCTCTATTTCTGGGCTTATTTAACAACTTCTTGGGCTTAGCCGGAAACTTAACGTCATATTAGGGAATGTCTTAGACTTTAATTGGCCTTTGAAATGCCTTGGGTTAAGGAATTTGAACAAGGGGCCCTGCTGTGTCCGACGCCCCCTCACGTAGCAAGGGACTTAAGCAGTTTAATACCTGCTCACCAGTATACTAATTTGATTTGTTAAATATTTAATTAAAGTGGGGGTTATTTGACCTGAATAAATTAATAAAATAGGTATTTCGGAGTTTTTTTTTCTCAATCATTCTTCGGGTGTTAACTACAAGATTTCGTTGAATGCATATGAATAAAAAACATTTAATTAAAAGGAGACAATATAAAAATAATTTTTAAGAAAAAAATAAAAACCGACTTCAAAAAATTAAATGCAACAAATAAAATACACTAAAAGGTATAAAATAATTATTATCTTATTTAGTTACAACTAAACGACGAAATATTAACATGAAATTACTTTTTGAAGTCGGTGCCAAACTAACTATACCTATAAGCAAGCGTACCCTCCAAACGTACTAAGTAAGATCCGTCGAGTGCGATTCATAAAAGGTATATGTTTGGCACCGACTTCAAAAAGTAATTTCATGTTAATATTTCGTCGTTTAGTTGTAACTAAATAAGATAATAATTATTTTATACCTTTTAGTGTATTTTATTTGTTGCATTTAATTTTTTGAAGTCGGTTTTTATTTTTTCTTAAAAATTATTTTTATTTTTCTATTTTTAGTGATGTTATTAATAGTGATCATATCATCAGAACTTGACCAAATTAATATGACACCATCCCTAAGACACCCCTTTCGGATAAAAAAAGAACCATCGAAATCGGTTCATAAACAAAGAGGTTAGGTCTAAACAAACCTAATAAAAAAGGTCTAATACCTATGAAAAAAAAACAAAAAAAAAATGAGACCAATCGGAAGCTAGACTGGACCCAATGCAAAAAAAAATTTCAAAATCGGTTGAGAATTGGCGGAGAAATGAGGTAACATAGGCACAAAAAAAAAAAAAAAAAAAAAAATTCAGTCGAATAGAGAACCTCCTCCTTTTTTGAAGTCGGTTAAAAAGAGTGTGTTGAGTGGATATTGATGAGGCAGTTAAAAATTCAAAAAAATAGAGATATTGTTGTGCCGTCGAGAATTTTTTCCTTAAATATAAATATAATTATTCTTAAGAGTAATATTTTGGCAGCCGGCTTCCTTTTGATTGTAATTGTGACTGTTTTACAATGGGTAAGGGATTTTACAACTTCCTGAACATAAAATGTCAAATATCTGATCTGCCGAGACTCAGTATCGAACCAGCGTACTTCGAGTCAGCGACCCGACACTCTACCACTGACCCACTAGACAATTTTTTTTATTTATAAATTTAATATTTACAGATTCAACATTGTAAATCAATACATTACAAGTACAACAGATATACATGATTATATGAAATTTACAAATGTTTTTTAATTGTTCCTTATAAATAGTTTCCTGCCCAATGAGCTTACACTACTAATATATTTTAATTTTGTTCTTAATATTTAATAATGTTTACAAATATGAGTATAATTAGGTTTATTATACAATTTTTTAATTATCCTTAATATAAATATTTACATATTTAATTTTATTTTAATTTTATTTTATATGCAGGGAAAGATTCTAGACAAATAAAAACCCTGCTTTTGGTAGTCGGTTAGGTGTTGATTTTAATTGATTTCAGTTTATTACGCCTATTTTTCTATAGATGTTTATATACTTCTTTTTGCTGCCAAAGCTATTTTCTATTGTTTTTTTAATTGTATTGGTGAGTTTATTGTATTTTAGTTGGTTTGTATAAAATGATTTTGAAATTTTGATTATATGTTCATTAATTGTTTCTATCTCTGCTAATTTGTGTAGTTGTTTGTTTGAAGTGGATGTGTTGCGATCTAATATTAATCGCAAGCACTTGTTTTGGAATGTTTGTAGGGGTTTCTGTGTAGTTTTGCTGGTGTGACACCACGCTGGAGCAGCATACGTGAGTGCAGGTCTAAGAATTGTTTTATATAGGAGTTTTTATTTTTGAGTGAAAGGCAAGAATTCCGAGATAGCAGCGGAAAAAGATTTCTCATATTTCCATAGCTCTTTCTTAGTGAGTTTTGATGTGTTCTTTGAAGGTTAGTCTGCGGTCTAGATGGATGCCCAAATATCTGGCTGTATTTTTAACGGGGATTATCTGTCCGTCTACTTTCAGTTGCTCTATTATTCTATTGTTTGTGTATTTTTTAGTGAATAGTATGTTTTCTGTTTTAGATGAATTTAGACTGATTTTCCATTTTTTGAAATAATTTACGATTTGACCAATGTGGATTTGGTTCCTGCATTTATTTGCCACTCCAGCATTGAATGATCTGGCGAATACCGCCGTGTCATCCGCGTAGAGTGCCAGATTCGTGTGTTGTTTTATTTGTAGGGATATCGTTGACGAAAAAGAATGAACAGTTTTAGGGCCTAATACAGATCCTTGGGGAACCCCTGCGTTAATAGTGAGTCAGCGACCCGACACTCTACCACTGACCCACAGTCGCCCCTAAATAGAATATATATATATATAAATTGTTTATGTGAATGTGGCAAATAATTTTTGAAATTTGTGTTTCTTATGGTCTTCAGTGGTAACGAAGATAACAAGAAAATTTAGACGAATGTGTGGCATGACTATTTGAAACCCTGAAGAAGTCGGCAAAGTCGACTAAACGTTGGCTGATAGATAAAAAAAGTCACCCATAAAAACTTGTCCTTATTTTTTTTCCTATTATAAACTTCCAAATTATCCAAACACTCCAATATCTTTAAAATATCGTAATAGTGAATAATAAATATAATGAGATAAATAAATAATTTATTTTCTCTCCATTTTTTTTTCAACCATCGTTAATAGTTGATTAAATTGATCTAAAAGTCAAGGGAAAAGAAAAAAGGAAAAAAAACAATCTCAGTGTTAAGTGAGATAGATGTCAATAATTAATTAATTATTAGACGAAAGAGATTAATTACAATTCGATTAGATAATAGTAAAAAAAAAGTTCTGAAAGCTTTAATTTATTGGAAAAACAACAGAGTTAGAAATAAACAACAACAACAACAACTTTATTTTATTTTGTGCAAAAAACTTTTCTACTACCCTAGATTGATATTCATTAAATTCGAAAATAACACTTCCTATATCTACTCTGTTTAAATATAGGGTGTCCAAAACTAAGCTCCTATTTCGGGAACAATGTTATAACTACTATTAAGCCTGCATTGGCGATATTTTATAATCTTCATCTACTTAGAAAGAAAGAAATTAATGATGTAGAATTATACGAGTATTATGAAAATAAATGAAATATTAATTACTCGTGTTGATATAATATATTAACTAATTAATTCATTCTAATTAGGTTGCCATGGCAACAACAATGTATTTATTATTATTATTGAGATAGAAAATAAACAAACATGATCTTTGTTTTAACTAATATGTCTATTTCATAATTTATTTATAATATATGATGTGAGGGAAAAAGGCCCTTATCTTCACCGGCCAGCTTTTTTTTCAGGAATTGCAAAAAGGTGAGTTAAATGTGGGTCTAATTTTTTATTACATTTTTCAATTCGGCAGCAAATTTTCTTTCGAAATAGAATAATAGTCAGGGTAAATAAATTGACACGTTCTGATGTGGCCATTCACTTGACTTTACCATACACTTCTGGTTGAGTTTGGTACTAGGGCCTAGATTTTCATTTTTTGACCCCACGTTCCCATTTTGGGTGGTTTGTTTTTGCTGCCCCCCTCCCCCCTCACTAATTTTGGAGCCAGGAAAAAATATTTTCGTTATTAAAGGTTCATTTTATAGTATATTTCATTTTTCTTGTTTTTTTTTAGTTTGAAAATATTATAATTTTAAATTTTAACCCGGGGGGAGGGGGGAGTTTTTAAATTTAAGAGAGAATTTAAAATTAAGGGGCGTGGTGGGGGCCACCACTCCCCTTAATTTTGGGTCGTTATATACCAAAATCTAATCAGCTCTTAATCTCAATGCAACAAAACTAAGTGAAATTTGGTTTCGATATTCACACTAGTTTTTGAGCTAGCTCGTCCACAAAAATTTGGTAACGCACAGATTAACAGACATTTTGACAAATGAGTTATTATCTCAAAAAATATAATTTTTCGATGTTCACTTATTAGAGCTTTTTTGTAGACCGAAATTCCATGGTTTCGCTCAATTTTTTGTAATCAAAACAGTTTTAGCTGTTTTTGAGATATTTCGAAAAAAAACAACACTTTTTTCATGCATGATTACAATACTTGACCATACCCTGTATGGTAGATACAATGCCCTATTTTTGTCTGATTAAAAATAGTTAAAATTTAAACGGCTATAACTAACTCAAAACTACGTTTTTTAATTCTAAGTATTCAGAAATTCATAATTCAGTAAATTTTTGGAATTTTTGTGTGGGAAAAAAGCTTTTTGTTCAGTTGATTTCTCTAGAAACAGGAGATGCCATTAGTTTGATTTTGACTAGAGGGTGAAAAAAATAAGGACCCTTTTTCCTTGCACTATCACATAAATATATTGAATATTAAAAGTTACAATCACGTGTTTTTATAATAAAATTTTCTATCTCTCTAAATTATACAATATGTTGCTGTAAATGTGAAAGTTTTTTAAGCAAGGCATAATTTTAAATTATTTTTGTTTGGAGATAAATTATATAAATATGAGAAACTTAAAGGACTATTTTCACCACTCAAACTTCTCCATTTAAATGACGGTGGAGTGAGATTTCTTTCTACACATTATTCAAGTGAAAATAATAAATTTTTAATAAATAATAAAAACTTTCAGTTTAATATATTGCCATACTCAGCCCAGGTAACACACAATATCCCCAGAATATTCTAAGAAGTTATTTAAAGGACATATATATTCCAATTATCTCCAGGAGATCCACAGAATATTTAAATGGGATTTAATCTTCTGAGAATATTCTTTTCCGAATATTCCAAGAATGCGCAACTAGGAATATTCCGGGAAAGTGAATTTAATGTCCTATACGAATATTTTAGTTCTAAGAATATTCCCAGAATATCTACGAAGATTGAAAGATTATTCACAGGATATTCCAATGTCCAGAGAAGATATTATCAGAATATTTATAGATTATTCTTGTGCTACCTGGGGGTGCACTAGTAGAATTATCACAATTTTTCGAAATATCAGCTATGTGTATTTATTTTCTCATTATAGATCATTAAAAACCCTTTAAATAATAGTACCTATTGCTTCTTGTTGCAAATCGATGTTATTGGTAAAAATTATAGTTTATTGTTTGGAGCTGTAGGTCGCACTTTCAGAAGAATTTAAATAAAAATCCTTGCTATTGGAGGTGGAACCATTATCACCGTTCCGGTTTCAGATAATAAAGGTCCACGTATTTTAAAATACAGTAGGTTCAGTAGATTTAATTTTGATGCAAAATAGCTGGTACGAAAATACTTTATAATTAAGGGCCAGTTTCATAAAAAAAAAATAATCCTCAGCTTACTCAACTCCAGGTTGAGAGTGATCCTGGAGTTCCAAACAATATGAATTTCATAAAGCAAAATAGTGTCGAGTTAGCTCACCCCGAGTCAAGGTTAGAAAAATAGGTTGGCAATGGCGAAATTCCCTAGATTTTAGTTATTTAAAAAAAAAAAATTATGTTTAAATTTTTTTTTGTTTTGACATTCGTCTTGTAACCTTTTATTATTTAAAAACAATCAAATTTTTTTTCTATTTAAACATATAAAAATAAAGTGGTAAAAAAGTAAGTATATAGATACAACAAAACTGAGACAAATCATATAATTTTAATAATCAGTAGAGATTGTGGTGTTGGTGCAAGGTGAAACATCTTTAATAAAGATAAGAGTAAATAAATATTTTATTTAATATGGATTTACTATGAGTTAAGGATACTAGGTCACTTATTTCACATTATAATTAAAAAATTAAAAGATATAAAATTTTTTTCTATATATTGAAAAAGAAAAAAAAATTTTATATCTTTTAATTTTTTAATTATAATGTGAAATAAGTGACTAGTATCCTTAACTCATAGTAAATCCATATTAAATAAAATATTTATTTACTCTTATCTTCATATAATTTTAAAAATTTGAAATGTATTGAATAATTGAATATTAAATTTTAGTTGTTAGAAATTTTCTTTAGGAGACGGACTGGTATAAATATGCAATTGGATGTTGATGAAAGCAGTCCACGGTGGTTGTAAAAAATAAGACTATAATGGTTTTATTATTTTACATTTATTTGTTAAACCGACGTTTCGGAGATTTATTCTCTCCTTCTTCAGGGTAACAAAAAGTCAATGAAAGTAGTTCAAAACATAGTTACTTTCTGTCTCCTTTGACAATGCCAAAAAACATTATAAAATTTTTTTTCATCTCGAATAGAAAATAAAGTAAAAAGCAATTGATGATCCATATGTACATATGGATCAATGCAACGTGCTTGTATCATCAGCTTTTTACTTTTTTCTATTCGAGATGAAAAAATTTAATAATGTTTTTTGGCATTATCAAAGGAGACAGAAAGTAACATGTTTTGAACTACTTTCATTGACTTTTGTTACCTGAAGAAGGAGAGAATAAATCTCCGAAACGTCGGTTTATAAATAAATGTAAAATAATAAAACCTCTATAGTCTTATTTTTTACAACCACCGTGGACTGCTTTCATCAACATCCAATTGCATTAAATTTTAGATAGAATATGGACCAATCTTCAATTAAAAATAAAAGAACTCCAAATTTCACCATAGAAGAGGAGAAACGTTTAGTTTTCCTCGTAAATAAACATGGGATGATTTGGCATCAGAATTTAATTGGGGATTCCAATCGTTTGCGATCTAATTTTATTCTACGAAATAATGATAAAAATTGAACTATTTTATTAGAAATATCTGCTTTCTTCGATTTTAGTTAGAATTTTTTTTAATTTAATTTATTAGATATTTACTTTTAAAAAATATACCTAGGTATATAATGAATTCTTTTGTTTTATTCTAATTCCGTGTTAACATAAATTAAAATTCTATATACATTTATATAGGTATATTTGGCTATATTTAATATTATTATTATAAAAATAAATAATATAACGATTTGTTTTGAATTCTTTTGATTTGAAACTCTAACCTATAAAACTTTTTCTAATGTCAATTGTCAAGTTCGGAGAGTTAAATATAGGGGTTAAGTCTGCGATAACCCTATGTTTTTTATGAAACATATTTCGAGAGCTAACCCTAGGGTCTTCCCTAGCATAGGATTATCTTAGTTTTATGAAACTGGCCCTAAGAGATATTTTCCTGCAATTATTAACTAGTTCTGATGTTTGTAGGTATGTGCTCAAAAACTGAGTAATATCAGTTAAAAGAGAATTTTAGTCAGCTGAAAAGAGATAAATAAGAGAGAAATGGACACTTACTGCAGGCGAGCAGAGACATGGACAGGGCCATCAGCCAGAGGCAAATCGTCATGGTTGCCATGCCCATCCGGAGCGGCGCGCTAATCCCCGACTGCAACCTGCAAAAAATCAACATTATTATTATTATCTATTAGAAGGTGGGAAAAGTTATGATAAGCTTTTCAGCTAAACTTTTTTGAGTTTAAAGGCAGGTGAGGGTCCATATAGTTATAGGTTCAGAATAGTTCCAAAAAATATGTGATACCCGGAAAAAATATCTACTCTTATTAAACGAGCAAAAATTGTATATTTATTTATATATATATATATATGTTTGTATATATATTTATTTGTTTATATATTTGTATCTTGGTTCTATTTTGAAAACGACTTTACCGATTTTGATGAAATTCACGAGTTAGGGGGTTGTTGGGGTGACAATTCGATCTGTCACGGTCTCATCTTCGACAAAATTGTTTTTGATGGGTTTTTTCGTAATCAAATTAATTATTCTCAAGTAGACAAATCCCATTCTTAGGGTTTTAAAAAAAGGTTTCCCTTTTCCTTTTGTGCTTGATAGCAAATTGAAAAAATTAATATCCTATTTTTGAGAAATTACAAAATTAAGTTTTACGCTAATAAAACCCTATCAAATGATTCTCATTATATATAGAGGTAATGTTTGAATAATTATTTAGTCAGTCACATAAAATAAATAAATAGATTACTTTTAGATAATTAACATTATTTATTAGATAGATTTACTAAACAGTTTCGGCCACCCTTGGTAGACCATCTTCAGTAGTAAGTAGTGAAAATTGAAACATTTTTATACATATTTACCATTATTATTATAATTTCCGTCCATAATTTGTATTAATTTGAAAGTTTATATTGGGAAAATAAGGACAAGTTTTTTATGTGTGACTTTTTTATTTATCCACCAACGTTTCGTCGACTTTGCCGACTTCTTCAGGGCTTCAAATAGTCATGTCACACATTCGTCTAAATTTTCTTATTACTTTCGTTACCATTGAAGGCCATCAGAATTTGGCACATTCACAAAAAAACACAATTTTTCTTTTTATATTAACAATTTCATTAATACAAAACAGAAATCACATATAACTATATAGAATAAGGCAACCCTGTTTTTTTTAAACTAGAATAAAATATTTCACCAAGTACCAACACCAAATTCCTTAAAAACTATAGAATAAAATATTTTATTCTAGTTTAAAAAAACAGGGTTGCCTTATTCTATATATACCATATGTGATTTCTGTTGTGTTGTATTAATGAAATTGTTATTATAAAGAGAAAAATTGTGTTTTTTTGTGAATGTGCCAAATATTTTTTGAAAATTGTATTCTGATGGCCTTCAATGGTAACGAAAGTAATGAGAAAATTTAGACGAATGTGTGACATGACTATTTGAAGCCCTGAAGAAGTCGGCAAAGTTGACGAAACGTTGGTGGATAAATAAAAAAGTCACACATAAAAAACTTGTACTTATTTTCCCAATATAAACTTATTTACTTCTTCTTCTTCTTCTTCTTCTTATTGTTAGGCTAAAAGCCTGTTTACTCCAGAGCGTCTTTCCATCGTTTTCTTGGACGGCCTCGTCTTTTTTCCTGGTAGAGTTGTTGTCATATACCTTCCTCACCAGCCGGTCTTCATTCATTCGCAATACGTGTCCACTCTTTCTTTTCTTCTCCTTTGGACCCATACGCTGACATTTTGTATATTGCACTTTTCCCTAATATCTTCATTTTTTACCCTGTCCATCCTTGTTTTACCCGCAATTCTGCGTAGCGTTTTCATCTCACAAACTTCCAATATTTTTCTTGTTTTTTCGGTGTCAGTTCTTGTTTCGGCCGCATATGTCAAAATTGGTCGCACAACGGTCTTATATATGCGAACTTTTGCTTCCGTTCCCAGAAACTTGTTTGACCAAACCGTTTCATTCAGGCATCCTGATATTTTGGACGCCTTAATAGATTGGAGCCTGACTTCCTCGCTAACACTTTCGGAGCTGGTAATCTGAATGCCGAGATAATTGAAGGATGACACTTGCTCTACTATGGTGTTATAAAGTTGTAGCTTACAACGTATTGGTTCTCTCGCTATTGTGAGAGTTTTCGTCTTTTTCGAAGATATCTTGAGTTGGAATTTTTCGCAGGAAAGTGCAAATTTATGTAAGAGTCGTTGGAGGTCGTTTTCTTATTTACAATTATACAAAATAAAAACCATAAAATTTAATATTCATACATACAATTTTGTTCAAAATTTGGAATTTGTCTTTCTGCATATACCTATAACTCATGCTCAATTTATTAACATGGATATTTCAACTATTTTCAATTTTCAATAAATAAATCATTTATAAACACTTGTCATTGTATTATATTTAGAATCTGATTTGAACTGATGATCAATTAAATCAGTGTTTCTTAACCTTTTTAAGCCGCGACCAACATTTGAGAAATATGTTTATGTAGTGAACCAAAAAAAGCTAAATTTTTACATTACCTTTTTTTAATTCATACTTGAGAAATTTTCTTCAATTTTACAATGAGATGACCTTTTTTTTAAACAATTAAAATAAAAAAAGCACAAATTTCTCGAAAGATGGGGAAAATGTATAACAAGCGATGTAGCATACTTTGAGTCAAGCACTTTTTATCATTTTTTCCGAATTTAACGTTTTTTTAGATAAAAAAATCCCCATTTCATACTTGTACCTACACCTGGTAAACATCCAAAAAGATTCATTTCTGGTGAAAAAAGTTTTCTGTTTTTTCTTTAGTTCTAAGACTGGTTTAACGCAACATTTCGCTTTCATTCACGAACTCCCATAATTTTTTCCGGTTCCCAAAACTCAAAAGACCCATGAAAGAACTGAGATTTGCCACGATCGAGGAAATTAAGACCGCATCGCTGCAAGAGCTCAAGGGTATACCAAAAAGCGCATATCAGAAGTGCTTCAAGGATTGGAAAAAGTGCTGACACAAGTGTATTATATCTAAGGGCCAGTTGTATGTCGCAAAGTAAATGCTTTTTACCACTAACCAAGGGTAGATGGTAAATGGAGGGGCTGGGATGGCCAATTAGATGACAGGCACTGAAAGTTCCTGTCATCTGATTGGCCATCCCATCTACCCTTGGATAGTGGTAAAAAGCATTTACTTTGCGACATACAACTCGGCCTTAAGGGGGATTACATTGAAGAGGACAAAATAGATATTGATGAAATAACAAATATTTTTCGAGAAATGGACAATTAGAGAAGCGGAGAGAAAAAGATTAGAGAGGCTTTCGAAATGTGGTGCTACAGAAGAATGATGAATATCAAATGGATGGATAAAATTACAAATGAAGAAGTTCTTGGAAGAATCGGAGAAAGAAGAACCTTGTGGAAGAGTCTGAAGAAGAGAAGAGGTCAGGTGATGAGGCAGACACTGAGACACGGGGGACTGCTTAGGGGATGATATCTTGGAGGGGAGGTGGGAAAGAAAAGGGGAAGGGGAAGACCCTGATTAGAATATTTCAACCAAATAATTGGGGATATGGGATGCCAGACATTTAGAGAGGTCAAACAGTTGGCGGGGACGGATTGTTGCATCAAACCAGTCTTAGGACTGTATACTCAATGATGATGATTCGAGAAAAATAAACATTTACCTTTTCATTTGAACACTCCTCGTATAATATTAAACATCCAAAAAGATTCATTTCTGGTAAAAAAGTTTTCTGTTTTTTTCTTTAGTTCTAAGACTGGTTTAACGCAAACTTTTGCATTCATTCACACACTCCCATAATTAACAAGTCCCCCTGAACCTCCCTCTCGACAGTACTATTAATACCAGAATAGAGAAAAATATAAAAATTGTTTTTTCTTTTCTGCCGTCACATTAATTGAAAAGAATCGATTTAGAATGTATTTAGAAAATTAATCCATTTACATTCAAGTAAATAAATCAAACTGACCCGAAATTCATCAAAGTCAGCTTTAACGTTAACATCAAGGGGTGTGTGAAGGGCTGGAGGGGGGGGGTAGTAGAAGTAGGAGAGTTCGTGGAACATCTGTTATCGGATAGGAAGAAACTCGACCCCGTTCTTGGTTGACTTGGTGTCACATATGTAATTACAACTGCATCATGATTGGATAGCAAATGATTACGATTATTATAATTACATTTGCACATAATCCATGTTTTGTCAAAGCACGTTCAAAATCATGGCTAACGAATTCAACTGAAATTATGGCATCTGGTGACAGAGCAGAGAGCATCAGTAGAAATGCACACAGCTTGCCGATTCAAACCCCCACAGTGCAATTCCATAGATATAGTTTCAGAATTCAAAAAAATGATTTAAATAGAGTGATGGTTGAAATTTTTAAATATAATATTTTATCTCCATGACAGAAATTGTTTACTTATTCTATTCAGCGGGTACACATAGTTACGACCGTACCTGTTGTTAAAATTTTTAAAGTCTTTTCATACCTGTCGTTAAAACAAACCTCACAAAATAAAAATCGATTATGTAACCCGACTTTCCAAATTTTGCAATATACCTCTGGGTCTTCTCTTATATTTAATATTGAATTAAAATAATTTATAATTATTCTTATACGTACCCTCCCCCCCACTTAATTTTGAGCCAATTATCAATTAATAATACCTCCTCTTTTTTCGCCCCCTGGACCCCCACGTGGCTGCTTTATTGATGTTTTATTAGTAACAGAGAATAAATATAATTGTTTTATTATAAAGTCTTAAATAGATATAATTTGAGATTCTATTTAACTGCAATATACACTCATAACAAATAAGATGAAACAAATATTTAAAATGTATTAAAAATCCACTTGTTATCATTAAGGGGAAAATAAAAAAAGTTATATTATATGTAGGTATTATTATAGATAAGAAGACTTGAAAATTACAATTATTATTCATTTTGCTAGACACAAAAGTATATACAATCTATTTATAAAAAATTCTCTTATTCTCAAGCTTGAGTTGTTTATCATAAAAGAATTTAGTCTTATTGATTTTAAGTCGATTCTTCCACGTTATCAGTAGAGGTTGTCATTAATAGTCAAAACATCAAAAATGTAATGCAATAAGGTTATTCCTCTAGTATTAGATAAGAATCGATCGTTATTTTTTATTTTAAGTCGATTCCTCCATGTCTTCAGCAATGGTTACCAATAATAATCGAAGGGTCAAAAATCTAATGTAGAATTGTTATTCCTCAAGTATTAGATAAGAATCGATTGCTATTTTTGATTTTAAGTTGATTCCGCCAAAAATCGAATGTAGAATGGTTATTCTTCGACTGTTTTATTTTTGAATTAAAGTCAACAAGAACTGCAAATTGCAAGTGATATCTGATTAATAATAAAGAAATAAACATATTAATATTTCAAATGAATTTGGATAAAGTTTAGCACCGATCCGTTGCAGTTTATTTTTTTAATTTTTGTTTTTAAATGTACTTTAAAAAATAGATAGTTTTTTAAATCTTTGTTGCATTATTAAATTCTTCTTCAACGATAATGTGTTTAGAACTATTAAGAATGAATGGCACTCAAAAATCTGACAAACAGGGCCCCCAACACATGTTTAGTTTTTTTATTGTTTGGCAAGCTATGTTGGCTAACCTGAATTTTTTTTTAGTTTTTCTTGAATTTCCGGAGCAACATTTCCAATTTTTTTTTTTTACGTATTAACCTGAATCGGACTATTACGAACATTTAAAAAAAAAATTAGCCAAATCGGTCCAGGCATTAGAGAGATCTGCGCTTACAAAGAAACAGAAATTCATTTTTATTATATAGATGAATAAAATTTAACATAAAAAATTATACACATTTTTTCTAGCCTACACGTGACGTTTAAACTATTTAGCGGATTACTATAAATTAATGATTTGCCGTTTCAACCAATCTTTGATTCACGAAACCAATTTAAATTATCTTGATGCTTATATACCCTTTAAAACATAAATTTCTGGAAATCTTCAGTGAAATAAAATTGTTATCGCGAATCTTAATGGACCATAAAAGAACTATTTAAGTTAGTTAGCAAGCCATTTTCAATTTGACAACTACTATAGTTATTTTTTCTTAAAAATTGAAGAAAAAAAATGTGAGGAATAAACAAAGCATTTTTATGAGCTGAAAATTATGATCATGAAAATTAGCTAATGGGATTAAATAAAATTAGATAAGTCATTTCATGTCTTTATTTAGGTCTAAATTGCATTACTTTGAAAGTTCCAATTTCAAAAATCTTATTATCCTATTGAAAATTTATCATCATCATCATCATTATCATTGAGTATACAGTCCTAAGACTGGTTTGATGCAACAATCCGTCTCCACTCGACTCTGTCCCCCGCCAGCTGTTTGACCTCTCTAAATGCCTGGCATCCCATATCCCCAATTATTTGGTTGAAATATTCTAATCTGGGTCTTCCTTCCCCTTTTCTTTCCCACCTTCCCCTCCAAGATATCCCTAAGCAGTCCCCATGTCTCAGTGTGTGCCCCATCATCTGACCTCTTCTCTTCTTCAGACTCTTCCACAAGGTTCTTCTTTCTCCGATTCTTCCAAGAACTTCTTCATTTGTAATTTTATCCATCCATTTGATATTCATCATTCTTCTGTAGCACCACATTTCGAAAGCCTCTAATCTCTTTCTCTCCGCTTTTCTAATTTTTTTTTTTTTTTTATGATATTGATGTGAGAAGGAGATACACCAGAAGGTGGATCCCCTAAAGCGCCTGTAAGGGCTGGCCCCTCCATCGTGAAAAGAACAGAGTAGAAGGAAAAGAAGCCGGAAAAAAACATTATTGAACAAAAGTAGAAAAAATAACCTCATAATTTCCAATGTGAATGTACGATACTTTATTAATTCTAGGAACACTTACAAATATATGATAAATGATACATAAATAAGCGCTTAACTTTTTAAAACACGGGTGAGGGAATGACAATCCAAAATTTAAACTTGGAAAAAAGAAATATTTTTAATAATTTTAACAGTAAATCTCATTACTCATAGTCCAGTCTGGCATATTTTTAGAATATCAATATTGCCAACTTCTAAAAACAATAAGGAGGCGTTCACTATATAATTTGAAATTATGTTTTAATCCTACTTTTAAATAAAAGTGAGGGAATGATTCGTTTTTTAATGATGAATTTAAAAATATGTTCTGGGACTTTTCCGTTTGTCGTGTTTAAACTAAATACACATTTATGTAGAGCCAGTATAGAATAAATATTAAGATTGTAGACAGTTATAAGAAAATTTTCGAATTAGGTCTTTGAATCTATGTAAATTTAGGGGTTGGGACACAGTGAGGGAATGATTTTTAGGGTATTTACTTGAACATATATTTTTTATTTAATATAAAAAAGATAAATATGTTTTATAATTTGGTACGCCTAAGGATGTAATTTCATAAAAAATTCTTTGTTTCGAAAACTTATGATCCCATTTCACAGGAATCAACAAGGACATCAATTTCGATTTTTTTTTTTGAGAATCAGTCATATATATTGTGAAAATAAAATTGAAAAAAAAAATTACAAATATCTGAGGTTGTATATAAAAGTGACTGCCTTGGTGATGTGAAGTGATTCACAAATAGGTACACCTTACCTTCAATTTTTATTTATTTATCATTTATTTAAGCCATTATTCCAAAAAATGTAGATAACATATTTTTCTCCATTAGGTACCTACCTTAAAAATTTTTAAAACCAATATGACTACCAAAACGATGGTGTTTGATGATGCCAGAGAGGGGATTCACAGGGCGTGCGGGGGACCCTATGCTTAACATAGGATGACGTCATCAGTACCATTGTAAAGAAAATAAATTTGATATTTCCTTTTAATCAAGCCATTGAAAATGCGGCGTTGCCAAGTTTTCGAGGTTATTTTTTTCACAGTAAATAATATTTTTAACACATTAATCGACGGTAATTCATATCCAATTTATGACATTGTTATCTTTAAATATTAAACTAGATAGTGTAAAATTTTTCAGTTCAAAAATCGTTTTGCATCACCATTAACGCTTAACATAAAAGCGTGAAATCCTTTAAAATCTCATAAGAGCCTGTGTTAAAGTTTGCTATTTTCAAATGAAAACAATAATAGCAACAACAAAATCAATACCTTTAAAACCTCAAGTTTAAGTTTATTCATAAAATCAATCTCGAGCCCCTTTATATATGGAATCATTAATGTGTTGAGACTGGAAAAAGATCATTAAACAAGAAACTGAGTAGAAAATTCATCCAATCAAATAAAAAATATCTTCCACGTGACTTTGCCATCCCCTCTGTCTCATTATACCGGGTGAGTTTTTTTTATATTGAGACAGTCTTATAACTCAAAAACAATGCATTATATAAAAAAAGTTTATTTATATCAAGGGGGAAACTAAACTACGCTATTTTTTGTCGACCTAGATACCTAGAACAAGCTTTCAAGGGTATTTCGAGGTAAAGTTCTGTTTTTTAAATAGAAACCTCTATGTTTCTATACATATTCTTAATCTAGAAAAAAAAACTGAACAACTTTCATTAGAACTATTTTTTATACAACATCAAAAAAAAAATATTAAATCAATTAGATCTCAAAAAAAATCTTAATAATTATTTTTAACAATCATTCAACTTAATTATCAAATAATAATGATCAAATATTTAATTATTAAATAAATAATTTAATAATAATTAAGAATTTAATAATTTTGCCCTCAGGAGATTCATTTTATCATGTTGTAAATCTATTTAAATAAAAAAAAAACAGAAAATGTACGTAGAAACTTAGAAGGCCAAAATAACGAAATTGGAACTGGAATTTATCCAGAAGAATTGCGATACACCCATTTACTCTGGAATGTCTCAGAACAGTGTCGCAAAAATTATTAAATTACGAGCTTTGTGCGCCTTCGGCACGCCCTCGAAGCTCGGCCCTCCAGGGCTGGTGCCCTGGCGGGCGGCGTCTCGGTCCAAAAATTTTATTCCTCTTAAAAAACCACACTCCAAATGTATACCTGTAAACTCCCGAAAATACATAGTCTCTTAAAGTTTCGCCTCATTTTCGTCCTGGCACAGCTACAGAAATGAGGCTCTAGATATGAATCTGGAAGTATTTTTTTTCCTATAATCTACAGCATTGTGATATTTTTTGTGTGGAAATAGATTTATTTAAGTAAGTTGTATCGTCTGAGGAGTAGAATTATATTATATCATTTTTTTAAAATTTGGGATCGATAATCGATATAAGGCTCCAAATATTTAAAAGAGATCAGGTGTTGTTTGTATGACAGGCTGCTCCATCCAGTATTGCCATGAGAAACTCATATGGGCATGCGTGTCTTAAGTCGTTTAATTTTGTAAAAATCAAAAAATAAGAATAACAAAATTTAGATTTTTAAAAAATTATAAAAAAGTGGCAAATTATTAAAAAATAAACAAATAATATATAAATCAAATAAGATGTGATTGATTTCTTTTTCTGTGCGCAAAGAAAAGCGAATTGAATATTTAATTTTTGAGTGGTGAGGGGGGGGGTAATAATTATCAATATATTTAATGTTTCTTAATTTAAAATCAATTGGAGTCTTTCATTTCGAAATTTGAGTCCAAATTACAATTATATTTCAAATTTGCCGCAAATATACCCATGGCGCTCTCTCTCGGCAGCATTACGTCAGCGTTGCGGCAAATTAATCTAGACAAATATATATAGTATTAATTATTATATTAAATTATTTATTTAATAATTAAATATTTAGTAGAAAATCATAAGATGGTGTCATCTATTAAATCCGATGGAATGGAATATTTTTAATTATATGTCAGAGAGGTTGTTTTTCACCCATTCGGGAATCGAACCCGAGTACCAGTGCGAACCTCTCTGACATATGTAATTGCGTAAAATATTTTCAAAATTAAAATCTCTTCAAAATTCAAAACAATCAACGACCTTTATTTAAATTATATGGCATGGCTATATGTTTAAATTTAGAATCACTATATCGCGAAATTTCACAAATCTTTGAGTAAAATATTTTACGCGTGTACATATGTCAGAGAGGTTCGTATCCTGCAGGTGAGCCAGATGGTCGGGATTGCCGTTACTGGCACCCGGGTTCAATTCCCGAGACGGCGAAAAACAACCCCTCTGACATATAATTAAAAATATTCCATTCCATCGGATTTAATAGATGACAACATCTTGTGATTTTCTAGTAAATTTGAATCTATTACCATCGGCAAATTAATATCTTTCATATTAAATATTTGATCATTATTATTTGATAATTAAGTTGAATGATTGTTAAAGATAATTATTAGAATTTTTTTGAGATCTAATTGATTTAATATTTTTTTATTTGATGTCGTATAAAAAAATAGTTCTAATAAAAGTTGTTCAGTTTTTTTCTAGATTAAGAATATGTATAGAATCATAGAGGTTTCTATTTAAAAAACAGAACTTGACCTCAAAATACCCTTAAAAGCTTGTTCTAGGTCGACAAACAAAAGCGTAGTTTAGTTTCCCCCTTGATATAAATAAACTTTTATTTGAAACTTTTTTCATATAATGCACTGTTTTTGAGTTATAAGACTGTCTCACCCGATATATTATTTCCGTTTTTAAACACAAAAAATATTGTATTTCTAAACGCCATATTTTGCTCAATTTTTTTAATCAAAATAGTATCAGCCGTTTTTTATATATTTCCAAAAAACGAATCACAAATACCACTTTTTTATGCACGATTACAATAATTGTACATGTAAAGTAAAAATTATTAAGGGAAATATACTAAATCACCCGCGAGTGACGATTACGTGGGGGGGAGGGGGGGTGAAAGATAACGTTCTGAACTTTTAATATCCTGAGGAATTAAATCTGTTTGGGTGAACGAACGAAATCTTGGGGAAATTAATATTTATCTTACTACTTATCATTAGATGGTGGTTGGGTTTCAAATTGCAAAAGGAAATCGCCCTTCTAATCATAAAACATACCCTGGCCAGCAGCTGGTTTTCATTTCTACTGGCTGGATATTTGCTCCGAGAAAAGTCGCTGGCTGGGGTCAAGCCATCAATTTGTGCAATAGCCAAGAAGTTGGCCAGCCTTCATAAATAATAATACGCAAGTCTGATCTAAAAAAGACAAACGCTGTTGCTGCAGCCTTGACTAAGTTTATTTCTGTCTAGTCTAAAGAAATTCATACGGAAAAACAAAAGGTGAATGGACTTTTACCGAGGATAGCAGAATATTTAATTTATAAGAGTATTAAACTTTAAATTTTTTATTTAAATCACACATAATTAATTGTAATTATTTATTAAACACGAACAAATAATACAATATAACTACGACGTTTCGATCGTTCTCAAGTATGAGCACCCACTCCGATTATTGGTTAACTGAGCCAATCACGTGTCGGTCAGGCTTATATAGACTCCATGTACAGTCCAGTCAAAAAACAACACACTGACGACCTCAGCACCCCTGTTGGACTGAGCATTACATGTTTTTAAAAACCATAAATTGAAAAATATTGACAAATCAATTATAATAATAGCAACAATAATAAATAACAATTAATCCACATATCAAGAATATTATAGTTTACATAGTTGGATTTTATAATACAAGGTACATCGTTTATATTATCTACATGAAGGCTAACAACACTGATATTTGTAAGTTGGCAACCCCGATATTTACCTTATCTGCATGAAATTAACAAGATATATACAAAATATTTTGATAATTTTAAGTTACATTTTCTGGAAAATTTCATGGAATTATTAAATTATATTTATAAGATCAGGTTCCACATCTTATTTGGTTACAATCTAAGAGATGTGGAACCTGATCTTATAAATATAATTTAATTATTCCATGAAATTTTCCAGATAATGTAACTATAAAAATATTTTGTAAATATCTTGTTACTAACATGCAGATAAGGTAAATATCAGGGTTGCCAACTTACAAATATCAGGGTTGTTAATCTTCATGTAGATAATATAAACGATGTACTCTTGTATTATAAAATCCAACTATGTAAACTATAATATTCTTGATATGTGGATTAATTGTTATTTATTATTGTTATTATTATTATCATTTGAGTTGTCAATATTTTTCAATTTATGTTTTTTAATAATATGTAATGTTCAGTCCGACAGGGACGCTGAGATAGTCAGAGTATTGGTTTTTTTTACTGGACTGTACATGGAGTCTATATAAGCCTGACCGACACGTAATTGGCTCAGTTAACCAATAATCGGAGTGGGTGCTCATACTTGAGAACGATCGCAAAATAAGTCGATCGAAACGTCGTAGTTTTATTGTATTATTTGTTCGTGTTTAATAAATAATTATAATTAATTATGTGTGATTTAAATAAAAATTCAAAGTTTATTAAAATAATCACAAAAATAAAAGCTTCAACAGATTCATTACTAATTATAAGAGTATTATTTTTATTAACTTATAAATGGTAAAATTTCGTTAAATACCTCAGCATTTCGGGGAAGGGTTAACACCCTACTCCCTCCCCGCTGGCTACGGCCATGATGATAAGTTATGAATTTCAAGTTTGTATCTAATTGAGTTTACGTGCTTTATATCTCTGGCTGACGGGCATACTGACAGACACAAACATTGTTGAGGGTTCCTTTTTATACATTTTGATGAATCCTAATAAGGAAAATTGGTAGGATTATTTTAAAGAAGATAAATTTATATGTGGGAAAGTCTTGTAGTGCACAAGACTTGTTCTATTAACTCTTAAACTAACATATTCAATAAATATTGTTGATAATTTTTGAATTTTATTAAAAAAAAATAAGTAAAATCCCCGCGGTTGTCCTCTTGAACTTCAGAAATATCCATTTTGAATATTTTATTTTTCTATCAATGATTCTTAATTCAAAATTATTCATTTTATTGATATTTCAAATAGAATTTGATCTTTTATTAAAACTTTATTTTAATATAAAGTGATATTGAGAAAGTATGATAATTTGTAATTGTATCTTTTAATTTAATTTTACTTATTTTTTTTTATAAAATTCCAAAATTATCAACAATATTTATTGAATATGTTAGTTTAAGAGTTAATAAAACAAATTATATAGTTATAGTACAGGCAAATTACGTGAAAAAATGGCATAAACTGGAAATAATTTCCGGTTAAGATTTTATTGCTGGAATACCTTTATTGGTACTCCAATATTACTACCTTAAGTTTTCCCCCAAATCTGTGTTGTGGAAATTTTTCTACGCGCCTCAAAATGAGAAAATTTCGGAGTTTTTTCAGCTTTTCTTGAATAACTCAAAAACGGCTAATCAAGTCAAAAAGATATTTTTTAGATAAATTAAAGTTCTTTGAATAACTCGTAAAATGATAACAATTTCATCTATTTAGGTTCAGTAGAACCGGTACTAGCGCCTGTCAAATAACAGCCCCCGGGATCACTTTTGAATATCCCTAAAACTCGTTCTTTTTTAGATTTTTCCCCATTTTGACAATGAAGGAGCACGTTTTCGACAAAGACCACTCTATACATTTTTAAACTAGAATAAATTTGCTACAATTTAAAAAAAATTTCATCTTAATTGGATTATGGTAACACGTGCCGCAATGAGGTTGAAAAATGGAATTTTTTGCAAAAAAAAATAGCAGTTTTTCCTTCATAAAATGAAAACTACTCATGCTAGAAACTTGATTCCTAACATATCTCATTGTTTAGTAAATTTTGTTGACTTGAACGTTTACTTGGACCACTTTTTTGATAAAACTCTTAGATTTATAGATATCCAGCATTTTCCATTATCTAATAAATATCTTTTTGATTTGATAAGCCGTTTTAGTGTTATTCAAGAAAAACTGAAAAAACTCCAAAATTTTCTCATTTTGAGGCGCATAGAAAAATTTCCACAACACAGATTTGGGGGTAGTAATATTGGAGTACCAATAAAGGTATTCCAGTAATAAAATCTTTACCGGGAATTATTTCCTGTTTATGCCGATTTTTCACGCAATTTGCCTGGAATATAATGAGGAGAAAATTATTATTATTATCATTTTAATAGTTTTTTTTTTAGAAATTTCTCAAAAACGAATCCTTTGGAAAGCGGTGGGGCTGTTATGCCCCACCTAGCGAGTAAAAAAATCGATGAAAAAAGTGAATTATTATATTCAAAATGATTTTCTATTATTTTTTAATTTTATTTTCATTTCATATATTTCTCAATGAGATATATGTGGATTTATATCCAGGCTAGAGAGATTATGTGGGGTTTTATATATATATTTGTTTGTTTTATTTATTACTTTTCTGTCCAATTAAATCAGTTGGAATTCTTTATGAATAAATTTGGTAAAACATATATATTATATAGGACCTATATAGGGACATTAAACAGAGATTCCGAGATAGTGAATAATATATTCTATATACAACAAGAACTAAAATAATTAGTAATGATGAACTGCTAAATATTCCAGACTCTAATGGCTTTTATGTTTCCATATATCTTTTCCCAAAATCATTAGATGAGACAAATAAATCAAATTTAAGAACAATCTACTGTCCGCCCGGAGCATCCAAAGTATTAATTCACTCAAAGATGTTTATTTTTTTTTTTTTTGAAATTTATCATTTTTTTGCTTATTCCTGTTAAGAATTATTTGAAGCGTGGAAGAAATGTATTGATTTTTGTTTGTTTGTGGATCTATTTTTCTTGCTGCCGATACCCACGAAAAGTTAACCTTCGAACTCAGGCTCTCACTTTAAGTAATAAAGTAAAGGGTGTGTAGTTTCACAGTAAATGAAATAAAACTCAAAGAGGTTTATACAAACTCAATATATTTCGGATTATCAGTCCATCATCAGGAGTTTACAGCTTAAAACTAATAATAATGGAACGAGCGATCACAATTATTAACATCTAAATCATAAGTACCAATATAACAAAATATAACATTCAAATCATGCATACCAATATAACAAGAAAAACATCAATAAAATTAAAATTTAAACAATTTGACAAATTTGCCTCTGTATTTTCCTCTAATAACATTGAATACAAATGAAAAATGGGTTTTTCGAATTGTTCTGTAGTGAATTGTAAAAATACAAAGAAAAATAGTGATTCTACATTTTATAGATTTCCAACTGCTAGACATAAATTAATTCAAAGGCAAAAAATAATCTAATTTTAATGATAAAAATACTCAGACTTTAAATTGAAAGTTTTTGCTGAGAGTAGCAGAATTTTTATATATTGAAGGAGACAATAAAAGAGTGTGTCTTCCGCTGGAATTATAAATTTTATTTATTTATAACGAGACTATAGTTTCGAGGGCTTTGCCCTCTTCATCAGTCTATTAGAATGAATCCACAGGAATTAATTTATGAATGACTATAGTTTCGTTATAAATAAATAAAATTTATAATTCCAGCAGAAGACACACTCTTTTATTGTCTCCTTCAATACTCAGACTTTGCTACCTATATATTCCTGTAAAACAACGTTTTGAACAATTTGTTTTTTTATTCGCTATATTATAATGTCATATCTCCAAAAGCATTTGTGAACATTATACTCTGTGAATTGTTCTAATGAAACAGCTAATCTGAGAAAGAAAATCAAATCGATAAGTTTAAAAAAAATCATTCATACCGCCTCCGTGGTGTAATGGTCAGAATAACTGTCTGGCAACCCGGAGGTCTCGGTTCGATTCCCGGCTATACCCAGACATTTTTTCGGTCAAGTATAGGGTCTGGTAATAAAAATTAAGTGGGAGATAAATTTAACCGAATTTATCGCGCGGAGAATTACCACTGCTCGAAGCCCCTAAAACCTTAGTAAATTGGATATTGAATTATATCTAAGTTTCTGAGATTGGCTCGTGATCCCGGCTTCTTTTTCCTTCTGCTCTGTTCTTTTCACGATGTAGGGGCCAGCCCATACAGGCCTTTAGGGGATCCACCTTCTGGTGTATCTCCTTCTCACATCAATATCATTAAAAAAAAAAAAAAAATGTATACAAAATTTGGTTGAGTTTGCTCCAAGGGCAAGAATTTTCATTTTTCATCCTCCCCCCCCCCTTTTTGGGTATTTTTTGGGAAAGTTTTTTCAAACAAAGGTTGTCAGAAATCAAATCCCCCTACAACTTTTTTTCATAAAATTTGCCGTAGGGTTAATAGTTTAGGAGTTATTTGATAATTGTCAATCGTGCGCTCTCCCCAAACCCCCTTCTGGGGTCAAAATATCAAAACGTTATATAGCTAAAAACGTAAGTTAGAAGACATCTGATGGAAATATGAAATTTCATCATAATCCCTTCAGCCGTTTTTCATGAATCGTGAGTAACTTTTAGGAAACAATGGAAACAGACAGACATACATACAGACAGTCATAAATTTTGTTGAGTGTGTTTTCGTTCATAACTTTGCTTAAACGTGTGCAACCAAAATTTGGCGTGATTTGGAGCAATGCACAGACAAAACCTTAATTTTATATAATATATAGATTGATAGTTTCTTACGTATATTTATATATATTTTTAATTAATCCTGGTAATCAATAATTCTCATCACATGTCAAATAAAGTTCACAAAATAGCTTAAATAATTTCTTCACTAGCTTATAACATTTATCATATACAAATAGTTCGAGCTAAATGAGGCAAAAGTACCTATTTAGAACCACCAGACGGTGATACCAGTCATGCACACAGCCAATAACACACGGTTTCTCCATGAAAGTATTTAATACTTTTTAATTAAGGGTAGCTTATGTTTTCGAAATTAGATTTATAATGCTTATACTTGAGAAAGATCGCAGAATAAGCCGTTCGAAATGTCGTAGTTTATTGTATTATTTGTTCGTGTTCAATAAATAATTAGGTAGCTATAATTAATTATGTGTGATTTTAATGCAATTTCAATTCTTAACAAAAATTCGATAATTGAAATGCCACATTTAGACACTAGAACTAACCTTTTACGACCTTCTTGTGTTATCGTAGTTATATACTGGAATCCAGGCACACTGACCTAAAGTCATGCTTCTATTAGTTTAAACACGGACAAGTAAAAATAAACGCAATTTCTAATTGACTTTTGTGCGTGCACGTAATTTGTTACATTTTTAAGTTTACTGACGTGTTTGTTATTGACTTTACATATCCTGTATTGATCTTTCTTTTTCCTGGACGCACAATAATAATTAAATAAATCAACACAACCGTGTCATCTATGTCATTATATATTTCAATGTCTTCCTATATCGTGTAACATGTGAGCTTGTTTTTTTATTTTTTATGCCAGTGGCAAAATGGCGACATCATTTTGTCACGATACGGAAATTACCGAAATTATAGTCCAATAAAAGTAAATAGTAGGCAGTTGGTTGGTTCTCTTATGTGTTTTTTGCATGTCACCGAAATTGTTTAAAGGTTTGAGGTAAAAGCTCAATAAAAATTCGAAAGTCAAAATGGGACATGTTTTATTATATCGTATCTTATATACACAAAAAAGTGGAACACTTAGAAAAATTTAGTTTTTCAAATAATTTTCAGAAAAAACATATTTTATTTAAAGTTTTAATAAATTCTGTGATTGTACAAATATTTTTAAAGTGAAAACAATATATTACTTTAATTTAAACCCTTTAGAAATTAAATTTATTTAAACTAGCATAAATTTTCAGGTTTGAAATCTGATCCCTTTCTTGAATTCTATTAATGATTATAGTCTAATATCGAATTACATTGAATATTTTAATGTTTATCAGTTCGATTTGAATATCTCATCTTTTAATTTGAAATATTGTCCAACCATAATGCCTCTAAAGACCGAGGAAGTAGCTCAAAAGAAGTAGTTCTAATAAATGATGGAAGATCGTATCGGTATGTCGCTCAACGACTTAAGCATCGGAGCTCTGTGGATAAAACGATATAGAGAAACAAACTATTATGCCAGGAGACCGGGATCTGGTCAAATTAGAGCTTCAAATAAGAGAGATGACCGACCGATTCACACTATTGGATACCTATTGAGGGATCGGAATTGTACAGCAGTTGAGCAAATTCAACAGCTCCTTCTACAAACTCGACAAGTCAACCTAGAGTAAGTGTTTGGACTAGCAGAAGACGTCTCCGGGAATTTGGGTTGATGTCAACGAGACCAGCGACAGGCCCTCTTTTCACACCCAATCAACGAATTAATAGAAGTATTCCACTTTTTTGCACCACAGTGTATATATCAGTGCTTTCGTTTCAGTACAAATGTATTATTTACAATGCTACATTTTTGGTTGAAAAGTACAATAATACATTAACGTTAAAATAATTTAGTTTCTAGTATATTCCATAAAATAATTATCTCCAAGGTATTACATTTATGATACATTACACAGTCTTAAAAAATATAAGTTTCTAAATATCAATATAAATTACGGAAGATGACGCTACACAATGTTGCTTATAATTGTTTAACATAATGTGGCTCCTAATGATAAAGTTATTATCATCATCATCATTGAGTATACAGTCCTAAGACTGATTTGATGCAACAATCCGTCTCCACTCGACTCTGTCCCCCGCCAGCTGTTTAACCTCTCTAAATGTCTGGCATCCCATATCCCCAATTATTTGGTTGAAATATTCTAATCTGGTTCTTCCCCTTCCCCTTTCTTTCCCACCTCCCCCTCCAAGATATCCCTAAGCAGTCCCCCATGTCTCAGTGTGTGCCCCATCATCTGACCTCTTCTCTTCTTCAGACTCTTCCACAAGGTTCTTCTTTCTCCGATTCTTCCAAGAACTTCTTCATTTGTAATTTTATCCATCCATTTGATATTCATCATTCTTCTGTAGCACCACATTTCGAAAGCCTCCAATCTCTTTCTCTCCGCTTTTCCAATTGTCCACGTTTCACACCCGTACATGGCTATGCTCCATACATATGTCTTCAATAGCAACTTCCTGTTTGTTAAGAGATTGAGGAGGAGCAAGTTATTAAGAAAAATTTATTTAAAAAATAATTTGCAAGTCAAAATATCTGAATTAAAATTAGCAGCTTGTGAACTGAACACGATTTATCTTTTAAAGTGATGGAACACTTGCCTCATTTTATAAAGTCAGTCTGTGTAGATTCGGACGTTGTCGTTGATATTAAAGCAAGTAGAATTAAATCTACAAACATAATAAATGAAAAAATAGGATCATATACAGTAGAACCTCGATAATCCGGCAGACTTGGGGATCTACCAATGCCGGATTATTGAGGTCTTTAAAAAACTTACTTGAACAAGGAAATATGTCAGTAATAACAATTTAAATAACAAAAACGTGTACTTTATTTTACAAACTATTATAGCATAATAGTAGATGTGTATTTCAATTTAAATGTGTCTTTATGGACACTTTGTCTGAAATTTCAATAACTTTTAAGGAGTTCGGTGTTGGTTCTAGGTGAAACATTTTAATATAATAATAAAACTAAGATACGAGGTAGGTTTCACAAAAAGAAATAAAACAAAATTGAGTTTTGAGTTCGATATATTTCGGGGGTTAGCCCATCATCAGGAGTCTAAGAAAACTGATTACATATTGGAAAAATAGTTTTACAAGTAAGAATTTTTAAATTTTTTTTTTTTTTAAAAATGTATATGGTGGGGGGAATGTAGGGGAAGAGGGGGGGGGGTAGTTGTTGTTCTAAGGATTAATATTTCTATTGAGATTTGAGCTGGGTGAAAGGGATCTATCTATACCTGATATTATAATAGCGAATGGACAGGTACCTGAGAAGGTACAACTTAAAGGTATATAAGAGAGTGCAATTACCCTAATATATCGAACTCAAAACTCAATTTTGTTTTATTTCTTTTTGTGAAACCTACCTCGTATCTTAGTTTTATTATTATGAAATTTCAATGTTCAATCAGCGATGGTCGCTGGACTGTCATTCACTGTAGACAGGTTAGCTTGAATTTTTGCCAACTATGCACTGAGCATACACTAAATCTTTCGAATTTCATTAAAAACTCGATTTCTGACGCTTTTCGAACAATCGAGTCTGCCAGATTATCAAGTACCGGATTATCAAGGCTCTACTGTATTACAAAAAAAATTGTATCTATTGTCAACACAACATTGTTGTCAATAATAATCATAGACGAAACATCGGACGTGTCTACTAAAAATTTAATTTAATTTAATATGTAACTTTTAAGGAGTTCGGTGTTGGTTCTAGGTGAAACATGTTAATATAATAATAAAACTTGAGTAAGATACGAGGTAGGTTTCACATTTTTTTGTGAAACCGACCGCCGTATCTTACTCAAGTTTTATTATTATAATTTAATATGTATACAAAAATATTAAAGTGAAAGCTTGATTTTTTGACCCATTATAGTATATTTTACTAAAATGAATAGTGCATCCGAATAAAATCTCGCGGCAGCAGTGCTTCCATTCCATAAGCTCTGGCGCATTCATTCCATCAACGACTGGACTAGCCTAGCTCTTACGCGGCTTTCATTCTTCTGCGCCCAATTCGTTGCCTAAATACAGGCGTACCAACTTAATAAATAAAGTTCAAATTCAGAGACTACCCTTTGAAAGATTTTTAATTAGTACAGTTATTTTTATCTATATTTTATAATTCAATATTTTTCTTACTACATGTCAAAAAATTGAATTAGTTAAAAACGAGGGTGAACCGCGACCTAAAATCATGCACACCTACTTTCACTTCCACTTTCATTGCCAAGTAGAAGACAATAGATGACAATAGATTATCTAATGAATTCCAAAGTAATTCCAAAGACGGTGTACATCTAATTCCAATCGCGGTTCATCCGTCGATTTTAACTAATTCAATTTTAAAAATATTTTTAATTAAATTGAAAGTTTTTGCCGAGAGTAGCAGAATTTTTATATATTGAAGGAGACAATAAAAGAGTGTGTCTTCTGCTGGAATTATAAATTTTATTTATTTATAACGAGACTATAGTTTCGAGGGCTTTTGCTCTCTTCATCAGTCTATTACAATGTATTCACAGGAATTAATTTATGAATAGAAAGTTTTACATTTGTGAATACATTGTAATAGACTGATGAAGAAACAAAGCCCTCGAAATTCTATAGTCTCGTTATAAATAAATAAAATTTATAATTCAACAGAAGGCTACGCCCATTGCTCCTTCAAAATATTTTAAATTGAAGTTCGATTTCGATCAAGAGCTACAAGATTCAATTATTTTTTCACTCATGATTGTAAAAAATAAAAGAATTGACTATTGGCTGTAAAATGAAAAGAAAAATTATTACTCTTTACGCTGACCAAAGGGTCAAGTTCTCCAAGCGACCGGAATTTAGAATTTACTCAAAAATGCTAGGTAAATATTTTTCTTATTATTGGTATTATCTATACATGGCGTCTTTAACCTTAAAAACCATAAAGTAAGGCTATGATTTTGACAGCTTTAAGTGAAAAGCAATACATATCAGATCCACTTGATCTGTGACAGAAACATTAATAGCACAATGATTAATAAACTTTTATTATACTATATTTATTTATTTATTTATTTTACAAAATACATGGCATATCAACTACTAAGGTCATTAGTGCCACCGAGTTCCTGACTTCTTTTTTCTTTCTTCAATTCCATCTTCACTCTTCTATACATTAAGAAATGAAGAAAAAACAGAGGAGCAAAACAAAAACCAAAGTCAAAGAAAACAACAACAAAAAATCAAAATCAACAATATAGCAAACAGAGAACAACAGAAAAACAAAACCTCCGACAAATCATATACCATATTCAAAACACACAAGAAATATCTACAAAAAATACATATAGGTAATAAGAAAATCAACCAAAATAGAATAATAATAAAAATAAATCGAAAACTATAAAATATTAAATTTGTGAGAAAAACCCTGTTTCTTTTAAAAATAGAAATAAATTATTAAATTCTTTCGGATCTACCAAAATATTCTTTAAATTTCCTTGAATTTTAAATCTATCTCTCAGGGTATTGTATAAAGGACACTCTATCAAAAGATGGTGTACATTCATTCTCTTATTACAAGAAACGCAGTGAGGCGGGGATTGTTTGTTGAAAAGATATTGATGAGAGAAGATACAATGACCTATCTTTAGTCTATTTAATATAATTTGTTGTTTTCTTGGTAAAGCCATCAGATTATATTTAGTTATTGTAGGTAACGTTTTCTTTAGATGATTATTTTCAATTTTGAGCCAGTCCTCTTTCCACTTATTAAAAATACATCCGTTTATATAATTTTTTAGGTCGAAATAATTCATAACTATGAAGTCTAAATTTCGTTTTAAAGCACCCATTTTTGCAAGGCTATCTACTATTTCGTTCTCCAAAATATTTTTATGAGATGGAATCCAGAAGAAAATGATCTCCATATTTAAATCTTGTAATTTCTTTACTAGAATTAAAATTTTTTGAACAAGTGGATGTTGGGTAAAAATATTTTCCAAAAGATTTAAGTGCACACATGGAATCAAGAACAAAATTAAAAATTTACTGCCATTTAAAGATTATTATACTATATAATATTTGTCTAGATTAATTTGTAACAACGCTAAGAGAAATTTCTCTAAAAAAATTTCCTCTTGCCTAGAATCGAACCTACGAACTCTTGAACTAAGGTCATTAGCTTTAACCACTAGACCAATCTAACATTAATATTTATACCATGATTTCTGTTACTAAAACTATAAATTTTTGATTTAGACTTTGTGTCGAGATAATATTGTATTCATTTGAACTCGAATGAAAATGAAAAAACACCAATAGATTTTAAATTAAGAAACATTAAATATATATTAATTAACGAGGCAAATTTGAAATATAATTGTCAGCTCGGATTTTAAACTGATGGCTCCAATCGATTTTCATTAACCAGGCAAATTTGAAATATAATTGTAATTTTGAAATGAAAGACTCCGATTCATTTTAAATTAAGAAACATTAAATATATTTTTTGTAATTAATTAAATTAATTGAACCGCGTAAATTTGAATAATTTCCATGATTCAGCCTGCGAATTTTTTGCAGTTCATAAATCATTTCATTGTTTTTGTTTTGAAAAGGAAAAATGAAATTTTAATTTTAATTTTAAATTTAAATATATTCATAATTATTCCTCCCCCCCCCCCCCCCGCCACTCAAAAATTAAAGAGGCGAAACTTTTAAGAGACGATGTATTTTCGGTAGTTTACGGGTATACATTTGGAGTGTGGTTTTTTAAGAGGAATAAAAATGTTTGACCGAGACGCTGCCCGCCAGGGCACAAGCCCGGAGGGCCGAGCTTCGAGGGCGTGCCGAAGGCACACGAAAAAGCTCGTATATATATGTTGCCTAACTCAATTTTGAAAAAAATGACAGATTTAGTTAGACATCTTTTCAGAATTTATAATATCATAGCCAAATGAGTATAATATCATCATGAATTCATCAAAATAAATACATAAATATATGTATTTATAAAAATATAAATACAAATATTTCAAAATAACAAATAATGGACTTAATCCACTTTCAAAATAAACGGCTCATATTTATTATTTTTATTTAATTTATTTATTGTTTATAAAATAAATTTGTTTTGATAAAATATATAACATATATAAAAGTATTTTATTATACAAAATAAATTTAAATACTTAAAAATAATAGATAGAAAAAACAGAATTATCATTAGATGCGACTAAAAAAAAATTGAATTGCTAACTGAGCCTAGCTATGAGCGTATTCTTGGTGAATTTCCTTTTTTTAGCAGTTCTTTTTATTAAAAATAGCTGAGATACTAGATTGAGAATAACAAATCAAACTATCGCGCGCTATCGAGGAGTGTAAAAATATTGTAAAAACTGGAACAAGCAGAAAACGTAGCTATCTTCATAATGGATTTTTAACACCTAGTGTTTAAAAGTAAAATGTTAACGTTGCTGTTAAAACTTGGTTTAGAGAATAGCATTTTTTAACGCTAGTGTTATTACTTTACTTTTTAACGCCCAATTTAAGATGTTAATTTTTAACTTCTGTTTTTAGAGAATAGACCTGTATATGTAACTTATGAGGAGAATTTTCTAGGTTAGGTTTCACAAAAAGGAAATATTAGAACAAATGTATGTTTATTTGAGTTTGATTCACTCGATATATATTTCGGGTTATTAGCCCATCTTCAGGATGTTAATAGGCCCACTCAGTTTTCTATTTGAACTCCTGAAGATGGGCTAATAACCCGAATATATATCGAGTGAATCAAACTCAAATAAACGCTCATTTGTTCTAACTTCTTTATGAAAATTCTCCTCATAAGTTACTTATAATGTTTCACCTAGAACCGACACTAAATCTTAAAATTACCTGTATATGTGTTTATTTGCATCAAGCAGAGGACAACCTCTTTGATTTCCCTTCATGAAAATAATATAATAATAAATTGAAAGTTTTTGACGAGAGTAGCAGAATTTTTATATATTGAAGGAGACAATAAAAGAGTGTGTCTTCTACAGAATTATAAATTTTATTTATTTATAACAGAGACAAGCCCTAGAAACTATAGTCTCGTTATGAATAAATAAAATTTATAATTCTAACGAAGACATACTCTTTTATGTCTCCTCCAATGATAATAATAATTTGTGTTATTCTGTTTGATAAATATTTACGTTTACTTTTGGCTATTTATTAAGACGCTCTCTGCCTCTGAGAGAGAACAAATAGTTGAGGATCCATACAAATCATCTGTCAAACCTTTAAGCCCATCCATCTAACAATGCTCTTCGCTCGAAAACACCTGACAAAATGTCACTTCGTGACAGATGCAATTAGTCGAATTTCCCATCGAATTTCAATAATAAGAAGGGGAAAAAAGCTCCCGGGACAAAAAGAGAAAATCCCAAAAATACGATAAAATGTGTGTGTAACTTCAAAGTGAAATCGGTGGATGAAAAGAAGCGACCGTTGCCTTTTAATATTTACTTTCTAATGAACCTGACTAAGCCAGAGCCAGCTCTCTGCATCGACGAGTGCCGTTTTTAATCATATATGGATCGATATAGGGAAAATAAAATTACAATACCTACAGGTATTGGGTGAAGAATGAAATTGAAATGCGATTTCGGGAGAAACCTTTACAGACAGAGCTATTTCGTTTTGTGGTCGCTTTGAACTTTAAGCTCGGAGACCATTAACGCGAACACCGCCCGCCGCCGCTCAGGAGCAGCGTGAAAAATAGAAAATTCCATCGATTGCCATTGAGTCAGCCATCAAAATGAATATACTATATGTATTTTTTTCAAAGGGTAAAAAGAAAAAGAGAAATTGAAATGGATTAATGGTGCAATGAGAGAGAAAAAAAATCAACCGACATTACAAGTTAACAATGGTGATTTAATTTGTCTAGTTAGAATTTTCTGTAATATATGTAAAGCTTGGCTAATAAGATTGCCCGCTCATGGTAATTGTAGACTAAACATATAGTCATAAAACTCGTCTTGTGAGCTGTGTTCACTCTCATTTCTGTTTGTTTTTAAATCGAGAGTTAGGGAATCCCAGTTTAGGGTTAATCTTTTTTTTCTCGAAATTTTGGCTGTTTTGAGGGTTTTTGACATTTGAAGGAAAAAAAAATTCAGGTGTGAGTAACACTGGAAACAGTACCGTATATAGTCATAAGACTCATCTTGTGACTATGTTCACTCTCATTTTGTTTGTTTTTATATGTCAGAGTTGGGAATCCCAGTTTTAAGTTTTTTTTCGTAATTTTGGCTATTTTAGGGGTTTTTGACATTTGACAGAAAAAATTCAGGTGTTGTAACACTGGAAACAGTACCGTATATAGTCATAAGACTCATCTTGTTGCTATGTTCACTCTCTTTATTTTGTTTGTTTTGAGGAATCCCAGTTTAAAGTTTTTCTTTCGAAATTTTGGCTATATTAGGGGTTTTTGATATTTGAAGGAAAAAATTCAGGTGTTTGTAACACTGGAAACAGTACCGTATATAGTTATAAGACTCATCTTGTTTCTATGTTCAGTCTCTTTCTTTTGTTTGTTTTGATATGTCAGAGTTAGGAATCACAGTTTAAAGTTTTTTTCTAAATTTTGGCTATTTTTGGGGTTTTTGAAAGTTTGACTGGAGAAAATTCAGGTTTTTGGTAACTCTGGAAACAGTACCGCATATAGTCATAAGACTCATCTTGTTTCTATGTTCAGTCTCTTTCTCTTGTTTGTTTTGATATGTCAGAGTTAGGAATCCCAGTTTAAAGTTTTTTTTCTTAAATTTTGGCTATTTTGAGGGGTTTTTGACATTTGACTGGAGAAAATTCGGGTTTTGGTAACTCTGGAAACAGTACCGCATATGAGTCATAAGACTCATCTTGTTTCTATGTTCAGTCTCTCATTTTGTTTGTTTTTATATGTCAGAGTTGGGAATCCCAGTTTAAGGTTTTTTTCTAAATTTTGGCTATTTTAGGGGTTTTTGAAATTTGACTGGAGAAAATTCAGGTTGTTGGTAACACTGGAAACAGTACCGTATATAGTCATAAGACTCATCTTGTTGCTATGTTCACTCTCTTTATTTTGTTTGTTTTGAGGAATCCCAGTTTAAAGTTTTTCTTCTCGAAATTTTGGCTATATTAGGGGTTTTTGATATTTGAAGGAAAAAAATTCAGGTGTTTGTAACACTGGAAACAGTACCGTATATAGTCATAAGACTCATCTTGTTTCTATGTTCAGTCTCTTTCTTTTGTTTGTTTTGATATGTCAGAGTTAGGAATCCCAGTTTAAAGTTTTTTTTCTAAATTTTGGCTATTTTAGGGGTTTTTGAAATTTGACTGGAGAAAATTCAGGTGTTTGGTAACTCTGGAAACAATACCGTATATAGTCATAAGACTCATCTTGTTTCTATTTTCAGTCTCTTTCTTTTGTTTGTTTTGATATGTCAGAGTTAGGAATCCCAGTTTAAAGTTTTTTTTCTAAATTTTGGCTATTTTAGGGGTCTTTGACATTTGACTGGAGAAAATTCAGGTTTTGGTAACTCTGGAAACAGTACTGTATATAGTCATAAGACTCATCTTGTTTCTATGTTCAGTCTCTTCTTTTGTTTGTTTTGATATGTCAGAGTAGGGAATGCCAGTTTAAAGTTTTTTTTTCTAAATTTTGGCTATTTTAGGGGTTTTTGAAATTTGACTGGAGAAAATTCAGGTGTTGGTAACTCTGGAAACAGTACCGTATATAGTCATAAGACTCATCTTGTTTCTATGTTCAGTCTCTTTCTTTTGTTTGTTTTGATATGTCAGAGTTAGGAATCCCAGTTTAAAGGTTTTTTTTCTTCGAAATTTTGGCTATTTTAGGGGTTTTTGACATTTGACTGGAGAAAATTCAGGTTTTGGTAACTCTGGACACAGTACCGTATATAGTCATAAGACTCATCTTGTTGCTATGTTCACTCTCTTTATTTTGTTTGTTTTGAGGAATCCCAGTTTAAAGTATTTCTTTCGTAATTTTGGCTATATTAGGGGTTTTTGATATTTGAAGGAAAAAAATTCAGGTGTTTGTAACACTGGAAACAGTACCGTATATAGTCATAAGACTCATCTTGTTTCTATGTTCAGTCTCTTTTTTTGTTTGTTTTGATATGTCAGAGTTAGGAATCCCAGTTTAAAGTTTTTTTTTCTAAATTTTGGCTATATTAGGGGTTTTTGACATTTGAAGGAAAAAAATTCAGGTGTTAGAAACAATGCCGGGGGTCGATGAATAAAAAGAAACGGCAATTGCTCTTTTAATATTTACTCTAATGAACCTGACTAAGCCAGAGCCAGCTCTCTCTCGACGAGTGCCATTTTAATCATATATGGATCGATACGGGAAAATAAAATTACATACCTAGGTATTGGGTGAAGAATGAAATTGAAATGCGATTTTGGGGGAGACCTTTACAGACAGAGGCATTTCGTTTGTGGTCGCTTTGAACTTTAAGCTCGGAGATCATTAACGAGAACACCGCCCGCCGCCGCTCAGAGCAAAATGAAAAATGAAAATTCCATCGACTGTATTGACTGAGCCATTAAAAGAAATATATATGTATTTTTTTTTCAAAGGGTAAAAAGAAAAGGAGAAAATTAGAAATGGTTTAATGGTGTAACGATGTCAGAAAAAAAATCAACCGACATTACAGTTAACTTCAATTTGATTTATGTGAATAGTAGAATTTTCATAAATATCTAAAGCTTGGCTTATATCGCCCTCTCATGGTAATTGGAAACTGGACATATAAAGTCATAAGACTCATCTTGTGGCTATGTTCACTCTCTTCTTTTTGTTCGTTTTGATCATAGAGTAATATAGAGTGGAAGGCTCCATACGGAGGCAATGTAATTTAGTGTACAGTATACAAGTTACAGAGCTCTCTGGCGGTTTGGAATGAGAAATAAAACGGTGGGAACTCTTTTTAACCGACTTCAAAAAAGGAGGAAGTTCTCTATTCGACTGAATTTTTTTTTTTTTTTTTTTTTTTTTTGTGCCTATGTTACCTCATATCTCCGCCAATTGTCAACGGATTTTGAAAATTTTTTTTGCATTGGGTCCAGTCTAGCTTCCGATTGGTCCCATTTTTTTCGATTTTTTTCATAGGTATTAGACCTTTTTTATTAGGTTTGTTTAGACCTAACCTCTTTGTTTATGAACCGATTTCGATGGTTCTTTTTTTATCCGAAAGGGGTGGTTCTTAGGGATGGTGTCATATTAATTTGGTCAAGTTCTGATGATATAATCACTATTAATAACATGACTAAAAAAGAGAAAAATAAAATTTTTAAAAAAAAAAATAAAAACCGACTTCAAAAAATTGGAATGCAACAAATATAAAAATACACTAAAAGGTATAAAATAATTATTATTTTATTTAGTTACAACTAAACGACGAAATATTAACACGAAATTACTTTTAAAGTCGGTGCCAAACAAACGCTATACCTATAAGCGAGCGTACCCGCCAAACGTACTAAAGTAAGATCCGTCGAGTGCGATTCATAAAAGGTATATGTTTGGCACCAACTTCAAAAAGTAATTTCGTGTTAATATTTCGTCGTTTAGTTGTAACTAAATAAGATAATAATTATTTTATACCTTTTAGTGTATTTTTATATTTGTTTGCATTTGATTTTTTGAAGTCGGTTTTTATTTTTTTCTTAAAATTTTTTTTTAACATGGCTCTTACGGGACCTTCCTCACTATTTCATATCTTTGGTTTACTTATACCATGAGTTGTATTTTCATCTTATTTTCAAAAAAAGGTACTCAAACCTTCAGGTTAACTATTTTAAATCAATTGTGTTTAAAGAATGAATTTAACTTGTTAAAATTGTTAAAAATTTTCATCTCGAATAGAAAATTTGTATAATGTTTTTTGGCATTGTCAAAGGAGTCAGGAAATAATTATGATTTGAACTACTTTCATTGACTTTTCGTTACCCTGAAGAAGGAGAGAATAAATCTCCGAAACGTCGGTTTAACGAATAAATGTAAAATAATAAAACCATTATAGTCTGTATTTTTTACAACCACCGTGGACTGCCTTTATCAACATCCAATTGCATATTGTCAATACTTTAATGAATCAAATAATACATTTTTCAATAGATTTGACAGTCTAGTTAATTAGTTATTCATAAATATAAAAATAAAAAGTCATTTGCAGCCAACAGAATATAACAAATGCACTAGTCTAGAATTCCAACTCTATTTCTTGAAATCGTTTTTATGTTAAATAAATGTTTTTATAATGAGAAAAAATTTATCTCCACACTATTTTTATTAATATTATTAAAATGAAATTAATTACAATTTTTTTGATTAAAAAATTTAGTAACCAGAAGTTGTCACTCTGCAGAAATACAAAAGATTTTTTCGTAGATCAACCAGATAGATAAGCTGTCCCGAACTCACTTAAGCTACACTCATTAAATATACAATATACTTTCGTATATTTTATAATAAAAGCAATTTACGTCGAATCAAACCCATTTATTTAAGAAGAGTCACCGTAAACGGTTGTATATTTTATCAGATTCCCTCGTAACGTCACGTTTACGTATGATGCAACTTTAATGAATGTACTTTATCTCACCTGGCCTAGATTCTCTAGTCTCCAAACTCTCTTGCTTACGCATTTAATTTCAATAATCGTATCTCTTTAATGAAAATTTTATGGGACTTTTCCTTTCGAAAAACGAAAAAAAGGGAAAGTTGATAGCGTGGAGATGTTTGAAGCTTAAGTTTTCACTTGGTAGAAGAAGTTAAGGTGCTAAGTTTGTGTGTATATACCTATTGAGAGGAGGAGTGTGTATCGATTAGATTATTCCTTTTTCATAATATATTTGAGAACGATATTGGAAAAATATGCAAAGCATATTTTTTTATATATATTTTGGAACCTTTTCTAAAGAAATTTTATTAGACATTATCAAAATAAAAATTAATCCATTAAAAAGTTTTTGTGTAGTATTAAATTACTTCAAAATAAATTCATAATAAGTAATCAGTAGAGATTGTGGTGTTGGTGCAAGGTGAAACATCTTTAATAAAGATAAGAGTAAATAGATATTTTATTTAATATGGATTTACTATGAGTTAAGTGATACTGGGTCACTTATTTCACATTAAAATTAAAAAATTAAAAGATATAAAATTTTTTTCTTTTTCAATATATATATTTCGGGCTATCAACCCATCTTCAGGAAATACAGAAGGTAACTGACTCAGTTACCTTCTGTATTTCCTGAAGATGGGTTGATAGCCCGAAATATATATATTGAAAAAGAAAAAAAATTTTATATCTTTTAATTTTTTAATTTTAATGTGAAATAAGTGACCCAGTATCCTTAACTCATAGTAAATCCATATTAAATAAAATATCTATTTACTCTTATCTTCATAATAAGTAACCAAAATCAATATTTTTATATTTGCTAGTTTTTTCCTGTGTAACGTCCAATGAGCCTTTTTTCCTGAAGTACAAAATATTCCTCACTAGTAGCGCTAGTGATACAGTAGGGAAAACATTATGTAAAACATGTAACCCTCGTTCCGACATAGGCGGCGCTGTGCTCGTTAGTGTACTGGGTTTTTGACTGGACTGTACTCCCGGCTTGACAATGACGTGGCTAATCCAGTTAACCTAAAATCAGAGTGGATGCTCATTTCACTGAATTTCACTGAAACGACTCTATAATAAAAACAAAGTAAAACTTCATTAAGTACCTATGTAAAACAATTAATTATTTATATATAAGTGGCACACCTAACTTACCCAATTGCAAGTACTTATTGACGACATCTTGTTGCTATCTTCACTCTTTTTGTTTTAATATGTCAGAGTTGTAAACCCAGTTTAGGTTTGTTTGTTTTTTTTTTTTTTTTTGTTCCAAATTTTGACAATTTTACGGGTTTTTGACATTTGATTTTAAAAAATTCAGGTGTTGGCAACACTAGAAATATCTTATATTTACAGAAAAACCCTATATTTACAAAAAAATAACGTGTAATTTAATTTTTAAGATCGATTTTTGGTTTACTGAATTTTATTCTGAATAAAAGTTACAAAATTAGACATAATATTAATATACATTCACAAACAACAACTATAAGGCTATTATCTGAATAAAAGAATTAAATTATACAGGATTTTTCTATAAGCATATCCCAGCCAGAGTTGCCAACATCAAATATTTTCCCCCTTGAGAGTGATGACAAAAATCCCTAAAAAAGACCAAAATTTAGGGAAAAACCCCTAAACCAAAATTTTATAAAATATAGGATATTTCCAGTGTTGCTAATACCTGAATTTTTTCCCATCAAATGTCAAAAATCCAAAAAAACCTAAATGGGATTCCTAACTCTGTCATATCAAAACCACAGAGTAATATAGAGTGGAAGGCTAGCGAATTTTGAAAAGCGTTCTCTAGTGCCTCGAAGAAAACATTATTCTTAATTCTTAAGAGCTATTCAAAGATCATAGTCATAGGACCAGTGATGCCATTTTAGCGATCCACAAATAAAAACTTTATTAAATAGCAAATCATTTTAAATTTTTTTTACAAGGAGCCATACATTATTGAAATTATTTCTTATTGCAAGTGTTCTTGCCACTTGTTGTTGACTTAACCCTTGATTAATTAGGCACACAATTTGAACTGCTTGAACTTCAGAAATATCCATTTTGTATATTTTATTTTTCTATCAATGATTCACTAGTTCAAAATTATTCATTTTATTGATATTTCAAATGGAATTTGATCTTTTATTAAAACTTGATTTAAATGTAAAGTGATATTGAAAAAGTAGGATATTTTGTAATTGTATATCTTTTAATTTAATTTCTCTTATTTTTTTTTTTTATAAAATTCAAAAATTATCAACAATATTTATTGAATATGTTAGTTTAAGAGTTAATAGAACAAATTATATGAATATTTGTAAATATTTTAAAAATAATTCGCTATTTAATAAAGTTTTTATTAGTGGGTCGATTTTTTTGAACCGTAGTGTATTTGGGATACTAAAATTTTATCGAAAATTAAGGTTTATTTTTTATGGTCCTTCTTTGTAACATTCTTTAAATGACAACTTTTCAATGGATGAACATCAGAAAATAAACTAGATTATAACATTTTTAAAATTATCAAGTTTTTTTTACACGACACCATAAATATCGAGTCCCCCTTTCATCTAGTAATTCACAAGCCCAATTACTATAAATTACTCTAGTTTATTAAAGCTATTTTAAATGTTTTCTTATTTTTATCTTCATTGAATTGTTCTGTCCTGTGTGTAGTATATTCATCTGATAACTTTTCTGATAAAAAGGGGAAGAATTTATTGAGATAAAACAAACTAAGATCCTTCACCCGGAAAAGAATAAGAGAGAGAGAGAAAGAGAGGAAGTTAACACACAGATATTGTCTGAGGAGTAGAAATAAAAGATAAGTTTCTGGGAAGAATGAGAATTCATGTCAGTGGATGCCCGATTGCCAGTTTTTACAATGTATACACTACACTGTAACAGCGAGGATGTCAGTCACCATAGCGGAGATGTTTTCTTTTAGATATGGTTGAAGAAGAAAAAGAAAACCAATCTATACTCTATACTAGATTGAATGTTTGACTTTGGTATAGAAATTTATTTAAAAATAAAAAAAATATTGGTTTTGTACCATAAAATTTAAGCTATCATAGGTATTAACTGAAAAAATCAATAAAATTTGAATCCATAATTTTTAGCTGTTTCAGGGAACCATAAAATTGTTTCCTATCTGAGCTGGAATTACATAGCTAAAATAATTTTCTTAAAAGAAACCACTGTAATTAACTTCTGTCAATTTTTAAACAGAAAATACAAAATAAGAGTAACTCAACTCTTTAATCTATTTAAGACTTGGGAACAAATCGAATAGTTTAGGATGGGGCAGAGCAATTTGCTTATTTAGAAATTCAATTAAGAAAAAAGTAACCCAGATTTAAATTTAATTCTTTTAACAGAATCAAGTACAAAATTGAAATTTTATATTTACACAGTTTTAAAGATGTTATCAGGCAGATGGAATCCATTATTCTCAATACACTGCGTCATCTCCTTGAAATCTCATAAAGAAGTTGGATGGTCTATTCCAGTGTTCAAATCCACTGTTCCTAAACCCGGAAATAAAACCATCATCCTTTCTTAACAGAGTAGGTAATTATCTTTGATCTACCACTTCTCATAAAGACAATCTTTGTTATCTTTAAGCCATTCTCAGTCTTCTTCAAAAGTATTTTATAAAATAGTAGCCTAGGCAAATTAGACTTGTGATGGCCAATAAAATAGCACAAGGTGGCAATAATTTTAATCAACGTTAGGCATCCCAAATAAAGCGAGAGCCGGGCAAAGTGGCCAAGCTAAGGTTTGCTGATTTTTTAAACTGACTATCAATCGACGTATAGACATCAAAATTAGTGGTTATATACTTTAACTATCCTTGTACCTAAAATAAATTTTTAATCACCTTAGGAATAAGTGTTAAGGACCTGAAAAAATTGAATTTACAAAAATTCTGTAGGACTCATGGTTTTTGAGTTATATGGGAAAATCAGGAAAAAAGTCCGAAATTTTCGTGGTTTTTAGGCCCTGAAAAATTTAGCACCAGCCTGAAACCATTGCAAACTCATTTAACTCTTATTTGGAAAGCCCAACGTCGATTAAAATTATTCCAGCTTATGTGCATACTTATTGGCTAGCGCTGATTATTCGGACTAATTTGCTTGGGGTATTGTAAGTTAGGCTTTTCCTTATTTTGTTATAACTATTAATAAATGCAAGTTTAAGCGTTAACTACAGATTTGCTAGTAAAGTTCTAAATTTCTCAAAAATGCCTCTAATAGTCCAGGAAAATTACGTGAAAAAATGGCATAAATAGGAAATAATTCCCGGTAAAGATTTTATTGCGGGAATACCTTTATTGGTACTCCAATATTACTATCCTAAGTTTTCACCCCAAATCTGTGTTGTGGAATATGAGTGTGAAGTTTTGAAAAAATTGCAGTTTTTCCTTCAGAAAATAAAAACCACTCATCTCTAGAAACTTGATTCCTATCTCATTATCTAGGAAATTTTATTTTCTTGAACGTTTACTCGGGCAACTTTGTTGATAAAACTCTTAAATTTATAGATATCCAGCATTTTCCGGAGAGGATATGATCCGAATCTTCAAAAGGGTCATGTAAAATGCTGGATATCTATAAATATATATATATAAGTCTTTTATCAAAAAAGTAGCTCGAGTAAACGTTCAAGTCAACAAAATTTACTAGAGAATGAGAAAGGAATCAAGTCATGGAAAATGCTGGATATCTATAAATCTAAGAATTTTAACAAAAAAGTGGTCCAATTAAATGTTCAAGTCAACAAAATTTTTTGGGCAATGAGATAGAAATCAAGTTTGTAGGATGTGTGGTTTTCATTTTATAGAAGGAAAAACTACGATTTTTTTGCAAAAAATTGCATTTTTTCAAAACTTCAACCTCCTGTTACTTAATTATACAATTACGATTGTACCAAATTTAATGTAGTTTAAAAATGTATAGAGTTGTTTTTGTCGAAAACGTGCTTCTTCAAGGACAGAATGGGGAAAAATCGAAAAAAGTACGAGTTTTAGGGATATTCAAAAGTGATCCCTGTTGGCCGTTTTTTGACAAGCTCTAGTACCGGTTGTACTGAACCTAAATAGATGAAATTCTTATCATTTTACGCGCAATTTAAGGAGCTTTAATTTATCTAATAGATAACTTTTTGATTTGACATGCCGTTTAAGAGTTATTTAAGAGAAACTGAAAAAACTCCGAAATTTTCTCATTTTGACCAGTTTAGAAAAATTTCCACAACACTGATTTGGAAGGAAAACTTAGGGTAGTAATATTGGAGTACCAATAAAGGCATTTCAGCAATAAAATGATTACCGGAATATATTTCATGTCATTTTTTCACGTAATTTGCCTGGACTATTATTATTTTTTTTTAATGAAATTGACGCGAGAAGGAGTTACACCAATTTTTTTCACCATGAAACTGGGGGGGGAATCATGAAGCTAATGTGGTGAAAACCCCTGTTTATAGTTTATAGTCACGGTTCTCAAAAGTAAATAATTTGTGAAAATTTAATATAGGTATATCTACAATTGTTCAAACCTGTCGCGGCACACTGGCTGTTTGACAATAGCAGCATTAGTCCGGTTATTAAATAGCCATATCTCGTAAGATAACAATATTAATTAAATTATCTTTCAACAAAAAGTAAAATTTGGGGGGGACTTAGGGTAGTAATATTGGAGTATCTATAAAGATATTCCAGCAATAAAATCTTTAGAGGGAATTATTTCCAGTTAAAATCGTAATTTGCCTGGACTATAGGCAAATGTTTTTCTTTATATTTATTCTTTATCACAAATTCCATGCCTTATATATTTCGTTTGCTTTTATGACTTGTGTTTGATATAAATCCCTAAAAATAAAATATAACCATTAACATTGGAGAGATTTGTTCTCTACTTTTCAATTCTTTTCACATGGAATAAATCCATTTTTTTATCTTTTTGTAAAAAAAAAAAAAAAGTTTATTTATTCCAAATAAAAACATAATATTATATATATATATAAAAAGTGCGGCTTTGATATCCGACCTCACCAGAGATTGAATTTTCCATAATGGAACGGAGAGAGAAAAGAATTAGAGTTTCACAAAAATCCGTTATATAAAAAGAATTGAGAAGATTTTATATATAGAGAGAGAATGTGAACCATAAATGGCAGAGTGAGGCTGTGGTCAAAACCACCCCCCCCCCTCCACTCCCACAACAGAAACGAAATTTACGTAGCGACCACGAGCTCTCAGAGATCGTTTCAGGGAGATATCGAGCAAATCTGAGGTTCAGCATGCAAGGCATTTGTAGAGGGTTAGGTTAGGATCCAGAAGGGTTTAGGGATGGAAAGGCGTTTCTAACAACATATGTATATATCTATATGGGGTATAAAAGGAGTGACTTTACTAAAGCCCTTCATCTCCCTCTATAATGGACGATTCCACTCTTAAAGGGTTTACTCGGCTAAAACCCGACAATTTCCTATTTAGTAATAATTAAAGTCCGAGTTACTATATGTGGTTACAAAGGCAGATTATTCGTTTTTTTTCTTCAAATATTCGTTTATACTTTCCTATTGACATGATAAGACAGTTGTATAAATTTGAATTGATAGAATGACGAGTGATGCCCTCTAAGGGAGTGTTTTGTGAACTGGCCGGGAGCTGAGCTCGCCAGTCAGTTTTTAAGTTGATGGTTGACTGCTTGGCTAGCAGATTGATTTTGATAAAGTTAAAGTTGATGGTTGGATCGCTTACCAAGCAGATTGATTTTGATAAAGTTGAAGTGAGTTGATGGATAACTGCGCTAGCAGATTGATTTTGATAGATTTGAGTTGAGTTGATGATTTGTCTCGTAGATTGAATATTGATAGATGTGAGTTGAGTTGATGACTGCGCCAGCATTATTGAGAAATTGAGAATTGTGGATTGGTTAAAAATTAATTTTAACCTTTTATTGAATTTGGAGAAGAAACCAAACTTGAACCATATCATGTCATCGGAGAAAAACCCTAGTGAACCGAATTGCCACAAAGAAGTCTGCATTCGACCACGTCATCGCCATTTGTATAATAGCTCATTCGTATGTACAAAAATCAGCATTTTCTATTATTAAAACCATTGTTAATATTCTATATCACAAATCTTTGCCTTTTATTTATTGAAGAAGGAGAAATACACCTTCCTTTTATTCTTACTGGAGATATGCAGTCCACACCATTAACTAAACCAGGATCTTCAAGCCAGAGCTGTCCAGCACAGCAAGAAGATTATTTTGGAATATCCCTCAGTTCATTCTCATATGATCAGGGAAATTGCAAAATTACACAACAGTGTTCCTGCAAAGTGTGTGCCGCGGCAGACTGGTATACCGTGGTCATAAGTTGGTATGCCGCGGAAAAATGTCAAGTTTTGTGAAGATAATACACATAGGTGAGAGTTATGCGAGCAGCCTTATCAACGATTGCTCAAAATTTTGATCGCCTGTGCTCATTCAAGCAGGCTCACATTTCTCATTAAACATCTTTTCATATTATAACTAAAACCCGTAAATCTATTATTTATTATTAAAATGGACATGAACCAACAAAATTGTTCATATTATATTGATTTCAATAATAAATAAACATTGGTTTTTCTTTGGTGTATCCTCTAAAACAGGGGTGTCCAACCATTTAGCTTCCCTGGGCCACATTGGAAGAATATAAGCTGTTTTGGGGCACACATAAAATAATAGCTGGAGAGCAAAAACGTAGAATATGTAGGTAGTTAATATATTACATAAGAAATTAAGCTTTGTTACTTTATAAATTTTTTATTATAAAAGTAAGAAACAAATCACCAACATAAAATTATAGTGAGAAGTTGTCATTGTTTTTGGACATTAATCCATCGATATTTGGTTCAAAGGAATTCTCAGTGAATTCTCAAAATGCTCATCAAATATTTTGGATCTTGCTTCATTCTTTGTATGCTTCATACTTGAAAAATAGATTCTTGAATAAATACAATTATTTAAGAATCACTTTATGAATTTCTCATTGCAAAATAACATGTTAAATTGAAAAATTCATTATTAAGGTCATAAATTAATGTTAAAAATATTGTATTTTTAATAATATATATGGCATTTTTAGTCTCAACCTCATCAAGTTTATAAGTTTGTGATTTTTTGTCGGCCACACTTGTTGCCCCGTCTTATTGGAGCACAAAATTATTATTATTCTGCACTGCATCTGCCATTGTTGGAAGTAACGATTTGTTTAAAATCTCTAAAAATTTATTGGTGTTTACAATTCCATCAATGAAGTGAAGTTTTCCAACAACTCTAGAAGATATTGAACCCCATACCATAACTGAACCAGGAAATTTTACTTTCTTTTTTAAACAATCTGATTTGAAAGCTTCATTTTTCGGACGAATATCTCTGCTTCGATTGTCCCCAACACAAACTTTAAAACGAGATTCATCACTCCAATGGACACAATTCCATTCATCACTCGTCCAATTAATGTGACTTTTAGCCCATTTAAGTCGGGTTTTCTTTTGTTTTAATGTCAAGAGTGGCTTTTCTTTTCTCCTAAACAAAATTAGTAAAATTACAAAAAAAAAATTTGGAATAAGTTGCAATAAAATTATCTTGTAAGTTTTAAAACCTAACTTAAGGGCTTCTCTGTGGCACGTCGGTCTTGAAACACTTCGCCCCACAGCATCGCTCCAAAGAACAAATAATTCACCATAGTTCGAACGCCTGTTTTTTCTAATAATTTTCTTCAATGCCCGTCTATCAGCATCTGATACCCGTTGTTTTATAAACTCGAATAATATTTCTGACAGTAAACTTTGATAAATTAACTAGATCGCCAATTTCCGCGTTTGATTTTCCCTTTTTAAATAAATTGATAATAATTGAGCAAATTTTTTCATCAACAACCAACCTTTCCACGAGTCATTTTTACTAATAATAAACAAAACAAACTTTTTTTGTTGGAAAAAGGCAAAGTCTACTTAATTATTTCACATATTCAAAGATTCTTAAAAAAAAAAATCGTGAAAAGCAAAGAACTATTTTTTATATAAAAATATGTTTTTAACAATTAAAAAATTAATTTTAAATTAAATGTTACAATAAAATGTTGTTCCAAATGATAATAAAAATAAATTTTTAAATAAAATTTACCGTGAATTAGCATAATTTTATTTAAAAAGAAAAATATTGTTGGGCCAATTGAGATGGGACGGGGCTCGTATTTACTTTTGATTTAACTAATTTTTAATAAATTTCTTCCAGAACTTAAGTGACTTGATTTAAATTTTTCGTTAAATTGAAGGGTTGGTTTTGTCACAAATATAATAAAACAATAATTTTAATAACTATTTGTATTATTTAATTGATAACTATACAGTTTCGGTCACCACTGGTCGACCATCCTCAGTAGTTCTAAAAATTGAAATGAAACATTTATTTACATTTTTTCTTTCTATAGAGAATTATATAACACAAAATTTTTTTTACAATAATTTGAAATCATACATACATCTCGTTCAAGAACCGGAATTTGTCATTTCACATGAAACATTCATTTTTAGAACTACTGAGGATGGTCGACCAGTGGTGACCGAAACTGTATAGTTATCAATTACATAATTCTAATAGTTATTAAAATTATTGTTTTATATTTGTGACAAAACCAACCCTTCAATTTAACGACTAATTTTTAATATTACTTTAATTTGAATGTTGATGGTTTGTTATTATTAATACTGAGTTTTCAAATATCATGTGTGTAGTGCATTATACACGTTTGGAATAGTATTTTTATGAATTTTAAATAAATACTTAAAGAACGAGAAAGAGAGAAAAATAATATCAACAATATAAGAAGCGGATTTTATATAGACTCTTCAAATTTTATGTTATGTAAAAGTTTGCAAGAGTTAAGTTATTAAAAAAAGTTATGGGTGATATAAAATGCATTGAATACTCGTTAAAGTTGTATTGATAATTCCGGCCAATAAACCATCAATCAGGTGAATATATATTTTTATTTTATTGCCGCATTTTATGATGAACATGCAAAAAAAAAATTATATATTTTTGAAAACTATAAATAAAATTACGGTTTTTTGCACTACATAATTTCGAACATTGAAATAAATAATCTACTCTTATTAAACGAGCAAAAATTGTATATATATTTATTTATTTATATATTTCTATCTAAGTTCTATTTTGAAAACGGCCCTACCGATTTTGATGAAACCAACTCTATTAACAAGTTTTGAGGATGAGATAACGATCTGGCTAGGTCTGGACCTCGACAAATTTCATCTTAATTGATCTTTTCTTAATTAAAGTAATTATTGATAGATGAAAATCTCAATAAAAAAATTTGTTTACATTTTTTTCAATTATCTTTTATTTTTAATTGGTTTTTTAATTTTAAAACCCACTAATAGGTTATAGAAAATATTAATATATTCTATTAAAATTAGGAATTTTTGTTTGAGGAGATTGGAATGGAAATAATGGAATTGGAATAATTATCGGAAAAGAGGTTTTTTTATTTAATTAGTTTTTTCCTTTTATTAAAAACAAGGACTAAAAAGATGAATAAGGACACTCGATGGTAGAGAAGTAATCTCCGGAGTCGAAGCTCAAAATAATTTATACATTAATTCATTTAAAATAATTGGTTTAATAAAATTTATAAATTTTTTGTTTGTTTTTACCATTAACAGGTGTCTAAATCATAACATTACAGGTGTGTTTACAATTAAAGGGGTTGAAATGGCTTTTTTTATATAACTTGGAAACAAATCTTATTTAATTTTATGTTGTTATTTCAGATCCTATACGATTATTTTTTTTATTATTATAACTAGCTATAAATAAAACAGTTCGGCAACTTTTTGCTTCAGTTAGTTAAAAGTTATATATTAATATTATTTTTAATTTAAAATTCTGATAAAAACCTTCTTCTTGGAAGAATCGGAGAAAGAAGAGAAAGAAGAACCTTGTTTTTTTTTTTTTTTTTTTTTATGATAATGATGAGAGAAGGAGTTACACCAAAAGGTGCAACCCCTAAAGGCCTGGGTTGGCCCCTCCATCGTTGAAAAGAAGAAGAAAGAATTTTATGGGTTGGGCGGGGGTCGAAGGTATCTGTGGATACGGGTCTTAAATAGCTGAAGGTTATAGGTCGCGGGAAAGATGGTGGCAGGGAGCGAGTTCCAGTCTCTGGAGGTCAAAGGGATAAAAGAGTTGGCGAAAGCGCTTGTTCGAAATTTATCCAATTTGACAGCGAAGGGGTGCTGAGCGTTAGAAAACCGCGTGCTTCGCGCAAAGAGGGCATTAGGGGGGATAATTGATTTCAGCTCGACTGAACAGACACCGTGATAGTATCTGTAGTACAGGGAAAGGGCAGAAACGGCTCTTCGGTGAGCCAGGGAGTCGAGTGAGTTGGTTAGAGCCGGTTCTCCTATTAGTTTAATTGCTCGCTTCTGAATTGCATCCAGTGTGGCAAGAGAATGCTTGGAGGCACCCCTCCACAGATGAGAGCCATATTCGAGACAGGGACGAATTTGAGCCTTATACAGCATAAGGAGTTGACTGGGAGTATAACAGCGTCTAGACCTAAATAGGAGACCAAGCTTGCGCGCTGCAGCTTTAGCAGTGGTTGAGATATGGTCATTCCATGAAAGGTCAGACCCTAGAGTTACGCCTAGCATTGAAATTTTATCCCTGAATTGTGGAAGAGTCTGAAGAAGAGAAGAGGTCAGATGATGGGGCACACACTGAGACATGGGGGACTGCTTAGGGATATCTTGGAGGGGGGGGAAGAAAAGGGAAGGGAAGACCCAGATTAGAATATTTCAACCAAATAATTGGGGATATGGGATGCCAGACATTTAGAGAGGTCAAACAGCTGGCGGGGGACAGAGTCGAGTGGAGACGGATTGTTGCATCAAACCAGTCTTAGGACTGTATACTCAATGATGATGATGATGATGATAAAAACCACTGTAACTATGCAAAAACTGGGTGCGGGGGTGGGGTTCGAGGTGCAGGAGGTGTGGCGCATTGGTGGGGTCCAGGTGCGGTGTTGGGGCGGGGTGGGGGTGGATGTGGGGGGTTCAGTGGGGGTTCGGGGGTGGGGAGGGAGGGGGTTCGGGGTGGGGGGGGGGGGGGTTATCGGCTGTCCATATATACTATATATAGTGTAGGTACTATATATATTTGTATTTTTATCAGAATTTTATATTAAAAATAATATTAAAATATAGCTTTTAACTGAAGTAACAAGTTACCGTGAATCGCTTGGTGGCTCCAGGTACTAATTATTTATACTTGGTACAATTTTTGATATGTATTATAATAATTGGCTTGCGCAACGAAGACGGCGTGATCTCTCTGATTGGCCATACTTTGGAGCTAAAAAATGCTGCTACTTTCGGCAAACTAAATCTTTTCAATCAAACTAGAACTATTTACTCTTTTATCTTGAAAGAATTCTGCGAGCGGTAAGATGTAGGTATCATTTTGACGATTTCTAGAAGCCCCTTAATGTTGGCAACCGGTATTACAGGAATCCTAGGAATCCTCTCCCTCTCGAACAACAGACTGGTGACGTTTGACCTTGAGACTGCCAATCAGGCTTAAGACCGCCATTCTCTGAAACCCAGGCTTACGATTGGATGTCTTCAATCCCTACTCTTTCACATAGCCTCACTTGAAAGACAGACTGGGGAAGCTTGGCCTTGAGACTGCCAATGAGGCTTAAGCCCCGCCCTTTCAGTCCAGCCATACTCAGAAACCCAGTCTTATGATTGGTAGTCTACAATCCCTACTCTTCCACACAGCCCAACATTCAATATGGAAGCATTAGGACGCCATCAAATAGGGGAAGGCTGCGTATCGACACAAATGCCGCCTGGTGATCGCGACCGGGAAGTAAATAACTGACATGGCAATTTGGATTGGTGACTAAATGTTAATTCATAAAGAAAAACAACTACTACACTACAACTTGCTACTCTCGGCAAAATAAAAACTTTTCAAGTAAATGCTAAAGTTGCTGGGGGCGCTTCAACTTTAACGTTATACATTTTATAAATTATAATTATTGTTATTCAATTCCATTATTAGAATTAGATAGGACAATTCAGAGGAAATTTTAAATTTGATCAATATGATTATATTATATTATGTCTGGGTTGATTTTGATGATTGTGATTCATTTGTATTTATTTTTTGTTTAGAGTCTCCAGTTGTTAGGAGGAGCCTAAGGGTTCCTGTATCAGTGGTTGCAAATAGAGCCTGATGAAGGCACAATAAATTAGCGAAACGTTGCAATTGATCGTAACTTTAAAAAAAAACTGCAACGGATCGTTGCTAAACTTTATCCAAATTCATTTGAAATATTAATATGTTCTTGAGGAAAGTACTTTAAAATATAATTTTACTAAAAACTTTATTTAACCTTTTTTGTGGTCCCACAAGGTACTTAATTAGGATATTAAATTTCATCAAAATTGGTTAAGTCATTTTCAAGATATTTAGAAAAAACTAAAAAAGTACTTAAATAAAGTACTAATGTTTGTGGACCGATATGTACCAAAAACTAATCAGCGCTTCATTTTGTTAAATTAATGGTAGGTTTTTAATTTCAATTTAATCAGTGCAACGGTGTGGAAAAATCGTGGACGAAAAAAACGATAACACACATCCATCCATCCATCCCCACGCACTTCCAAAAAAATGGTACTTTTTGGCTTCTCGACGAGATTCCAGGTAATTTTTGGCAAAACCGTCACGTGCTAAAATTCAATTTCATTGAATACTTCAATTTATGACCTTAATTGAGTCCATGGGTTCCGTAGTTTTTACCTGAGGACCCTTTGAAGTCGCGCTTAGCGCCAGACCGATTACAATACTTTCCCCCATGCTTCGCATTGGATAAAGTAAAAAACAATTGATCGCATGTTTTAACACGGTGTTCAATTGTTCTTTTTTCTTCTAATTTGTCATATCTATATCTAATAAATTATAATATATCTACCTATAGGTTATTAATTATATTTTTAAATTTGCCAGCAAGATGCCCGCCGAAAGCTGGTTAACTATATTTCACATCAAGTCAAGAAGACTCTGCTTGGTGCTTTTTAAAAAGGAACTCTCTAACTTTAGCTTTAAAGTGGATTTTAAATAATAACAATTAAAAGTTTAATTGTCATTCAATTGTTATTTAATCAATCTAATTATTGGTCACAATACCTAATAATTAATTATTTTTTAATTAATAGAAAAGATTATTTTGCGCAGAATAGCAGATTTGTTGATTCATTAAGAGAAATCACTGAGGTTGTCCTCTGCTTTATACAAACAAACATATACCTTTCTATATATAATTATTTGTTAGAGAATATATATGAAAGTTTTTTTCATCTTTTCATCATTAGTATTTTTAATTATAAATATTTTATCTGTTATTTCTCATGGGTTCAAATACCCGATGGGATGAATACCTATATGTAGGTAGGTATAACCAAAGAATAATTTACATAAAGAAAAGCAAAAACTTTATATTTCGTGTCAGTTTTTAATATTAAGTACTTAAATCTGTTATATTTTGGTGAATAATAATAATAAGCCCCAGATGGATGCAAAACTAACAAGATTGGGATTGTGCGAGTGCCTTAAATTAATATCCACAAAGTAATTTATGCGACCACCCATTTAAGAAATAATAACAATGTTTTTAACTTCCTAAAGATAATAAATAGTTTCAACATTGTGGTATATTAAATAAAATTCATTCAAAAATCATTTGTGTTAAATATGGTCCCTAATTAAACTTAAATAAATTAGTGGTCTCAATTCATGGAAAGTTGATATTTTGGTGGTAGTTTAGACGCGTCCGAAGTATTTAATTTACGCCAAAAAATCGACTCGATATTATACAGGGCGTGCTAAGATTAGTATTATTTCCGGTATTCATAAAAGGGGTCAAAAGTTCGTTTTTTCAAATAAGACCCCGTATATTACTCAATAACTTGAAAGACGAAGAAAAATGCTTTAAGACGATATATCATGGCCCTATACCTAAAACATCAAGTTTTCTTAATAAGGCCGCTTTTTTGTAAAAAATTACATTTTAATTAATTTAATTTAACTAACCATGGAAATATCAAGCTTATGACAATTTGTTGACTATTTATAAGTAACTTATAAACAGTTTATTGACGATTTTCAAAAAATCTCCCAAAATGATCGCAAATATTGAGTATTCAAACGAAGTTCTTATAGTAGAAATATAATATCCCAACTCTCATTATTAAAAACAAGTTGTAACTAGATAGTTTTCAATAATAATGAGAGATGAAATATGAGCCAAAAGGTGTTCTTTGACGTCATTTCTATGCATATGAAACTTGTCACACACAATGTTTAATTAAAAAAAAACAACAAGTCGTTTGATAAATTTAATGACAAAAAAAGCGATGTACAAAACATTCTAACAATTTTTATGGCGGTCATAAACTAATTTATTTACCTAGTTTACTTTTTTTTTCCAAGAGAGTCTATTGATCAACTCATTATACGAATTGTTTTAATACAACTGATGGGGCTTAATGTATATGTCTTGATGTCTCATTACAAATTTATTACTTTTTTGTTACAACTCATGAACTATTTATTGTTTGTTTATTTTACTTTATTTATTTATTTTTTTTATTTCCAACTTTATTATACATAAAAAGTAGAAAAAAATATCTAGGACACACACAAAATAAATTTATTTCAAATAGAGGAAACTATTTCAATTTTATATTTAATTCATAATGTCAACATTTTTTATTATTTTTGCTACTACAAAAGGTAACGTTAAAATGTAAATAGGTAAACGAAAAATTTTAAAATAACTAAATTTACTTTAGTTTTAGGTACTTGATTTTTACTTCGAACCAAAAGTGTAGGTACTCGAAGACCTCCAAAATTTTCTAATATTAAAAATTTTACCTTTATTAAATTCTAAAATGACTTATTTATTTTTAGTTTAAGGTCTCTACCCACTACAACGTATCTATAATACTATGACCGTACTAGGAACGTGTCGGGTAAAAAAATATTCTTTGAATTGAAAAGTATGAGACTATGCCCACTAGACCGTTCCGTCACCGACCAGCACCGTCGCCTATTATGCACGGAGCGTTAATAAATTGTCGGTGAGAATATTTTGCCGGTGCCGATACGCTCCGCGTATGGCACGCGACGTTGCCAAACCGATGCGCGCAGGGGCGAAACGGTGAGCTGCAATTAAAATTATTGGTATCCAATTATTTATTTAAATAATTTAAGATTTGTATTTAAATGAGCGTTGTAAACATGCGAGAATGAAACGGTTTCCTATCGATTTTGGTGGATTTAGATCTGTATGATGATACAGATTACATACGGGCAATATACGGGCATCATACGGGATGAATACGGGCACAGAACGCCGTCGATCCGTGTCGTCTCGTGTTGCTTTTCATGTCTGATACGTTCCTAGTACGGTCATAGTATGATACGTTGTAGTGGGTAGACACCTTTAATCGTAATATCTGCCAAAACGTTAAAGAGTTTTACTTCAATAGTGCGTAAAGTTTACATCAGGCACTAATTTTTCTGAATGATTTTTTTTGGCTTTTCGGCCCTTCTAGCCATCAGCCAATTTACGATACTGATATTAAATTAAGACTTAAACAGAATAGAGATTTTTAACCGGTTGCATCAAACCGGGTCTAGGGTCCTACTGCCCTTTAGTAGCCCCCTAGATATAGGTACAGACATAGAAAGAAATACCCTATAGTACCTGCCCCCTTGGATCCCCCTGGACCCCCCCCCCGGAGGGGGACATAGGTACATACAGAGGCAGGCACAAATGCGCTTTAGTAGTATAGGATAATATAATATCTTTTTTTGTCTATTATATACCTATAATAATAATTAAACAATACAAACGCTTGTTTATTATTATTTTCTTGTCTAGTGTTTACTTTTAAATGTAGTATGACTTCTACATATCAGTCTATGATATTTGTCAAAGCGGATATCATTGTTGTACATTATGAACTGTTTTTTGCTTAAAAACTATCCTTAGAATCACTATATTTTATATGCGGCTCGTGACAATTGTATTTGTTCAAATGTGGCCCAAGGATTCCAAAGGTTGGACACCCCTGATCTATATCTATATCTATCTATCTACTCTTATTAAACGAGCAAAAATTATATATATATATATTTATTTATATATTTGTATCTTTGTTCTATTTTGAAAACGGCTCTACCGATTTTGATGAAACCAACTCTATTAACAAGTTTTGAGGATGAGAAAACGATCTGGCTAGGACTGGACCTCGACAAATTTCATCTTAATTGATCTTTTCTTAATTAAAGTAATTATTGACAGATGAAAATCTCAATAAAAAAGTTTGTTTACATTTTTTTCAATTATCTTTTATTTATTAATTGGTTTTTTAATTTTAAAACCCACTAATATGTTATAGCAAATATTAATATATATATATATATTAAAATTATTATTTTTTTTTAATTAACAGATGTCTAAATCATAACAAAACAGGTGTGTTTACAAATAAATTGGTTGAAGTGGCTTTTTTTATATAACTTGGAAAGAAATCTTATTTAATTTTATGTTTTTATTTCAGATCCTATACGATTTTTTTTTTATTATTATTTTCCTATTTATTTTTTATAATGTTTATCAATATGAACGAATGTGGGAAAATTGGTGTACGAGTAAACAAATATACACATAATATGTGGACCTCTAGAAAGCTAGAAATGCAAAAACTGGGTGCTGGATGGGGTGATGTGGGAGGTATAGGAGGTGGGGTGCAATTTTGGGGGATCCGGGGTTGGGGCGAAGTGGGGGCGTTCAGGTGCGTGATTTCGGGGAGGGGGGCGTGTACTATATATATATTTATTTTTTTTAATTTGGTTACCGCGCATCGCTCGGTGGCCCCAGGTACTACTTATTATAATCGGCTTGGGCGACGACGCCGACGTGATTTTTTAATTTTAAAACTCACTAATAGTTCATGACAAATAAAATAAAATAAAATTTATTAAAATTAGGAAATTTAAATTATTGTTTCGAAATCCACTATAATACAGAGCCCAGGGGGCGTGGCAACACATATAGTAGATATGTTTTTTTATCTGATAAAATTTACAAACCCATTTAATTTATCCAGAGCAGTTTCAACTTAAAATCAATATCTAATTATATCAAACCAACCCAATCATCCAATAGTTCATTCGTATATCCTATTTAATTTTTTTGACTAATACTACATTTGAATGTGAGAAAAAATTAATGAATATTGAGAGTATATTTCCATTTTATTTTGATGTGTTTTTAAATGACGAGTATATTTTATGGTATGGGACTATAATTCCTATCAAATGATCTATAAACGCATGGGATATTTGTGGATAGATGAGTGGTATAGAAATAGTAGACCAATATCCAATGAATCTTACTAATGGATTGGCATTTTATTCTTAGTGCTGAATGCCATATATGGTATATCCGACTGATTGATATTCATTTCATGGATATACTCGTTAGGCTATACACGTGGAAATATATATATATATATATATATATATATATATAATTTATTTGAAAATTTCCTCTCATATATAAATAAAAAATTAAATGATATTTGATAGCGTTGTAAACAAATAATACAGCATGTTTTTGTTTTTTGTTGAAATTAAAAAATATTTATCATTTATTTGTAAAAGTATACTTATACACGACTGGAAATAATAAAAAAATAATCTCTAGTTGAAAAACATATTCTGATAATGGAAATGAACAAATATATTATTACAGATATATGTTATTTATTACAAAAATAAATTATACTCTGCTCGACAAAAATTAAACAAAAATTTGTATCCGCGTAAACATAACAAATTGGATTCCACAGTAGGTACCTATCTACTCTTATTAAACGAACAAAAATTGTATATTTATTTATATATATATTTATATGGATAATTGGAAGAAATTCTTCATTGTCAATTGAAAATAAGCTCCTTTTATATAAGCAAGTACTCAAACCAGTGTGGACATACGGCATCCAGCTGTGGGGATGTACAGCACAGTCAAATAGAAACATTATACAAAGATTTCAAAATAATGTACTAAGGTGCATTGTAAATGCTCCTTGGTACATTCGAAACGCGGACCTCCATCGTGATCTTGGCGTGGAAGCCGTCAGTGAAACCATTAAGAAACTATCAGCAGCCCACCAGACGAGGCTGCAAGGGCATGTGAACGAGGAAGCCTTGCAACTACTCAACGTTGACACACAGACTCGCCGGCTGAAGCGTATCAAGCCTCATGAACTTTGTTAAAAACATTTTAATAAAAAATAGAGATAAAGACAATTATATATATATAAGAAATATATGATTGCTTGTTGTTTTGTGTTTTGTTTTAAGTTAAATCTATAACAAAATTACTTATTAGCTGCGGCTAGCTATATATATATATTTATTTATTTATATACATATTTGTATCTTGGTTCTATTTTGAAAACGACTCTACCGATTTTGATGAAATTCACGGGTTAGGGGGTTTTTGGGTTGACAATTCGATCTGTCACGGTCTTATCTTCGACAAAATTGTTTTTGATGGGTTTTTTCGTAATCAAATTAATTATTCTCAGGTAGACAAATGCCAATCTTATCTTAGGGATTTAAAAAGGGTTCCTCTTTTCTTTTGTACCCAGGCAGACAATTATGAAATTATATAAAAATAAATATATTTCATTCTGTTAAATCCCGCAAACATTTCTCTATAAAAATAATTGTTTATATAATTTCATTTAAATTGAGTAGGTGGTGGATGAGGATGGTGGAGAGAATAACCAATCGACTTGATTGAGGAATAATGGAATTGAAATAATTGAAAAGTTTTTGTTTTGCCGAGAGTAGCAGAGTTGTTGATTCACAAAGAGAAACAAAGAGGTTGTCCTCTGCTTGATGCAAATAAACAGTTCCTAGCCCTCCAGCAGTGACGAAGGAACACCAAGTTTTCAATATCCATATGATATTGACTCCATGAAAAACATTTATAATTGAAGAAAGACTGATGATGAAGACCAAGTCTTCGAAACTATAGTCTCAAACAAATAAATAATATATATACAGATATATCATCTCGATATATATGTGTATATGTTTATTTGCATCAAGCAGAGGACAACCTCTTTGTTTCTCTTTGGGAATTGAAATAATTATCGGAAAAGAGGTTTTTTTATCTAATTAGATTTTTCCTCTTATTAAAAACAAGGACTAAAGATAAATAAGGACACTCGATGGTGGAGAAGTAATCTCCGGAATCGAAGCAAAAAATACAATGTATACATTAATTAATGTAAAATAATTGGCTTAATAAAATTTATAAAAAAAAAAAAAAAAAAAATTGAGTAGGTAAACAATTATTTTTATAGAGAAATGTTTGCGAAATTTAACAGAATGAAATGTATTTATTTTTATTATTTTTACCTACTCAATTTAAATGAAATTATATAAAAATAATAAAAATAAATACATTTCATTCTGTTAAATTTCGCAAACATTTCTCTATAAAAATAATTGTTTACCAGCTCAATTTTTTTTTTTTTTTTTTTATAAATTTTATTAAACTAATTATTTTACATTAATTAATGTATAAATTGTATTTTTGCTTCGATTCCGGAGATAACTTCTCCACCATCGAGTGTCCTTATTCATCTTTAGTCCTTGTTTTTAATAAAAGGAAAAATCTAATTAGATAAAAAAACCTCTTTTCCGATAATTATTTCAATTCCATTATTCCCCAATCAAGTCGATTGGTCATTCAATCTCCTCCACCTACTCAATTTAAATGAAATTATATAAACAATTATTTTTATAGAGAAATGTTTGCGGGATTTAACGGAATGAAATATATTTATTTTTATATAATTTCATAAAGTAAAAAATAAATTAATATATTAAAAAAAAAAAAAAAAAAAAAAACTAAAAAAGTCGCTTCTAAAAAGTACAAAATAATGTAATACTTAATCAAAAAACGTGGGGCAGTTTGTCGAAATTAATTAAAAATTTCTTTTGGTCCACACTTTTTGATTAAGTATTACCTACATTATTTTGTACTTTTTAGAAGGATGATTTTAGTATTTTAAAAATATTTAAAACCAAATTCTATGGTTGAAATAAATATGGAAAGAAATAAAAAAGGGAAAGTCCCCCCCCCCCTCCACTCACCCTCGGGTTTTATCAATAAAGTTTGTTCCTGTTTGTGTTCTGTCCATTCACTCATCAAAATGAAATACGTGCTATTTACAAAATTACCCCAAAGTCCACCCCCTTTTCGCTCTCTCGTGATGAAAATAATATTTAATTATAGGAAATTGTGAGAAAGTCTGAAGCAAATCCACAAAGCGTGCCGGCAAATAATAATATGAAATACAATTACCAAAGGAAGTAATTTTGCAAAATGTACCTATATTCGTGCGGGCTCATATTATTGTAGAATCAGAATTTGTATCAAGCATTTTTTATCTTGAGACAGTCTAAAAAACAGTACATTTAATGAAAAAAGTTTATTTATATAAAGGAGGAATCTAAACTACGCTATTGTTTGTTGACCTAGAACAAGCTTTCAAGGAAATATCGAGGTAAAGTTCTGTTTTTAAAATGGAAACCTATATGTTTCTCTACATATTCTTAATCTAGAAAAAAAAAACTGAACAACTTTCATTAGAACTATTTTTATACGACATAAAGTAAAAAAATATTAAATTAATTAGATCTCAAAAAACTCAAATATTTAATTATTAAATAAATAATTATTAAATTAAAAAGTGACAACAATGTCAATAAGTGTTTATTATGATCTTAAAACTTCATTAAATATACAGATTTAAAAGATTATTTTCTACTTAATAGATTTATATATTACCATAATAAAAATGGAGCATTTTTTTGTTGAAGAAAAATGTTTCATCCAGAAGACTTGCGATACACTCTGGATTCTAATAGAGTATTTTATATAGATATAGAAAATTATAATTTCGTGAAAAAAACTCGAAAAAAGTTTCTTTTTATGCCCTTGAATTTTATGAGAAAGTTGATAAGGGTCCCCCCTTATCATCAGATGTTCAATTTTTTTAGAAAATTAATATTTGAATTTCGAAGGAATTATACTTAATTTTAATAGAGTATTTTATATAGATATAGAAAATTATAATTTCGTGAAAAAAACTCGAAAAAAGTTTCTTTTTATGCCCTTGAATTTTATGAGAAAGTTGATAAGGGTCCCCCCTTATCATCAGATGTTCAATTTTTTTAGAAAATTAATATTTGAATTTCGAAGGAATTATACTTAATTTTAATAGAGTATTTTATATAGATATAGAAAATTATAATTTCGTGAAAAAAACTCGAAAAAAGTTTCTTTTTATGCCCTTGAATTTTATGAGAAAGTTGATAAGGGTCCCCCCTTATCATCAGATGTTCAATTTTTTTAGAAAATTAATATTTGAATTTCGAAGGAATTATACTTAATTTTAATAGAGTATTTTATATAGATATAGAAAATTATAATTTCGTGAAAAAAACTCGAAAAAAGTTTCTTTTTATGCCCTTGAATTTTATGAGAAAGTTGATAAGGGTCCCCCCTTATCATCAGATGTTCAATTTTTTTAGAAAATTAATATTTGAATTTCGAAGGAATTATACTTAATTTTAATAGAGTATTTTATATAGATATAGAAAATTATAATTTCGTGAAAAAAACTCGAAAAAAGTTTCTTTTTATGCCCTTGAATTTTATGAGAAAGTTGATAAGGGTCCCCCTTATCATCAGATGTTCAATTTTTTTAGAAAATTAATATTTGAATTTCGAAGGAATTATACTTAATTTTAATAGAGTATTTTATATAGATATAGAAAATTATAATTTCGTGAAAAAAACTCGAAAAAAGTTTCTTTTTATGCCCTTGAATTTTATGAGAAAGTTGATAAGGGTCCCCCCTTATCATCAGATGTTCAATTTTTTTAGAAAATTAATATTTGAATTTCGAAGGAATTATACTTAATTTTAATAGAGTATTTTATATAGATATAGAAAATTATAATTTCGTGAAAAAAACTCGAAAAAAGTTTCTTTTTATGCCCTTGAATTTTATGAGAAAGTTGATAAGGGTCCCCCCTTATCATCAGATGTTCAATTTTTTTAGAAAATTAATATTTGAATTTCGAAGGAATTATACTTAATTTTAATAGAGTATTTTATATAGATATAGAAAATTATAATTTCGTGAAAAAAACTCGAAAAAAGTTTCTTTTTATGCCCTTGAATTTTATGAGAAAGTTGATAAGGGTCCCCCTTATCATCAGATGTTCAATTTTTTTAGAAAATTAATATTTGAATTTCGAAGGAATTATACTTAATTTTAATAGAGTATTTTATATAGATATAGAAAATTATAATTTCGTCAAAAAAAACTCGAAAAAAGTTTCTTTTTATGCCCTTGAATTTTATGAGAAAGTTGATAAGGGTCCCCCTTATCATCAGATGTTCAATTTTTTTAGAAAATTAATATTTGAATTTCGAAGGAATTATACTTAATTTTAATAGAGTATTTTATATAGATATAGAAAATTATAATTTCGTCAAAAAAAACTCGAAAAAAGTTTCTTTTTATGCCCTTGAATTTTATGAGAAAGTTGATAAGGGTCCCCCTTATCATCAGATGTTCAATTTTTTTAGAAAATTAATATTTGAATTTCGAAGGAATTATACTTAATTTTAATAGAGTATTTTATATAGATATAGAAAATTATAATTTCGTGAAAAAAACTCGAAAAAAGTTTCTTTTTATGCCCTTGAATTTTATGAGAAAGTTGATAAGGGTCCCCCCTTATCATCAGATGTTCAATTTTTTTAGAAAATTAATATTTGAATTTCGAAGGAATTATACTTAATTTTAATAGAGTATTTTATATAGATATAGAAAATTATAATTTCGTGAAAAAAACTCGAAAAAAGTTTCTTTTTATGCCCTTGAATTTTATGAGAAAGTTGATAAGGGTCCCCCCTTATCATCAGATGTTCAATTTTTTTAGAAAATTAATATTTGAATTTCGAAGGAATTATACTTAATTTTAATAGAGTATTTTATATAGATATAGAAAATTATAATTTCGTCAAAAAAACTCGAAAAAAGTTTCTTTTTATGCCCTTGAATTTTATGAGAAAGTTGATAAGGGTCCCCCTTATCATCAGTTGTTCAATTTTTTTAGAAAATTAATATTTGAATTTCGAAGGAATTATACTTAATTTTAATAGAGTATTTTATATAGATATAGAAAATTATAATTTCGTCAAAAAAAACTCGAAAAAAAGTTTCTTTTTATGCCCTTGAATTTTATGAGAAAGTTGATAAGGGTCCCCCCTTATCATCAGATGTTCAATTTTTTTAGAAAATTAATATTTGAATTTCGAAGGAATTATACTTAATTTTAATAGAGTATTTTATATAGATATAGAAAATTATAATTTCGTCAAAAAAACTCGAAAAAAGTTTCTTTTTATGCCCTTGAATTTTATGAGAAAGTTGATAAGGGTCGCCCCTTATCATCAGTTGTTCAATTTTTTAGAAAATTAATATTTGAATTTCGAAGGAATTATACTTAATTTTAATAGAGTATTTTATATAGATATAGAAAATTATAATTTCGTCAAAAAAACTCGAAAAAAGTTTCTTTTTATACCATTGAATTTTATGAGAAAGTTGATAAGGGTCCCCCATTATCAAGGGTGAAACTAAACTACACTATTGTTTGTCGACCTAGATGCTTTCAAGGGTATTTCGAGGTCAAATTTTGTTTATTAAATGGAAACCTATATTTTTATATACATAATCTAAATCCACAAGAAAAACTGAACAACTTTCATAAGAACTATTTTTTTATACGACATCAAATAAAAAAATTATTAAATCAATTAGATCTCAAAAAAAAAAAATATTTAATTATTAAATAAATAATTATTAAATTAAAAAGTCACAACAATGACTTTAAGTGTTTATAATGATCTTAAAACTTCATTATACACTAATTTAAGGGATTATTTTCTACTTAATAGAACTATTTAAATAAAAAACTTTATTTCTCATGTCAATCCAGTAGATAGTTATATTGTATTATTATTAAATTATTTATTTAATAGTTAAATAATTGATCATTATTATTTGATAATTAAGTTGAATAATTGTTAAGAATAATTATTATTTGAATTTTTTTGATATCTAATTGATTTAATATTTTTTATTTGATGTCGTATAAAAAAATAGTTCTTATGAAAGTTGTTCAGTTTTTTTTCTAGATTTAGGAAATGTAAAGAAAATATAGGTTTCTATTTTAAAAACAGAACTTGACCTTGAAATAATTTTGAAAGCTTGTTCTAGGTCGGCAAACAATACCGTAGTTTAGTTTCCCCCATGATAGAAATAAACTTTTATTTTTTAATTTGAGTTAGAAAACTGTCTCAAGATAAAAAAAAACTCTCCATGTATATTTTTTGGATAGCTATAAAACAACAAATGGCATGTTATGAAAAAAGATAAAGTTCCAAGCCTTCAAAAGTCATAGGGATAAACGACTTTGCGAATGTGTTTGCTTGAAAATACCGAGTATTGAAAAAATCAAATCTTAGGTTTTCATAGTTTTAATTCCTTTTTTTCTAATGTATTATTTTAATTAACACTGTGTTTTATAGCCATGATTGTAAATATTGCTATTGCAATAGGTAATTGGAATGTTAATGTCCCGAAGGAATTTTTATCGTACAAGTAGTTAATTAGAAAATGCTTTGCAATCGGAACAAGAGCGGACATTGCATATTCAATGGAAATGGAGTATTAGCAGAGGGGGCGCAGGAATATAGGGATGAGCAAAGGGCCCTAGGCCCGGGCTGGGTGGTCAATCCTCTCTATCTATCTCTTTTACTCCAATGACCTGCTAATGAATTTAATTCAACCAATTCTCATAAATTTTACCTTACTTTGTTAAAATGTGAAATGTTTTTAAAGAAATAGAACCTGTATTAACATATACTACCTATAAGATATATATATATATAGGTATATAACAGCTGCGAAGCCCGCCTTGATGCATCTATGTTTTTTACATCGAAGTTCAGACTTTTTTCTAAGGCTGGAGCAACAAGAACGCAACAAAGAAACCGTTTGACAAAAATTTATCTCAATATTTTTACTTTATCCAATGCGAAGCATGGAGAAAGTATTGTAATCGGTCTCGCGGCAAGCGCGACTTCAAAGGGTCCTCAGGTAAAGACTACGGAACCCATGGACTCAATTAAGGTCACAAATTGTAGTATTCAATTAGGTTGAATTTTAACACGTGACGGTTTTTCCAAAAATTGCACGGAGTTTCGTCGAGAGGCCAAAAAGTGCCATTTTTTTGGAAGTGCGTGGGGATGTATGTATGTATGTTATCGTTTTTTTCGTCCACGATTTTTTCCACACCGTTGCACTGATTGAAATGAAATTGAAAACCTACCATTATTTAACAAAATGAAGCTCTGATCAGTTTTTGGTATATATCGGCCCACAAACATTAGTACTTTATTTCAGTACTTTTTTAGTTTTTTCTAAATATCTTGAAAATGACTAAACCAATTTTGATGAAATTTAATTTCCTAATTAAGTATCTTGGGGACAACAAAAAAGGTTAAATAAAGTTTTTAGTAAAATTATATTTTAAAGTACTTTACTCTAGAGTAAGATAGTACTTTTTTTAAAAAAATTCTATATTGGATTTTTGACGTTTCGGTTTTTATTGGTAACCATTGCTGAAGACATGGAGAAATCAACTTAAAATCAAAAATAACGATTGATTCTTATCTAATACTAGCGGAATAACCTTATTTCATTCCATTTTTGATGTTTTGACTAGTAATGGCAACCTCTACTGAAAACCTGGAAGAATCCACTTAAAATCAAAAGACTAAATTCTTTTTTGGTAAACAACTCAAGCAGGTTATTCTTCTAGTATTAGATAAGAATCGATCGTTATTTTTTATTTTAAGTCGATTCCTCCATGTCTTCATCAATGGTTACCAATATTAATCGAAGCGTCCAATATAGAATGGTTATTCCTCGACTGTTAAATGAGAATCGATCATTATTTTTTGACTTAAAGTCAACATGAACTGCAAATTGCAAGTGATATCTGATTAATAATAAAGGAATAAACATATTAATATTCCAAATGAATTTGGATAAAGTTTAGCAACGATCCGTTGCAGTTTATTTTTATTAATATTATCAAAACAAAGATTTGTATTCGAAATTAACCTCATTATTATCAATTTTTTTATTAAAAAATTTGGTATCCAGAAGTTGTCACTCTGTAGAAATACAAAAGATTTTTTCGAAGATCAACCAGATAGATTATCAGTCTCGAACTCCCTTAACAAGAACAAATGACATGGTTGTAATGATTTTATTCTGAGTATCAGTAATGATTGAAATAATAAACAAATAATACTGTATTTATTTCAAATTGATATTAATTTTTACAGCCCTGTTAAAAAACTTTTATTAATGACCTCCTGATGGCTTTGAAATATTGATTCTTTCCTATTTGTTTTTTCCATCCCCTAAAACATTTCATTTGACGATTATTGCTCCATAAAAGCCAGGCGATTTTTTTTTTAGTGGAGCATCAATGATTGGCATATATTCATATATTGGCTATATTTTGTTCTTTTATCGTTCAATTATCCAAGAAGCGGCGTGGGTGTGTATTTAAAATTAATATAAAAAAGGAATAAATTCATAGGATATGGTTTTTATGAAAAACTTTCCAAGAGTGTAAAAGTTAATAGTTATATTAAAGTAGATAACAATTTAGGATAGTATCAATATTTATCTATTCGAGAATTTTATAAAATATCAATTTAATCCTTATAATGAATAATGAATAAAATCTTATCTACTTTTATTAAACGAGCAAAAATTGTTTATATATTTATATTTGTATCTTAGTTCTATTTTGAAAACGGCTCTAACGATTTTGATGAAACCAACTCTATTAATAAGTTTTGAGGATGAGAAAACGATCTGGCTAGGTCTGGACCTCGACAAATTTCATCTTAATTGATCTTTTCTTAATTAAAGTAATTATTGACAGATGAAAATCTCAATAAAAAAGTTTGTTTACATTTTATTCAATTATCTTTTATTTATTAATTGGTTTTTTAATTTTAAAACCCACTAATGGATTATAGTAAATATTAATATATTATATTAAAATTAGGAATTGTTTGTTTGTTTTTTAATTAACAGGTGTCTAAATCATAAGATTACAGGTGGATTCATAACAAAACAGGTGTGTTTACAAATAAAGTCGTTGAAATGGCTTTTTTTATATAACTATATAATTAAAAATAATAATAATATATAGGTTTTAACTGAATCAAAAAGTTACCGAGCATCGCTCGGTGGCTCCAGGTACTAATAATAAAGCGTGTAAAAATGGAGAATTTTTTTGTTGAAGACAGATGTTTCATCCGGAAGAATTGAGATAGACTCCAGAGTCTAATGCTCCATTTTTACACGCTTTATTATTAGTACCTGGAGCCACCGAGCGATGCTCGGTAACTTTTTGATTCAGTTAAAAGCTATATATTATGTCACAGAACATTGTCGAAAAATTATTAAATTATTAATTATTATTAAATTGTTTATTTAATAATTAAATATTTGATTATTATTATTTGATAATTATGTTGAATGATTGTTAAAAATAATTATTATTTGGATTTTTTTCAGATCTAATTAATTTAATATTAAAAAATAGTTCTTATTAAAGTTGTTCAGATTTTTTGTAGATTTAGGCTATGCAAAGAAAAATATAGGTTTCTATTTTAAAAAGAGAATTTTACGTTGAAATACCCATGAAAGCTTGTTCTAGGGTGACAAACAATAGTGTAGTTTAGTTTCCCTCTTGATATAAATAAACTTTTATTTGAAACTTTTTTTCATATAATGCACTGTTTTTGATTTAAAAGACTGTCTCAAGATAAAAAAACTCACCCAGTATAATATAATTTAACTAATTAATTGATTCTAATTATGTTGCCATGGCAACAACAATGTATTTATTGTTATTGATATAGAAAATAAACAAACATCTTCGTTCTAACTAATATACCTACGTCATAATTTGTTTTTAAAATATTGAATATTTAAAGTTACATCAATTATTAACAAAGTAAAACGTCCCAAATGCTTTTGAAATTTAAAACTCTATTATCACAATCAAGAAGTAAGTAATTCTAATAAAATTTTCTCCTTAATTGCCTTTTCCCTTGCGCAAATGCCCACGCTTTATTGCCATTAGCATACAATATCATATGGCTTGTTTTCCATTAGAAGTAGCTGACCCAGTAAAATTATTTGCCTTCGTATTTTATTTTTATTTGGATATTCTACACCCGTTTTTTTACACATTTGAGAATTAAGGTCAGGTGGGGTAACTGGGGCCAGGGGCAACTGGGTCAGGGGTCCTGTAACCCCAGAGCTTTTTAATTTTACCGCATTTTTTTATCGTAATTCACTTTTTCATATTGGTGGGAAATTTTCAGTGTTCCTGAATTAGGAAATTTTCAGTTTTCCTGAATTAGAGAAATTTCTTTAAGTTTATTTTATACTTAAGTACTTAGTTAAGTTAATTACTTATTTACTTATTTACCAAGTTATGTGCTTACTTCTTACCTAGTTGCCTTACCCAGTTCATTGAAAATATTGAGACTTGAGTAAGTACATAATTAAGGCTTTCTTAATCATAAGGTACTTATTTAACTTTATTTCAATGGGTAAAATGAGAATTATTTTGTTTAGTTGTTTGATTTATGATACTTTTTTTGTATTTTCTGTAATAAAAATTATACTTGGCGTTTAAACTTATCTACCTTAAAAAATTCAATAGAATAAAAAAAATAGAGGTCTTGGTGCAACTGGGCCAGCCTAGTCAGGGCCCAATTACCCCGAATCACTTACATCTTTGATTATTTTTAATCTATATTCAAATTAGACTAATTCTACCTACGGCCAGGGCCTTGAGGGATAGGGGAACATGTCCAACTGCTCAAAAGATATTAAAAATTAAAAAAACAGCAAATAGGCTGGGCTGGTCCAATTACCTTGGATTAGAATACCATCTTTTTCCTGAATTATAAATCAGCAAATTCAGTACAATAAATATTTATTTGTTTATTTTTTTATTTAATTGTATCTATAGGGCCGTTAGGCCCCTTTATCGTACAATATATTCATCGAAATATTACAAAAATAAATAAATCAAAATGGAAGAAAAAGTAAAAACTCTCTTTTAAATACTCCGTAATAGTATGATCTCGACTTAGGGCGAGCTTCACCTATCGAGTTTCCTAATGAAATTAATATTTTGGTAATATAATGTATTAATAAACAATACTTGATAGGGTCGACATCCAATTTCCTGCATAGCTATTTTTAATAAAAAATAAATAATAAATAAAAAAAAAAAAATTAATTCGCAATAAAATTATCTACATTTTCATATTTATCAATAAAAGAAACTTTATAACTACATAATACTAATTCGAAGTTATCTGTTGATTGTCTACGTGGACTTATTTATGCAGGGAAAAACGATGGCGACCCAACTTTGGCATATATATACCTAATAATTTACTCTCGATTGGTAATATATTTATTCGGGAAGTCGATAACTACATTTATGTAATAAAATTAACAACTTTAATTTTTTTATCAAAAATAGCTATGCAGAGAAATTGGATGTCGACCCTATCAAGTTTTGTTTATTAATTAATCAAAATATTAATTTCATTAGAAATCTCGATAGGTGAAGTCGGGATATAAGACTATAAGATTTCCGATAAAAAATAAATTTAAATAAATTATATTAAAGTATTAACATTAATTTATTAATCTAATTATTATTATTTTTTTTTAATGAAATTGATGTGAGAAAGAGTTACACCAATTTTTTTTCATCATGAAACTTATGGGGGGAGGGGGGTGCGAGTCTTAAAGCTAAAGGAATGGGCACCCCTGCTTACATGTTTATAGTCAAGAATCTTAAAAGTAAATAATTTGTGAAAAATTAAATATACACTCATGTTCAAAGTACTCGCGGCTCGCTGGCTGTTTGCCAGTAGCAGCATCAGTCCGGTTATTCAATAGCCATATCTCGTAAGATAACAATGTTAATTAAAATATCTCTCGAAAAATCATTTTTTCGGAGATTTTATTTAATTTTAAAATTACAACTATAAATAATGCCTGGAAATATGTTTTTATTAGAAAAGTTAGGAAAAATAAAAATTAGAATTATTAAGTTCTTTCATTTTAGCACAAAAAAAATTCTTAGTGAAATCTACACTTTTTAATTTGAAAATAGACTGGATTTCTTTAAGTCCAGGCAAATTAGGATTTTAACATTTTATTGCTGGAATACCTTTTATTGGTACTCCAATATTACTAGCTGAAATTTTTATACGCGCCTAAAAATGAGAAAATTTCGGAGCTTTTTCATTTTTTCTTGAATAACTCTAAAACGGCTTTTCAAATTAAAAAATATCTATTAGATAAATTAAAGCTCTTTGAATTATACATAAAATGATAAAATTTTCATCAATTTCGGTTCAGTAGAACCGGTACTAGCGCCTGTCAAAAAACAGCCTCCGGTATCACTTTTGAATATTCCTAAAACTTGTAGGTACTTTTTTCGATTTTTGACCTTGAAGGAGCATGTTTTCGACAAAGACGGCTCTATACATTTTTAAATTAGATTAAATTTGGTACAATCTAAATGAAGTTTTATCTTAATTGGGATAAATGGTAATCCGAGTAATGAGGTTGAAGTTTTGAAAACATGCAATTTTTTGCAAAAAATCGCAGTTTTCCTTCATAAAATGAAAACCACTCGTTCTAGAAATTTGATTCCTGTCTCATTCTCTAGTAAATTTTGTTGACTTGAACATTTACTTGAACCACTTTTTTGATAAAACTGTTAGATTTATAGATTTTCCATCTTCTAATTGTTTATATAATGGGAAATAATTATTATCAGTACTTACGAATAGAGCATGGAGGTAGTTTATTTTCCATGGATATTCAACCAACCTGCAACAAATAAATAATACAAATTAATTATTATTTTTTTAAAGTTTTTTTGTCCGAAAAATACACAGAGTGCGATGATTAATATGAGAATTTATTCATATGGGTGCAAATGATAGTAATAAAAAAAAAAAATCATGAATGTTATATAAAGTGCATCAAGTTGTTTGTTTAACAACATTTTTGATTAGTTTATAATTGAACTATATAATTTTTTATAATCTTTCTAAATTATACAATATTATTTCATATTTTTTTCATTGTATATTGTATAATATATAAATGAATTTTTTTATTAATTTACAAATCAAAACTTCCTTTAAACATGATCAATTTTTTTTTTTTTTTTTTTTTTTTTTTGATATAATACCAAATTGAATGTAAAATTTAATGAAATATCTGTGCACTTGATACCTCTAATCTTATTCTATTTACAATAAAATATAATAATTTTTTATTGTTAGGATAAATAAACTGAATTTGCTTCTTTCCAATAATTTATTTTGTTTTTCAAATGGTTATTCCAAATATTTCGAGAGCGTTCTCAGCATCTCTTCCTCAGTGGAAACCACTCCCCACCAATGTGCCGACCCCATCAGTTTGTACAGAACATTGAAAAAAGCTCGATCGAAATGATGGAGTCGGCACATTGTGGGGAGTGGTTCCACTGAGAGAGATGCTGAACGCTCTCGAAATATTTGGAATAACCATTTGAAAAACAAAATAAATTACTGGAAAGAAGCAAATTCAGTTTATTTATCCTAACAATAAAAAATTAATATATCCAGTACACAAGCCAGCAAAATTCTTAAAAATATAATAATAATGAATAAAAAAAAGACCATTTAAAAATTATGTAGGTATACCTACATTTTTGAAATAAGATCAATTAAAAATCTAAACAATTAGTTTTAGTTTTTTACTTTCACTTATAGTCAGGGCCGAGGGTGAACCGCGATTGGAATTAGGTGTACACGTCTTTGGGATTATGTGGAATTATTTTGGAATTCATAGATAATACCCCCTTCATTTATTGTCTTCTTCTTGGAAATGAAAGTTTAAATGGAAATAGGTCTACACGATATTAGGTCACGGTTCACCCCTCGGTCGGGGCGTTAGCTGCTGCACACGAGGCTTGTTTTAATAATACATGTTTGTCTATTTGCTCCCATTTACAAGCACAAAATATGTAGAACATGTCCTATCTTTTAAATCAAGCAAGACAGCTAGCAGCAGTGGCGTAGCGAGGGGGGGCATCATGCCCCGGGCGCTACTCACAAAGGGGCGCCAAATGGTCCGCAAAACATAAAATAGCTGGATAATTTTTAATATATGTATCTCCTTAGAGATAATAAATATTTACTTTTTAAATAATTATAATTAATTATGTGTGATTTAAATAAAAATTCAAATTTTAATCAAATTAATCACAAAAATAAAAGCTTCAACAGCTTCATTACTAATTCTTATTTCTACATTACCTAGGTATTAACTATCTTTGTTGAATAACAAATACCAATAGAATTATAATAATATTTTATCCACGGCCCGAAAAATTTGTTTTTTCTTCAAATGTGGCCCGTGTAAGCCAAAAGGTTGGTCACCTCTGATGTAAATTTATTGTCTATCATTGGTAAAACTATGAGAAATAACATTGTATTCCATTTCAATTATATTTACATTCACAAATTTCTATTAAAATACATTCACAATTCAAAATTAAAACACTTAAAATAATTCCTACAGTTGTCTTTATTCAATTAAATACACAGCATTTATATAGTTTGAGATATGTAAATGCAGAGTATTTAATTGAACAAAGACAACTGTAGGAATTATTTTAAATGTTTTAATTTAATTTTTGAATTGTGAAAAATGATTGAAAATAGATACAATATTATTTCTCATAGTTTTGTCAGTAATGGACTATTACAAAATAACATAGTGAGCTGCTGAGAAAGTCTAAAAATAAATGACGAAACGTCCGACTTATTGAAAATAAATTAATTAAAATTTGAATTTTTATTTAAATCACACATAATTAGGTAATTAAAATTATTTATTGAACACAAACAAATAATACAATATAACTATAGTAGCTGTATTGTATTAGTTCGTGTTCAATAAATAATTATAATTACCTAATTATGTGTGATTTAAATAAAAATTCAAATTTTAATCAAATTAATCACAAAAATAAAAGCTTCAACAGCTTCATTATTAATAAATATTCTGTTTTTAAAGTTCCCTATATTTCTAAAAAATAATTATTATTTTTATATAAATAAATAAAAAGCGATATACGTTTCACCACTATATTATTGAATAGCTGTCTGGAAAATTGAAATTTCCCTACTACCTAAGTTCAAATTCTCGAAACAATATTCGTAATGAATGTGTCAAAATCCGTTCTGAATTGCTCCAAGATGTAGGCTTAGTACTTTTCCATGGACTTAAGAGTTGAGTTTTAGGGGAGGGGATTAGATGAAGACACTATGGCGGAGGAGTCCCTTTCTCATAGGGCTCTACTTAGTAAGGAAAACACCTGTTACAAATGATGCTGCTGCTGCCTTAGTTTACAGCAGAGAGAAGATTACACTCCAATCTGGAGAATATTATATAGATTTTAATGGCAAAAGCCATTAGAAACGGAACGGAAAATGCATTTTCTACAACTTTCCTCTAATTTCGAAATAAAATAATTAATATTCAACAAAATTATGTTTGTAAAAATATAAAAAAAATATATAGATATATATTTCCATTCCTTGGTGACTTAAAATAATATTTTTCACAAACGTGTAATTAGTGGGAGGAAGCCTTATTGGATAGGACCAATGGATGACGTCACGGCAGTTTGAATTTTTCTATTAAAAAATTTTTAAGAAAAAATAAAAACCGACTTCAAAAAATTAAATGCAACAAATATAAAAATACACTAAAAGGTATAAAATAATTATTATCTTATTTAGTTACAACTAAACGACGAAATATTAACACGAAATTACTTTTAAAGTCGGTGCCAAACAAACTATACCTATAAGCGAGATCCGTCGAGTGCGATTCATAAAAGGTATATGTTTGGCACCAACTTCAAAAAGTAATTTCGTGTTAATATTTCGTCGTTTAGTTGTAACTAAATAAGATAATAATTATTTTATACCTTTTAGTGTATTTTTATATTTGTTGCATTTAATTTTTGAAGTCGGTTTTTATTTTTTCTTAAAAATTTTTATTTTTCTTTTTAGTGTCTTTTTAGTGATGTTATTAATAGTGATTATATCATCAGAACTTGACCAAATTAATATGACACCATCCCTAAGACACCCCTTTCGGATAAAAAAAGAACCATCGAAATCGGTTCATAAACAAAGAGGTTAGGTCTAAACAAACCTAATAAAAAAGTCTAATACCTATGAAAAAAAATCGAAAAAAAATGGGACCAATCGGAAGCTAGACTGGACCCAATGCAAAAATATTTTTCAAAATCTGTTGACAATTGGCAGAGATATGAGGTAACATAGGCACAAAAAAAAAAATCAAAAAAAAAAAAAAAAAATTCAATCGAATAGAGAACCTCCTCCTTTTTTGAAGTCGGTTAAAAATTGAATTCTACTGCTATAGGAAAAATGAAATTTTATTCAATCGCACACTGAAAAAACGATATATTTATAGTTAAAAATTATATTTGATATGAATAGATATTGAAGTTAATTACGGCGAAATCAATCTCTGTTCAATACAAATAAATGATATTCGTATTTTAAGTATTCTCATATTTTTTGAGCAATGCTAGATATATTAATAGTTAATATGCCCCTATTTGAACCAAGAACCAATAAGTAAATTATGAAAATATTGTAATTTGAGTAAAATAGTGGAATAGTTAAATTTAATAGTTGGGTATTTAAATGGAATAATAAGTAATTATGACAAGAAATGATATAATATTATTTTTAATAATTTAATATTCAATAAAAAAATACCTACAATCAATTAAATTGGAAAATTCTAATATATAATAATATTAGTAATGAATTATTAGTGGGATATAAAATTAAAAAACTAATTAATTATTAAAAAGAAATTGAATAAAAATGTAATTACCTATACATTTTTATCGAGACAACCACCTGTGAATAATTATTTTAATTAACAAAAAGCCCATCAAAAACAACTTAACCGAAGATGAGACCGTGACAGATCGAATGTCAACCCACAAACCCCCTAACCCGTGAATTTAATCCAGCCGTTTTCGAGAACCCAATTCTATATATATATACAAGCAGTACCTTGCGTGCCTACGGAACGCCCGGTACCGCTCGGCCCTCCGGGCTGATGGCCCTGGCGGGCAGCGTCTCGAGATGTAATTATTAGCTCTCCGTAATTATATGTTTTGAAAAAAATATTTTTTAAATAATGAATATTGATCAAAGAAAGATGAAAAAATATCATTAAATGGTTTATAAATATTTTATTAGAGCATGCAACCATTTCTCTCGAAGTTCCCGATCGGTTGGAAACCTATTTATTTTTTAATAATACATTTAAATATTTAAATGTATCTAAAAAGTGACTCTAAATTAATTATATATAATAATTTTAAAATTAATTTATCTACTAAAATTTCAAATGACCCGCGCAGTAATAAATTAAGAATTAATCTCATTATCCCATTAAAACTTATATTATAAATTAAATATATATAATATATATATATATATTTTAAAATTAATTTGTCTACTAAAATTTTAAGAATTTATATTTTTCTTAAATTCAAAAAAAAAATTAATTTTCGCGGTATGAATTATTTCCAAAAAATTAAATATATATTAATATATAATATATTAAAAATTAATAAATTTGTCTACTAAAATTTCAAATGAGACACGCCGTAAATCTAATATTCTAACTTATATAGAGGAATATATTAATATATAGAGATATTATAGATATATAATATATAGAATAGAGATGTTTTATTTGTAAAATTTGACAATTTAACAACTGTCATTAAATATTAGTTGCTTTTTCTCCCACATGTTTCTTGCTGCGCCACGGGTACTGTCTGACAATGGCTTTTATATATATAGATATATCCAAGAATTGCTCTTTTAATATAATAAGATAAGATTATTAATTATAGATATTTTGAATAGATGTCACCCCTGTCGTGATCATCCATTTAATATAATTATTTTTAATTTGTCAATCTCAACGCGATAATTACAGGCGAAAAAAAGATATGAAGTAAAAATAAAGTGGGTAGGGGAGGGGTCTTTGAATGTCGTAAAATGATCGCTTACTCTCTTTTGGGGTTTACTTTTATTTTTTCCTCTGATTTCTTCTATTTTTTTTTCTTTTTCTCTCTTCGTTGATTTAATTTTCTCTATATATAAAGCATTTAGGCAAGCGACCGAGGGACCTCGGCTGGCTGGCCCTTTAATTAAAGGATGAGCTTGTTAACTTTTCTTCCCTCCTACTACTTAACACTAACATTTTATTTTATTTTTTTTTATTTGTCGCTTTTTTCGCTTTTTCTCTTTTACCTAACAAAAATAATCAAAAAGAAATCGAAAAAGTCATTTATTTATTCATTTTTTTTTTCAAGAATATTTATTCAGGTGTAAAGTGTTTTGTTTGTGAAATAAAAAGATATATATATTCAAAAAAATCGAAAAATGGATTTCGGGAGTCGTTGATTAACTCTCAATGAAGGTTAAAAGTTGATAGTTAAAGGTAGGGTAGGAGAGTAAAGGGCGTAAAGGGCAGGCAGAGAGAGGATGGCCGGAAGTCAATTTCTGGCTGCCCAAGCTCGCCGGAAATTGAAAATGTATGAGTGTGTCTATTTGTTTGAGAGAAAAGTGCACAGGCGGCTGGCTGGTGTGGTATTGGCCCAGAGTATGAAGTCTCTATGTCAAATATGGTATATATATATTTCATCAAGTTCATCAACGTTGACTTCAATGAAGCATAAAGAAATTTTTAAGGTTTATCTAATGATTTTTTTTTTTTATTTAATACAGGGTGTCTGGTAGCAGATTTATATTTTCAAACTTAAATAAAAAACGTAATAATTGACATAAAGTTTTATTAAGAGCATTGAACGAAAGAATAGAAATGCGGATTTTATTTTTTAAAGAGTATTGTCATCCAGATGTCTTCCGTCGAGTTCTTTCTTCTCTTTCGCTTGGCCTCGAAAAAAAATGGTCCAATTATCTCATGCGTGGATAAGGCACACCAAACAGTTACCCTGGGGCAATGCAATGGTTTTTGATGTTTCAATCGAGGGTTGCGGGTTCTTGGAGACCAGTAACGGCAGTTTTGCTTGTTGACGTGGCCGTTTAAGTGAAAATAAGACTCGTCGCTCCAAAAAATGGGATTTACGTAAGAATCATTACTCTTAAAAAATGTCTCCACAGCGAACGCGCGATGCTCACTCGACCACTGCGACATCGTGACTGACAAATCCCCACGAACGATAATTCCAACGGCCCCACCCTCCCCCCACACCGTTTATTACTTTTTGAAATAATCGTATTTAAAAATATAAATTTGCCACCAGACACCCTGTATTAATATTGTTACGACAACACTTTAAGTTTTTGGTTGCAACCCTTCTTGACCAGAGAAAGGTTGACGATTTGTCGATTTATCTCGAAGAATCTTCCCCGCAGAAATGGTCTTGGTAACGTAGCCAAGCGATTCAACCTGTTTCAGTCTTGATGCTGATTTGATGATAATTGAAGTAGGAGAGATGTATTTAAATAAAAGAGTATTGGTTAATAATGGTTTTTTTATTAGTTATTTTATAAATTTACATTTCTCCATGCCGATGGCTGGAGAGCTTAAAACTCGTCTCTTAACTGCAATTGACAACTGACCACCACAACTGGGCTTCAGCTTCGAACTGCCAACACTCTGGCTGACTCAAACCTGCCTCAAGAGGTGAAATTTTAAAATTACTTATCATAGGCCAAATTATTAATTAGCGGGGCGTATCTTAAAATCATTGAGCCCTCCCATTTCTAGAAATTTCCCACGCAAAAATGACTTTTACAATCGACATGTGTTAAGAGCCATTTGACATTTACGTCCAGGAAGTTGTAAAATCCTTTACCCATTGTGAAATGGCTATATTCGAGAATCAAAAAGGGAAGCGCTTAGTAAATGAAATAGTACTAATGGCAAGTACTAAGTCCGTGTATACTAGACTTAACATTTCAAAAACTATCAATTCTATATAGGGATCGCAATACCGGTACAACGGTATACCGAATACTGGTATTACGTGCTATTTTGCAATTTCGTAAAAACGGTATTGCTAAGCTAAAATACCTGGAATTAAATTAAGGAATTTAAAAAAATATTCAATTTGAAAAAACTCTGAATTAACATGATAAATAATATAAAAAAAGAGATCGTTGATTTTTCCCTCCATTTCAAGATTCACAATTGATCTCCTGCCTCTTATTACTTTTTTGTTCTACTCTACATTGACATATTTGAATTATTTTTGACAAGTTCAATGATTAAAAAGCCAAAAAAAGAGTTCTCATTCCGAATAATGCCCCTGATGAGAGAACGTAGGGTGCAAATTGTAGAACTGTCAAACTGCCTTACCCATGGTGGTTATATGTTCATTCTCATCACATTTATTCCACTCTGGGTTAAGTTAAGAGAGACAGATTGGGAATATTTTCTTGTTCAGGATTCATAATAATTATTGGGCTGATTGAATTCGTATTACATAAAGGATTTAATGTATAAAAGAGGAATCAATTAAATAGAAGTTAAATGTAATAAAAAATATATAAGGTATATTTATTTATTTTTTTTCACTTGAAATTATGAAAGAAGTTGATAAGGTCCCCCTTTTGTAACATCAAGCCTTCGAAGAAAAGGGTTAAAAAACTAACATTTTTCGAAATATTCCAACTAAAGTATACTCTTTTAATTCTTTATAAAATATACTATTTAAAATGAGTCTAGTTTTTTGAAAATAAATATTTTATTTTTTCTAGAAATTCTGAAAAAGTTGAAAAGGGTCCCCCCTTTATCATCAACTATCCTTCCAAGAGAGTGTTAAAAAAGTAATTATTTTCGAGATATTCAAATGAAAATATAATCTTTTAACTCGGGATAAAATATTCTGTTAAATAAGCTGACGTATTCTGATGTGGCCATCCACTTGACTTTACCATACAACCTCCCCCTTCACTTATATTTAATATTTAATAAAATTATTTATAATCATATAGGGGGGGGGGGTTAGTTTTTGCATTTTTAGACTCCTGGAACCCACTGATTATGTATACAAAATTTGGTTGAGTTTGGTAAATGGAAAAGATTTTCATTTTTCGACCCTCCCCCCCCATTTCGGGCGGTTAGTTTTTGCATTTTTAGACTTCTTGGGTCCCACTGATTATGTATACAAAATTTGGTTGAGTTTGCTCAAACGACCTAGATTTTTAAATTTTTAACCCCCCTCGACCCCCTTTAATTTTGGGTCGATATGCACCAAAATCTAATCAGCTCTTAATCTCAATGAACCAAAACTACGTGTGAAATTTGGTTTTGATATTCAAACTAGTTTTTGAGCTAGCTCTCTACACAAATTTGGTAACGCACTGACTAACTAACAGACATTTTGACAAAACAATTATTATCTCGAAAAATATAATTTTTTCGATGTTTACTGATTAAAGCTTTTTTGTAGAACTAAATGCCATGGTTTTGTTCAATTTTTTTAATCGAAATAATTTAAGACGTTTTTTAGATATTTTGAAAAAAAGAAGGAAAAAACCACTTTTTTCTTTCACGATTACAATACTTGACCATACCTTGTATGGTAAAGTAAAATGAGTTTAGTTTTTTTAATTAATATTATCTATTTATACCTACTTATAATAAACCTGGCGGGGAGCGTCTCGTTTTATAGTTCAAATTTATATAGATAATAGCTGACCCGATCACGCGTTGCTATGACGACTATTGATTTGATCAAAAATTTAAATAAATTTAAAAAATAATAATAGTTTAGAAAATAATTTGAAAATGCAAATAATTATAGAACAGGTATTAAAACAGTAAATGAATTATTTATTACTTGTCAAAATTGTTCCCTTAACCAAAAATAATATTGACAGATGAAAGATTTCCAAAAAGCTATTATCGACCATTTTGTTTGTTTGCTTTTACCCCCCAGAGAGGCGCTGGGGTTGTTTCCTCGAAAAATATTTTTTGCATGCCACAGGTGTGATATCAATAAAAACACTCGTGTATTTGAATGAAATGTTGTGTGAAAATTTCAAAGAAATCGGTGAAGAACTTTCGGAGATCCTTCAACATATCACTTAAGAGTAAAAGTACATTTTTATTTATATAGATTTGAAGAGTTTTCCAAGAATCTCTTAGCTGGCTGGCCATTATTATTTCAAACATTTAAAATATTCATCAATTCCTTCACTAAAAAAAAATCGTCTAAAAAACATTTCTGAAGGCCATATTATCGTTATCATTATTATTATTATTATTATTTTTAAAGTATCATTTAATGTTAATAGTTGAACTGTATTTAGGAGAGTAGAAATTCCATTTTCAGAGGACAAGAACCTCCAAGGATCCCTTCCTTAATGGAGTTTGCGATGAATGAATAATAAATAATAAAACAAAGTAAAGGTAGGAACTAAGAATAGGGGGCGTCGCCCTCTCACGAGAACACAACAAATCCATCTATATAATAAAAATGAATTTCTGTTTCTTTGTAAGCGCAGATCTCTCAAATGCCTGGACCGATTTGGCTAATTTTTTTTTTAATGTTCGTAATAGTTCAATTCGGGTTAATAGGTAAAAAAGAATTGGAAAAGTTGACCGGAAAATTGGAAAATTCAGGAAAAAATAAAAAAATTCAGGTTAGCCAACATAGCTTGCCAAACAATATAAGAACTAAACATGTTTTGGCGGCCCTGATTGTCAGATTTTTGAATGCCATTCATTCTTAATACTTGTAACCACATTATCGTTGAAGAAGAATTTAATAATGCAAGAAAGATTTAAAAAAACTATCTATTTTTTTAAAGTACATTTAAAAACAAAAATGAAAAAAATAAACTGCAACGGATCATTGCTAAACTTTATCCAAATTCATTTGAAATATTAATATGTTTATTTCTTTATTATTAATAAGATATCACTTGCAATTTGCAGTTCATGTTGACTTTAATTCAAAAATAATGATTGATTCTCATTTAACAGTCGAGGAATAACCATTCTACATTCGATTTTTGACGTTTCGGTTTTTGTTGGTTGGCATTGGTGAAGACATAGAGGAATCGACTTAAAATCAAAAATAACGATCGATTCTGATCTAATACTTGAGAAATAATCATTCTATATTGGATTTTAGACGTTCGGCTTTTATTGGTAACATTGTTGAAGACATAGAGGAATCGACTTTAAACCAAAAGTAGCGATTGATTCTCATCTAGTACTTGAGGAATAACCATTCTATATTTGATTTTTGATGTTTCGGTTTTTATTGGTAACCATTGCTGAAGACATAGAGAAATCGAGTTAAAATAAAAAATAGCGATTGATTCTCATCTAGTACTTGAGGAATAACCATTCTATCTTGCTTGATTCTCATCTATTACTTGAGGAATAACAATTCTACATCAGATTTTTGACCCTTCGATTATTATTGGTAACCATTGCTGAAGACATGGAGGAATCGGCTTAAAATAAAAAATAACCATCGATTAGATAAGAATCGATGGTTATTTTTGATTTTAATTCGGTTTTTCCTTGTCTTCAGCAATGGTTACCAAAAATTACCGAAATGTCAAAAATCGAATGTAGAATGATTATTCCTTGACTGTTAAATGAGAATCGATCATTATTTTTGAATTAAAGTCAACATGAACTGCAAATTGAAAGTGATATCTGATAAATAAAGGAATAAACATATAAATAAATATTTCAAATGAATTTGGATAAAGTTTAGCAACGATCCGTTGCAGTTTATGTGAACAATTTTTCCTACCCGAGTTTTCGAATAGATCAATGATATTATTTTAATCTGTATAATTAGAGCTGGTAATGAAGCTAGTATTACAGCGAGCCAATTGGAGCCAAATCAATCGTTAAAAATTTTGTCGATCTCAAGATTAGGTGAAATGAAAGAAAACAGTAAGGAGCCGTAGAATCTAGTTTCATTTCACGAATCATCATTTCTTTTCATACGGTTATTTGAACAATTTTTTCTTCTCGAGTTTTTGAATAGATCAATGAATATATCTTTTAAATCTCTATAATTTGAGCTGCCAATGAAGCCAGTATTACAGCGAGTCATGTGGAGCCTTGAAATCAAGTGTTAAGCATTGATTTTCTTAAAATTTTTAAAATTTGTATCCGGGTACCAGGAGCGAACAGCAGTGTACTTTCCTTCCCGCCAATTTAATTTTCATTGACTTTTTAGTGAACAAAAATTTTGTCAATTTCAAGAGTAGGTGAAATGAAAGAAATCAGCAAGCAACAGTAGAATCGAGTTTCATTTCAGGAATCATCATTTCTTTTCATATGGTTTTTTGAACAATTTTTCCTACTCGAGTTTTTCAATAGATCAATGAATATATCTTTTTTATCTGTATAATTTGAGCTGACAATGAAGCCAGTATTACAGCGAGCCAAGTGAAAATTTTTTCATATAATCCACTGTTTTTGAGTTTTTGAGACTGTCTCAAGATAAAAAAAACTCACACTGTATATCTACACATATAAATTTCTATATATTCGTAAATCCTTTCTCACTACCTTTATATTGAAAGTAAATATTTCTATCATAAAATTATAAATGTTTTTATCTTTTCAGCTTGCATTGTGTTTGTTTTGAGTTCTGATTTCCGCCATCTCCGAGGAATCTATCTCCGTTCTGACCAAGGTAGGCTTTGCAACCTTTCTTAATAAATCTTATATATCAATAGAATATTTGTATTCTTTCAAATCATGTGAAACTCACATATATTAATTATTTTTTAATTAATAAGAAATTGATAATCTCCCAAAATAGGCTTTCAAAAATAATTTAAAATACACTGAAGTGCAAAAAATCGATCCACCAACAAAAACTTTATTAAATAGTAAATCATATTTAATTTTTTCACAAGTAACCATACATTATTGAAATTATTGCTTATTGCAAGTATACTTGCCACTTTTCTTAGCCCTTGATTAATTAGGCACACAATTTGAACTGCTTGAACTTCAGAAATATATCCATTTTGTATATTTTATTTTTCTATCAATGATCTTAATTAAAATTATTCATTTTATTGATATTTCAAATGAGAATTTGATCTTTTATTAAAATTTTATTTAAATGTAAAGTGATATTGAGAAAGTATGATAATTTGTAATTGTATCTTTTAATTTAATTTCACTTATTTTATTTTTTTTTATAAAATTCAAAAATTATCAACAATATTTATTGAATATGTTAGTTTAAGAGTTAATGGAACAAATTATATGAATATTTGTAAAATAATAATTTGCTATTTAATAAAATTTTTATTGGTGGATCGATTTTTTTGTATCGCATTGTAGAATGAATTGTGTGACTATTTCAACTGAACCTCTACTGTGAAAATTAATATTTATACGATTTTAAAGATAATTATTTTGTAAACACCAAGTGATAAAGAATGGTAGTAAACAAAGAGAAACAAAGAGATTGTCTTCTGCTTGATGCAAATAAACATATACACAATATATCAAGATGATATATCTGTATATATATATTATTTATTTGTTTGAGACTATAGTTTCGAAGACTTGGTCTTCATCATCAGTCTTTCTTCAATTATAAATGTTTTTCATGGAGTCAATATCATATGGATATTGAAAACTAGTTGCTAGCTTTCCAGTGACGAAGGAACACCAAGTTTTCAATATCCATATGATATTGACTCCATGAAAAACATTTATAATTGAAGAAAGACTGATGATGAAGACCAAGTCTTCGAAACTATAGTCTCAAACAAATAAATAATATATATATACAGATATATCATCTTGATATATATGTGTATATGTTTATTTGAATCAAGCAGAAGACAATCTCTTTGTTTCTCTTTGTGAATCAACAACTCTGCTACTCTCGGCAAAACAAAAACTTTTCAACTAAATGGTAGTAAAATTTGGCATTGCTTGTTTTAGGTTTGTGTTGAAATTTTAAATGAAATTAGCCAACTGGAATTGATTGGATGAAACCAGAGAGAGTTAGCTAGCTAGCTATCTACACAAGAATTTGCTACAGCCAGGATTTATCTTTCAAGGTGTCAAGGTAGATAACTTTGCATAAACAGACATTATACAGATTAGCGGGTTCAAGTCGTGTTGTTGGCATTCCGCTAGAACTAATTGGCGAGGTGAAGGGAAATTCAAAGATTCTCTCACCCTTCTAACAACAAAAGATTCAGGGCTAAAATGATTTGAGATGGAAATTCTGGAAATTAAACAAAATGTTGGTAAGCCGAAGAATTTCAGAAGAGGCTATGTAAATTTGGGTGGTCCTTATTTTGGGTATTTTCGAATTTTTACACTGACAGATGCTTATATGGTTAGAAATAAATAAAAAACATATCCCCCAAATTTTAAGTCTCTATTTCAATTTTAACCTTTGCCGCACAGCGATGCAAGTTTCCCATCTAAATATAATGAGGTTTTTGACATTGAACGATCAATTTTTTAATTTTTGCCAAAGTAATGGTTCAAAAAATTTAAAATTCTGTTTTCTTTATCCTTATAATAGCAGCTATTCTTCAAAATTTTTGGTATATTAGGATTAAAAATGGAATTAGATAATGAAATTTAGGTTACTTTACTGGAATATTAAAAAAAAAAATGTTATTTTTTAACATTTTTTTATTGATCCCCGATTGGGGCACAAAAATTTTGAAAAAAAAAAAAAAATAAAAAAAAAGTCCTAAAAACAGAATATAACTTTTAAGGAGTTCGGTGTTGGTTCTAGGTGAAACATTTTAATATAATAATAAAACTAAGATACGAGGTAGGTTTCACAAAAAGAAATAAAACAAAATTGAGTTTTGAATTCGATATATTTCGGGGGTTAGCCCATCATCAGGAGTCTAAGAAAACTGATTACATATTGGAAAAATAGTTTTACAAGTAAGAATCTTAAAATTTTTTTTAAAAATGTATGTGGTGGGGGGAATGTAGGGGAAGAGGGGGGGGGAGAAGTTGTTCTAAGAATTAATATTTTCTATTGAGATTTGAGCTGGCTTAAAGTAGAGTCGAAGTTAGAATCGGGAACTGAAAAAATATATAGAAGAATACCCTTCATTTCTAATCATCTGACATCTCCATTAGCTTATACCCTTAGATCATACGGAATCACTCCTGCTTTATACAACAACAACAATTTAGGCTCCCAATTAATTAACAATTGATAAATTAGACAAATCAGGAGTGTATAAATTAACTTGTCAAGATTGTGACGCTTTTTATATTGGGCAGACAGGTCGCGCTTTCAAAATACGTTACTCCGAGCATGTAAGAGCCCTTAATCTTCTCAACAAATCCGATAACATTAATTTAGATTCGACCTCAGCCTTCGCAATTCACTTACATGAATCTAACCATTCACCCTCTAATAATAACCCTATCCCCATTCATTTTGAAAGAAAAGGCCTTAAATTGGACCTCTTGGAATCCACCGAGATAAAAATAGCCCTCTCTAATAATTCAAATATATCAAGTGTATAAAAATACAATTATTGATTATATGTTATAATAAATTAAATAAACATTCCTTCCATTGTTTGAACATTGAATATACTAGGGTAATTACACTCTCTCATATACCTTTCAAGTTGTACCTTCTCAGGTACTTGTCCATTCGTTATTATAATAGCAGGTATAGATCCCTTTAAGCCAGCTCAAATCTCAATAGAAAATATTAATTCTTAGAACAACTTCTCCCCCCCCCTCTTCCCCCTACATTCCCCCCACCACATACATTTTTAAAAAAAAATTTAAAATTCTTACTTGTAAAACTATTTTTCCAATATGTAATCAGTTTTCTTAGACTCCTGATGATGGGCTAACCCCCGAAATATATCGAATTCAAAACTCAATTTTGTTTTATTTCTTTTTTGTGAAACCTACCTCGTATCTTAGTTTTATTATTATATCTAAAAAACAGAAGTTAAATTATTTCTTGGAGCTGATTTTTTAATTAATAAAATATATTTAATTTTTTTTTCGTTTTTCTTATTCATGTCCCATGTTTCTGAATTGTATAGGGCTATGCCTTCCACTATGGACCGATATATATATTTTTTTGTGTCCTGTTTGATCCCTTTGCTCCACCAGACCCCATTCAGTTGCCCAATAGCTCTTCGACCTTGACAGATTTTTATTTTTAATATCCCTCTCACAGTTTGGCTCCTCGCTAAAGACAGATCCCAAATATCTAAATTCCTTACAGTTTTTTATCACTTTTCCATTGATATCCAGATTTTCCCCCTCTGTCCCGACCGTCAGGTATTCAGTTTATTTCAGTCCCCATCTATTATATTCCTCTTCCAGTTTACGGGTCATGTAGCTTACGTCATCTATATCTGCTGCAATAATAACTTGGTCATCCGCAAATAATAATGTGTAGAGGTACGACTCGTCAATTTGTAGTCCCATTGATCCACATTGTTTTGTCCATTCTTGCAGGGCATATGAGACATATATTCGAAATAGAGTAGGAGACAGACAACATCCTTGCAGTAGACCTTTATTTGTTTGAAACTCATCTGATATCTCATTCTTTATTTTAACTGCTGATCTATTTTTTATATATAGATGTTTAACCCGTCGATATGGCGCCTATTGATTGTTGTTGTCTCCGAGTACTTTTATCATATTTTGTCTTGGGAACACTATCGTAGGCTTTCTGTGATCAACAAAAATGAGGTGGGTTTCTAGGTTTCTTGCATGTCGTTTTTCAATGGAGGTTTCGTAGACAGAATATGTTATCCGTGCATGATCTTCCAGCTCTAAATTACAAGCGCTCGAAATGGATGCGATGAGAAGGAGTTGCAGAGTGTCGAGATTGGAGCATATCCCAAATACAACTATAAGGGACAAAATGAAAATGGAAAACGACATAATAGATAGAATAGAAAGGAAGAGATTAATATGGTACGGACACCTCAAAAGAATGCCGGAAGATAGGTGGCCTCATAAAATATGGACCTGGATGCCCACGGAAAGACGGAGGAGAAGAGGAAGACCGAGACGAACGTGGAAGCAGGGAGTAGATGATGAGGCAATGGATACAACCGGTAGGCAACTACAAGAGCTGAGAACATCCTGGATAGAGAGGAGCTGGCGTGATTGGATGCGGAAAACGGCGCACGCTGGCAAAAGAACAAACCGCTTTTATTATATATATATATTTAATTAAAATACAGTTGAACAAAATTATATTGCAAACAAACTTTTGGCCGTCTCGAGACGCTGCCCGCCAGGGCCATCCGCCAGGAGGGCCAAGGTGTAGAGGGCGTAACGCAGGCACGTATAGAATAAAAATTTTCAGAAAGAAAAAAACGATTTTTTAAATTCTTGAGCAATCTATAGAATCGTATTTAACTAGATAAGATTGGGCGAGAGTTGTTAAAATATCAAATACAAGCAAATTTTCATACGAGACTTAAAAAAATAAACAAACAAATAAATAAATAAGTCTGTAAAATGGATCCCCCTAATAAATAAACATTCTTCTATAAATTAAATTGTATGAAATAAAAATGATGTTGGTTTCATCATACCTTATACCCGGTTCGTTGTTTTAATTGAATTTTAATGCTAATATTGAAAGGCTGAAGGGTTGAGGGTGGGGGGGGGATGTTGTTGCTGACTGTTTGTTGACTTGTAACTCATCCGACGTTCTACTTCTACCCTACCACTCCACCTCGCCTCGCCTAATACTCTACACCTTGAAACAATATGATAATAAACTTTATCCAGTCGGGAGTTGATAAAGACGACGACGGGGGTGCGGGGGTGCGGGGGTGGAGGGTCTAAGTTGAGAGTCTCGGGAATACACAAGCAAATTAACCTAAGATTATATTACCCGTGGCCCACCCACCCTGGAAGGCTTGTTGCCACATATATACAAATTCGCGAGGAAAGTAAAGCACTCCAAGGATTATTCATAGCTTGCCAACTTGACAAAGAAAATCTCTCCGGGTGCGTAAGAGCTTTAAGCCATATATATATACAGACCCACTGAGAAGTGAGTTCAGGGGGTGCTGTATCGCTGGAGAAAGCCCGTCCTCGGAAGAGAACCTCCTCTGGCGTGCACGACAAATATTAATATATATTATTAATAATAATTAAATTTAATTAATGTAAAATTGTTTCAACTTCCCACTGAAAAAACAATTTCTTTATAATAAATATATTGATAGAGTTGAGCATTTTTAATGAGCTCTTATTTATTCCAAAGATATTATATTAATAATCAAGATATATCGAAATCATTCCAAATATGACCAAATTTTTAGGTAGTATTTAATCCAAATATATTATATACTTGAGTGATCTATTTCATTCTATTAGAAGAAAAAAAGAGTGGATTGAGGGAGAGACAGGTGGATAAACCAATCGACTTGATTGGGGAATAATGGAATTGAAATAATTATCGGAAAAGAGGTTTTTTTATCTAATTAGATTTTTCCTCTTATTAAAAACAAGGACTAAAGATGAATAAGGACACTCGATAGTGGAGAAGTAATCTCCGGAATCGAAGCAAAAAATACAATGTATACATTAATTAATGTAAAATAATTGGTTTAATAAAAGTTATTCTATTAGAAATCTCTTAATATCAAATGAATGTCTTGTTTACTATCTAATAAAACCTCTTATTATATCTAAACGGATTTTTTTTATCATAAAACTACTTTGATTTTCTTCAAATAGTGATATCTTAATAATTAAGATATTTAAAAAAAAATTAACAAGAATTTTGTTTACATTATTAATGGTTTTTTGTTTAATAAACCAGACGTTTTGGGAGAATTTTTCAAGTGGAAAAAAAAGAAAAAAATGTTTCTTTCTTTAAAATTTAGAAACACTAGTGTTATGGTACACTGAAAAAACGATATATTTATAGTTAAAAAATTGTATTTGATATGAATAGATGGTGAAGTTAATTATAGCGAAATCGATCTCTGTTCAAAATGAATGAATGATTTTCATATTTTAAGTATTCTCATATTTTTTGAGAGATATGTTAATAGTTAAGATGACGCTATTTGAACCAAACACCAATAAGTAAATTGTGAAAATATTGTTATTTGAGTGGAATAGTTAAATTTAATAGTTGCGTATTTAAATGGAATAATACGTAATTACGACAATAAATGAAATAAACTTGAATATTTTTTATTTATAATAAATATAATGTATTTTTCTAACTAGAAGATGAGTATATTCATTTGATGTATAATCTATATTCAATCAAATGAGTTATATATTATTTATTTTAATTATTCATTTGGTTGAATTAATTAGATACAAATTTGAATTATTATATTTGATTAAAGTTACGAGGTAATCTAATTTTAAGGGCGGATCCAGGGGGGCGGAGGGGGCGACCACTCCCCCATAGAGGCCCGTGCCTGGCGGGAGTGCAACACATGCGCCGCACGCAGAGGCCAAAAAACGGCGGCCAAACCGACAGGAAATTTATAAAAAATTTAAAAATTTAAAATAAAGTTCTATGTGTGTGTGTGGGGGGCGTCTCTGCCCCCCCCCCCCCGCTTGAAAAATTCGATCGCGACACACTTTTGAGATAAAAAGTAGATCTTATATACATCGGGCACCTTATATACATTCTCCCCCCCCCCATAAAAAATTCCTGCATCCGCCCTTGTCTAATTTTAATACAAATTAATATTTCTTATAATCTTATAGTGGGTTTTAAAATTAAAAAAAAAATTAATAATGTAAATACAATTTTTTGTCAATTTTTTTTTAATATCTTAATTATTAAGATATCACTATTTGTAGAAAATCTAAGTCGTTTTATGCTTGAAACCCATTTGTTTAGATATAATAAGAGGTTTCACTAGAACTAAATAAAACATTCATTTAATATTAAGAGATTTCTATAATAGAATAAAAATAGATCACTCAAGTATACAGGGTGGTCCCGAATTCATGGTACAAACTTTAATGGTAGGTACAGGACATTGTAACAATGAGTTATTGTATAGGAATGTATAGTGTAATAAGTATATGTAATATGTATATGTATGTATAGTGTAATAGTAATATAGTGTATAATGTATGTATGAGGTATAGCCGTTATTTCCCCTGTTTACGCCTCACCGCGTCACTTGCGACTATACATTCCTATACAATAACTCATTGTTACAATGTCCTGTACCTACCATTAAAGTTTGTACCATGAATTCAGGACCACCTGCAATGGTCCTGCGGATTGAAGAGGAATTTTAACGTCTTATTTTTCTTTAGAATTAAGTCTAATTAAGGCAAGCTATTAGTCAAGGAACAAGGGAAACTGATGAGTTCTGAGAAAGCTAGGACAAATGACCAGTGATTAATAATAGCAGAGCAGTGACTTCAGAGAGGTGAGCGAGTGAACATACATACACTGCTATTGGAGTTGCACAGCATACACATACATACTTATATGCAAGTCCCGCAGTGAGTAGAAGCGAGAATACAGACTTCTTCTTATACATATAGACTTCTGCCTTACAATTGGATATACACACAAGGCAAGGAGTGCACAGGAGAGCTCAACTGTTTCTTACATATACACATATACACACTGCTATTGGAGTTGGACAGGATACATAAACCTACATACATACCTATACATACGGCGGAGTGACGCACACACCTACGCGCTTATTCATCTATTACAAGGAACATACAACGAGCCACACACACACACCTGAGGCTCCTCTTCAGGTCTTCGCTTGCAATACAGATACCATAGCTGGATACCAATACCAGAGCTCATTGTACAGTCACTGAATAAAACTATCTCATTGTCTCTCGTAACCGCTGGTCTGTATATCATTATTTATAGAATTAGTACCAGGAAGTCCATTTCCCGACATCCTTCACTCACCACATAAAATTTCATTCTCCATTCTAGGGACGCGCCACTTGGATCAGACACTGAGGGACACACCCACCCCATCAACAAAAAATAGCGAAGCAGATTAAATAAATATTTCATCATTATCGATATTAAATTAACATTAACGTAATAAAATAAAGCCCAATTTCCCTAGTAAATGAGTTACATTGCCCCCCCTCGCCCCTTGATAACCCCCCACCCCTCGTATAATATATTTGGATTAAATACATAAAAATTTGCTAATATTTGGAATGATTTCGATATATCTTTATTATTAATAAAATATCTTTGGAATAAATAAGAGCTCATTAAAAATGATCAACTTTATCAATATATTTATTATAAATAAATTGTTTTTTCAGTGTAATATGAAAGGAGCTAAAATTCCCTTGCAAGTTCTCAGCGGCCTGGTATATATATATCAACAACAAGAAAAGAGGGAATATGTGGATTTCTATAAAGGGGCATTGACTTCTATATAAAATACCCCCCCCCCCCCCCGCACTTTGTCCCAAACAAGGGAGATTAGATAAAGGGATTAGGGAAATCCATATTTGAATTTGAATGAATCTGCTAAAATATGGCCGGGCAGGGCATCCTTCCTTTTAATATTTTATCTCTGAAAATATTCCGATACGATTTTTATTTGTTTATTGTAAATTGAATAAATAGATGTGGGGTGGGGGTAGGGGGGTGGGGTTGGACTAGTAGCTGAGGAGGATAATATATTCATCCATCAATATCTTTAAACCTCGGGAAAGAATATTTGAAATATTGAAACCAAATCGAATTTTCTTTTGAAGTTCTTTCGTTATCCAAATGTAAATTCGAAACAGAAAAAAAAAAAAATAAGAAAAGATTCAAGAAATGATGGTCATAAAGTTATTATATTTTTGTTATTATATAAATTATCATGGGAATAAAGTGCGAAATATACAAGATAGAAGATTGAAAGAAGAAGGGAGTAGATAAAGAGAGAGCACGTTTTTAATATACCTTGAGAACAAAGCCCTAGAGTAGGGTCCTAGGGGTGATTATTATTATTATTATTATCTTTCCTTTTGTTTATGTATATGTGTGTGTGTGTAAGTATGTAAATTGGCGTAGGAGTGGGTCGGTTTAAAAGCCCGGGACTCCCGCTCCGTAGGCAATCCCCCTCGGACGACTACCTCATCACCTAAACTTAATGTATAATACTCAAAAAGAATTGATTTTGGGTTGGAACACCCATGGTGAAATTAGAAAAGTATTTGGGAAAAAAAGGTCCATACCAATGAGATTTAAACGGGACCAATCGGGAACTAGACTGAGCCCAACGCAAAAAAAATCATCGAAATCGGTCCACATAGTAAAGAGATAAAATATAAATGTTCAAACACGAAAAAAAAAAAAAACAGAAATTCCGTTGAATTAATAACATCCTCCTTTTTTTCAAATTCGGTTAAAAAGAACATAAAATCATTTTTTTTTCAATGTGTTTTAAACAGACAAAAAAAGGGAGGGGGTCAAAAATGAAAATTCTATCCCTTTTGACCAAACTCAACCAAATTTTGTATACATATTTTGTGGACCTCCAGAAGGCTAGAAATGCAAAAACTAATCAAATTTTGTATACATAGTTTGGTCGAAAGGGCTAGAATTTCCATTTTTGACCCTGGCCTCATTTTGGGTGGTTAGTTCTTGCATTTCTAGCCTTCTGGGGGGTCCACAGAATATGTATACAAAATTTGATTGAGTTTGGTCAAAAGGGCTAGAATTTCCATTTTAGACCCCCCCCATTTCGGTTGGTTAGTTTTTGCATTTCTAGCCTTCTGGGGGTCCCCAGAATATGTATACAACATTTGATTGAGTTTGGTCAAAAGGGCTAGAATTTTCATTTTTGACCCCCCCCCCCCATTTCGGTTGATTAGTTTTTGCATTTCTAGCCTTCTGGGGGTCCCCAGAATATGTATACAAAATTTGATTGAGTTTGGTCAAAAGGGCTAGAATTTTCATTTTTGACCCCCCCCCCCCCATTTCGGTTGGTTAGTTTTTGCATTTCTAGCCTTCTGGGGGGTCCCCAGAATATGTATACAAAATTTGATTGAGTTTGGTCAAAAGGGCTAGAATTTTCATTTTTGACCCCCCCCCCCCATTTCGGTTGGTTAGTTTTTGCATTTCTAGCCTTCTGGGGGGTCCCCAGAATATGTATACAAAATTTGATTGAGTTTGGTCAAAAGGGCTAGAATTTTCATTTTTGACCCCCCCCCCATTTCGGTTGATTAGTTTTTGCATTTCTAGCCTTCTGGGTGGTCCCCAGAATATGTATACAACATTTGATTGAGTTTGGTCAAAAGGGCTAGAATTTTCATTTTTGACCCCCCCCCCCCCATTTCGGTTGGTTAGTTTTTGCATTTCTAGCCTTCTGGGGGGTCCCCAGAATATGTATACAAAATTTGATTGAGTTTGGTCAAAAGGGCTAGAATTTTCATTTTTGACCCCCCCCCCCCATTTCGGTTGGTTAGTTTTTGCATTTCTAGCCTTCTGGGAGGTCCCCAGAATATGTATAAAAAATTTGATTGAGTTTGGTCTAAAGGGCTAGAATTTTCATTTTTGCCCCTTTCCCCCCTGCCCCCCTTTTTACTTTATCCAATGCAAAGCATGGGTAAAGTATTGTAATCGCTCTCGGGGCAAGCGTGGCTTCAAAGGGTCCTCAGGTAAAGACTACGGAACCCATGGACTCAATTATAGTCACAAATTGTACTATTCAATTAGGTTGAATTTTAGCACGTGACGGTTTTGCCAAAAATTACATGGGGTCTCGTCGAGAGGCCAAAAAGTGCCATTTTTTCATTTAGTGCGTGCGGATGTATGGATGGATGTATGTTATCGTTTTTTTGGCCCACGATTTTTTCCACACCGTTACACCGATTGAAATGAAATTGAAAACCTAACATTACTTTAACAAAATGAAGCGCTGATTAGTTTTTGGTACATATCGGTCGACAAACATTAGTACTTTATTTCGGTACTTTTTTAGTTTTTTCTAAATATCTTGAAAATCACTTAACCAATTTTGATGAAATTTAATATCCTAATTAAGTACCTTGGGGACCACAAAAAAGGTTAAATAAAGTTTTTAGTAAAATTATATTTTAAAGTACTTTACTCTAGAGTGAGATAGTACATTTTTAAATTCTTTAAAATTTATTCATTTGATCGTTTTAATATAGCTCATTAAACCTAACTTAAGGAAGAATGGATAGGCTTCTCTCTGTGAAATGCTAAATATTTAGGAGGAAATTTTATAAGCTTGAGTTGTTTGCCATAAAAGAATTTAGTCTTTTTGATTTTAAGTCGATTCTTCCACGTTTTCAGTAGAGGTTGCCATTAATAGTCAAAATATCAAATATGGAATGCAATAAGGTTATTCATCTAGTAATAGATAAGAATCGATAGTTATTTTTGATTTTAAGTCGATTCCTCCATGTCTTCAGCAATGGTTACCAATAATAATCGAAACGTCAAAAATCCAATGTACAATGGTTATTCCTCGACTATTAAATTAGAATCGATCATTATTTTTGAATTAAAGTCAACATGAACTGCAAATCACAAGTGATATCTGATTAATAATAAAGGAATAAACATATTAAATATTTCAAATGAATTTGGATAAAGTTTAGCAACGATCCGTTGCAGTTTATTTCTGATAATGTTTAAAACACATTAAAAAAATATATATTATGTTCTTTTCAAAAATATATTCAGTTTTTTTCTACTTAAATTTTTTCATTTTTTTTATAACTTTTCAAAATCTGATAGATCTTTATGTACCACCCTGTATTATATTAAATTTTTATGTAGGTACACCAAAGAATCAAAAACAAAATTAGTTTTCAAAGCATTTGTAATTAAAATTAATCTTCCCCGTATAATTGTTACTTTTTATTTAAGCGGTCTGTGAAAATCTTTTCTAATGGTCAGGCAACGACTCCTGAAATTTGATCATCTGATTCTTCTTTCCCATTTCTACACAAAACTATTTCTGGATATTACACAAAATATTGTATTTCTAAACTCCATGGTTTTGCACAATTTTTTTTATTAAAATACACTACAGTGCAAAAAAATCGACCCACTAATAAAAACTTTATTAAATAGCGAATTATTTTTAAAACTTTTACAAAAATTCATATAATTTGTTCTATTAACTCTTAAACTAACATATTCAATAAATATTGTTGATAATTTTTGAATTTTATAAAAAAAATAAGAGAAATTAAATTAAAAGATACAATTACAAATTATCATACTTTTTCAATATAACCTTAATTTAAATAATATTTTAATAAAAGATCAAATTCCAATTGAAATATCATTAAATATGAATAATTTCGAATTAAGCATCATTGATAGAAAGATAAAATATACAAAATGGATATTTCTAAAGTTCAAGCAGTTCAAATTGGGTGCCTAATTTTAATCAAGGCCTAAGTCGACAACAAGTGCCAATTATACTTGCAATAAGCAATAATTTCAATAATGTATGGTTCCTTGTAAAAATAAACTGCAACGGATCGTTGCTAAACTTTATCCAAATTCATTTGAAATATTAATATGCTCTAAAGTAAAGTACTTTAAAATATAATTTTACTAAAAACTTTATTTAACCTTTTTTATGGTTTCCAAGGTACTTAATTAGGATATTAAATTTCATCAAAATTGGTTAAGTCATTTTCAAGATATTTAGAAAAAACTAAAAAAGTACTGAAATAAAGTACTAATATTTGTGGACCGATATGTACCAAAAACTAATCAGCGCTTCATTTTGTTAAAATACTGGTAGGTTTTCAATTTCAATTCATTCGGTGCAACGGTGTGGAAAAATTCGTGGACGAAAAAAACGATAACACACATCCATCCATCCATCCATCCGCACGCACTTCCAAAAAAAATGGCACTTTTTGGCCTCTCGGCGAGATCCCAGGTAATTTTTTGGCAAAACCGTCACGTGCTAAAATTCAATCTCATTGAATACTTCAATTTGTGACCTTAATTGAGTCCATGGGTTCCGTAGTCTTTACCTGAGGACCCTTTGAAGTCGCGCTTGCCGCAAGAGCGATTCCAATACTTTCTCCCATGCTTCGCATTGGATAAAGTAAAAATAAAAATTATTTACTATTTAATAAAGTTTTTATTGGTGGATCGATTTTTTTGCACTTCAGTGAATTTTCAGCTGAGTTATTTCGAAAAAACGAAACAAAAAAAAAACACTTTTTTCATTCACCATTACAATACTTGACCATATCTTGTATGGTAAAGTAAAAATAATAAAAAGATGAAGCGAGATTCGAACCTGCTTTTGCAATCATAGCCTTGAACCCTAGCCAGCTCTGGTAACAATTTTTTTTTTTTTATAAAAATTTGAAATTATTCCGACAATGCTTATGATTTATATATGATCTGGCCGGATTAATATTTAATTTCGTTATTAATTTTTTCTACTTTCTGTATTTCTCCACTAAAATAAAAATAAAAAACCAAAAAAAAAACCTACGAGTGACTTATAGCATCTTTGTTGAGCAAAAAGATCAACAACCGTTCCATTAATGGAAAAAAGATAAAATATCTTGCCTGTCTTATATTCCTTTTGCTTCTCAGAGGAGACATCATAAGCTAAACTCGTGACATCACTTCAGTGAATTCTTCCTCCTCTACTCTACTTTATTCTAGCATTTGGGAGGGAAAAAGAAAAAAACTCTTCTTGTTTTATTCAATCTTTCTTTCTCTTTTTCTTTTTTTTTTTTGTCTTTTGTTTCAATATAGCTTTCATTTCGAGAAATGATAACAAAAAATAACTTTATTTCATTATTATTAGATATAATAATTCAAGAATGAATGTATCAATTACATTCGTTATTTGAATATTAGATTACTCTATTCTGTTTTGAATTAATTTGATTATTATTTCATTCCGGAGATGAGTTGTTTTTATTATTTTTTGTAACAGATTATTATTTTAATGAGAACATCATTAGAATTGGAATAAGATTAAAAAAAAAAAAAAATCATTTCTAATTTGAATTTTAAAAGTATACATATGTTTATTTGCATCAAGCAGAAGACAACCTCATTGATTTCCCTTTATGAAAGATAGCTTTTTCTATAGGTTCAAACTGATATAAAATATAAAGAGTTAAAAATATCACCTCATCATAATAGTCTTCTCAATTAATTTCAGTGGGATGCAAGCGACACGACTAAAATTGGACGCATTAACCAATGGATTTTTGATCACTTTTTTGCCTCTGGAAACCACAATATTCTGTCTCTGAGAGTTCCCAAAGAGTCAGAACCCCGGCAGGCGATTGCAAAATACTTCTCATTATATCCTATATCACTACATGATATAGAGCAGCTATTCTCAACCGCTGGTCCGGCGGACCACCAGTGGTCCGCGGAGAAATTTTACTACTCCGCATATATATATATAATTAATATATATAAATATTATTGCAAGTAAATGATAATAAAAATGTTACAATTAACTTATGTAGTATGTAGCGGCCTGCTTTGCTTTGCCCACGAGCCTTTAGACTCCGAATATGGAGCTCAGCATGCACCATATCCAGCATGCATTCACCCACCAACTAGGTGGGTAGCACCCACCAACTAGGCGGGTAGCGCTTAGCATTTATGCAGGGCACGAACATCGCCCTGCGAGCATTCAATGGAGCGAGCAACGATTGTTAGGTCCCCACCAACTAGGCGGGATCAACGCGGAGAACAACGGCGCCAACCGGCACCAACAACCACCGCACAACCGACCTAACAATGGGCTCACCTCCAACATCCACCAAGGCACGAACATCGCCCTGCGAGCATTCAATGGAGCGAGCAACCATTGTTAGGTCCCCACCAACTAGGCGGGATCAACGCGGAGAACAACGGCGCCAACCGGCACCAACAACCACCGCACAACCGACCTAACAATGGGCTCACCTCCAACATCCACCAAGGCACGAACATCGCCCTGCGAGCATTCGCTCAGCGTTTCACCACACACGTGGCTTGCTCAATTCTTTTAGCTTTAGCCTTCCAACCACCTTCACTCCGTCGCGGCTATGTGATTGGACCCAGACTAAGGTTAATCCCAAGTCCGGGAACGGTACGAACCTCGCCCCTTCCAACTTCATTTTTAGGTCCCCACCAACTAGGCGGGCAGCGCGGACACGCAACAACGCAACACCCCCTAACATAGTAGTTCTTTAATACCGAGTAAAATTGTGTTGTTAAAAAATATCACTTGTCCGCGAATTTTTTACAAATTTTACTGGTCCGCGGGCCAAAAAAGGTTAAGAATCGCTGATATAGAGAATATATTTGTGAAAGTAAAATAAATTGATGTGGCCTGGCCCCTCTCTTATATTTAATTAATTAATTTTAGAGGAAGGGGTGGGGCAAAAATGAAAATCTTGACCCTTTGGACCAAACTGAACCAAATTTTGTATGCATTATCAGCGGCCTCGAATAAGACTAAAAATGCAAAAACTAACCGCTTAAAATTGGAGAGGAGGTCAAAAAATGAAAATCTAGCCATTTGAACCGAACTCAACCAAATATTGTCACAATCAGTAGGACCCCAGAAGTCTCTAAGTGCAAAAACTAACCGCTCATACGGGGGGGTTAAGTTTGGTCCAAAGGCCTAGATTTTCATTTTTTGACCTTCCGCCAATTTTGGGGCGGTTAATTTTTCAATTTTTAGACTTTTGGGAGTCCACTGATTATGCATAAAAAATTTGGTTGAGTTTGGTCCAAGGGTCTAGATTTTTATTTTTTGATCCAACCCAATTTTGGACCCGAAAAAAATCGTCATTATAAGTTCATTTTATAATACCATATATTTCATTTTTCTTGTTTTTTTTTTAAGATTGAAAAATCTTATAATTTTTAACCCCCATCCCCCTTAATTTTGGGTTCAATTTATTTCAACCAAAATCTAATCAGCTCTAAATCTCAATGCACCAAAACTACATGTTTTGATATTAGCACTAGTTTTTTGGTAACGTACGTAGGTTTACTAAGAGACATTTTGACAAAACAGTAAATTCATAAGAATTTTGCTGGATTGGTGTGTACTGGATATATTAACTGTTTTTATTGTTAAAGGATAAATAAATTGAATTGCTTCTTTCCAGTAATTTATTTTATTATTCAAATGGTTAATCCAAATATTTTGAGAGCGCTTGGCATCTCTTCCTCAGTGGAAACCACTCCCCCACCAATGTGCCAACCCCATCAGCTTTTACAGAACATTGATAAAAGCTTGATCAAACAATACATATATATATATACAAATTCAAAATGAGATAACATACGAGTATATACAATTATTTACATCTATTAACAATGAAGTCCGAATGAAATTTTTACTTTTATCCAATGCAAAGCATGGGTAAAGTATTGTAATCGCTCTCGGGGCAAGCGTGGCTTCAAAGGGTCCTCAGGTAAAGACTACGGAACCCATGGACTCAATTAAAGTCACAAATTCTATATTGGATTTTTGACGTTTCGGTTTTTATTAGTAACCATTGCTGAAGACATAGAGAAATCGACTTTAAACCAAAAATAGCGATTGATTCTCATCTAGTACTTTGAGGAATAATCATTCTATATTGATTTTTGACATTTCGGTTTTATTGCAACCATTGCCTGAAAGACATGGAGGAATCGACTCTAAAATCAAAAATAGCCATCGATTCTCATCTAATACTTGAGGAATAACAATTCTACATTAGGTTTTTGACGTTTCGATATTATTGGTAACCATTGCTGAAGACATGGAGGAATCGACTTAAAATCAAAAATAACGATCGATTCTCATCTAATACTAGAGGAATAACCTTATTGCATTCCATTTTTGATGTTTTGACCATTAACGGCAACCTCTATTGAAAACGTGGAAGAATCGACTTAAATCAAAAAGACTAAATTTTTTTGGTAAACAACTCAAGTTTGAGTTGTTTGCCATAAAAGAATTTAGTCTTTTTGATTTTAAGTCGATTCTTCCACGTTTTCAATAGAGGTTGCCATTAATGGTCAAAACATCAAAAATGGAATGCAATAAGGTTATTCCTCTAGTATTAGATGAGAATCGATCGTTATTTTTGATTTTAAGTCGATTCCTCCATGTCTTCAGCAATGGTTACCAATAATAATCGAAACGTCAAAAACCTAATGTAGAATTGTTATTCCTCAAGTATTAGATGAGAATCGATGGCTATTTTTGATTTTAAGTCGATTCCTCTATGTCTTCAGCAATGGTTACAATAATAACCGAAATGTCAAAAATCCAATGTGGAATGGTTATTCCTCGACTCTTAAATGAGAATTATTTTTGAATTAATGTCAATATGAACTACAAATTGCAAGTGATATCTGATTAATAATAAAGGAACAAACATATTAATATTTCAAATGAATTTGGATAAAGTTTAGCAAACGATCCGTTGCAGTTTATTTTGTTTTTGTTGTGATGTAAATGTAAATAATTGTATATACTCGTAGCGTTATCCCATTTTTAATATGTATATATATATATATGTATGTGTGTATTGTTTAATCAAGCTTTTATCAATGTTCTGTAAAAACTGATGGGGTTGGTACATTGGTGGGGGAGTGGTTTCCACTGAGGAAGAGATGCCGAAAGCGCTCTCAAAATATTTGGATTAACCATTTGAATAATAAAATAAATTACTTGGAAAGAAGCAATTGAATTTATTTATCCTTTAACAATAAAAAACAGTTAATATATCGAAAAATATAATTTTTCGATTTTCACTCATAAGGGGTTTTTGTAGACCAAAACGCCTTGGAATCGCTCAATTTTTTTTATCAAAATAGTTTCAGCCGTTTTTGAGATATTTCGAAAAATACTAAGCAAAAAAACCCACTTTTTTCATGCACGATTACAATACTTGACCATACCCTGTATGGTAAAGTAAAAAATATTCTATTGATGATTCTGGAAAGAAACATAATATTTGATCACTGTTGAAGATAAGAAGAAGGAATAAGTTTTTTGAATGTTTCCTTCGTTCGTCGACCCTTTTAAACTCTGCAGAGACTTTAGCGCCATCTGGTCACTAAAATGTAAGCTTTGGGGGATGATTTATTAAACGTCCAAAACAAAGAGACCCCTAAGCTCCGTGCACTCTTTTATCTATGATATATACTGTATAATACTATTTAGTCATTTCCCCTTTATTGTAACAAAAAAATCAAACAGAATATCGCTAAAGAAGTTTCACTTTAAAAAAAATGGCTAGTGATGAGCAAAGCAAGACCAAGCTCATCATTAATTAATATAAACAGAGGGTGTGTTTGCAAAGTCTTCTATAGGGTGTTTAGAATGTCCTGGTCACTTTTAAAAAAAATAATATTATTTTGATTTTTAGTATTAATATTAGTGATGAGCAAAGCAAGACCAAGACCAAGACTGTAAGACAAAGCTCATCACTAATTAATATAGGCAGAGGGTGTGTTTGTAAAGTAAGAGTAAGGAGCCTCCGAAACGTCGAAATTCACAAATTTCTTTTATTCGGAATTTAATTTTTAATCAACCTCCGAAGGTGCCTTCCACAACTCTCGATCAAAATATAATCATTTTTTTAAATTGTCATAAATTTATAGTGCAATATAGGGACCGACTTTAGCGCCATCTGGTCACTAAAATGTAAGCTTTGGGGGATGATTTATTAAACGTCCAAAACAAAGAGACCCCTAAGCTCCGTGCACTCTTTTATCTATGATATATACTGTATAATACAATATTTGCCCCAATTCTTCCAAATTATTTGAATAAATAAACACAAGAGAGCGCTACCTTCGGCAGTAGTGCTAATTCATGATCCCTATAATTCCACCGCTTAAATTGGTATGCTTATTTCTGGTGAAACTTGGCTGAAGTCATTTTCCATTTTGGAGTCAAAGTGACTATGAGCTCCGGCCATTTTTTTCTGTGGTTTCAATTCATATATCTAATATTTTTAGTTAAATTAGCTGAAAAAAAAATATTCTGCAGTTTGAGAGGAGTGGAATAAACATGTCCTAATTTTTTTTTTATTTTAGTAGGAAATTAGATTAGTTGTTTCTCTGTTTAGGGTTCCGCATAATATAACCTCAAAAGCTGGACGTATATATAAGATCAGTCTCATAATTTCAACGCATTTTTTTTTTCTAAAGTTTATTTTTGTTAATATCCAATTAGACTTAACCTAGAGAGAGAGGGGCTCTTTTTTTTATTTGTCTCTATTTTAACTCGACTTTTGTATTTAAACTCTAAAACAAGGATGCGAGATTTTTGTCATAAAGAACTCCTCTTTAAACTTGTTTAGGAGACACAAAAAAGCCTCTTCATTATAAATACAAAAATAGAATTAAATAAAAAATATAAAAAGATGCGAAAAAATATGAGATACCCAGAGGGGGTAACCGAATAGGCCTATTAGGGATTTTAAAATTCAACCCCTTTTTCACCACTGTAGTTGTTTAGCACAGAAATGAATCGTTCAAGTGATCAAAGAAGTTATTTGAGAAACTTTTCCTTTAATTAAAACCTATTTACTTTATTTTGTTTTTCTGAATGTCAAAGGACAATAGGATTGGTGCAAAAAAATTAAAATTTACTAATTTTAATGGATAGTTTAAAAAAAAAAAAAAAAATTAAAATTTTTTTTTCACCCGACATGAAAATAAATTTTCAAAAACTAAATATAGTCTGGGGAAAATTACGTAAAAAAAAGCATTTAACAGGAATTATCTCACGGTAAAGGTTTTATTGCTGGAATACCTTTATTGGTGCCCCAATATAACTACCCCTAAGTTTTCTCCTAAATCTGAATTTCCGGAATTTGCGAAATGAGCAAATTTAGGAATTTTTTCATTTTTTTCAAAAAAATATTTTTTATATAAATTAAAGGTCTTTAAATTTCGCGTAAAATGATAATAATTTCATCAATTTCGGTTTAGGAAAACCGGTACTAGCACCTGTAAAAAATACTACGTTTTTTTTCAAAAATTAGTACTCAAGAAAACCTCCGAAATTTTTTTTATAAATTTTATTAAACCAATTATTTTACATTAATTAATGTATACGTTAACTTCCCTGCATATTTGTCATTTTTATAGTTATTCTTTCTTAGTAAACATATCAAGGCAAGTCATCAACATCAATCTGATTTTTAGAAGTTAACTATTTGAGCCCTGAAGAAGTCAACAAAGTTGACGAAACGTTGGCAATAATATAAATTATCTGCATAAAAGATATAGTCCTTATTTCCCTATAACAACTTTAATAATACTTAATAATTAAGTGTTCTTAAAATAAGTAATAAGTATCTTAGTAAAATGACTGTAAAATGATTTGAAGTAGTCATTTTGAAAAGTGATATAAATTTAGATAATTACAAAATTTTCTCTTTAAATTAAGTTACTTTTGTTTTTATAATATTGGAGATGAAATTTGAAACTTTCAAAGTCAAATGAATCAAGTCCAAAAATCATAATATTGACGATACCTAAATGACGTTTTAACTTAAATTGGCTTTTTTTGTTTTCAAAACGGTATAGACATCTAATTTTTAGTTTTATATGTATATACTGTTTGATATTAAGGATATTTTCTTTGGATTTACAAGGACAAATAAATAAAAAATAATAATATCATCATCAATACCACTTCCTGGATTAGTTGATAACTTTTGCTTCTACTCAGCTTTTTCTTGTACCTATCCAGACTTCTAAAAAATACTGAAAGCTAAAAAAAATACTAACAAAATAATTTAAATAAGCTGACGTGTTCTGATGTGGCCATTCACTTGAGTTTACCATACAACCTGGCCCCTAAAATTATTTATAATCATATAGGGGGGGGGGGGTAGTTTTTGCATTTTTATACTTCTGGTGTCCCACTGATTATGTATACAAAATTTGGTTGAGTTTGGTAAATGGCCATGATTTTCATTTTTTGACTCTATACCCCCACTCCCCATTTTGGGCGGTTAGTTTTTTTCATTTTTAGACTTCTGGGGATTCACTGATTATGTATACAAAATTTGGTTGAGTTTGCTCAAATGGCCTAGATTTTAAATTTTTAACCCCCCCCCCTCCACCCCCCTTAATTTTGGGTCGATATACACCAAAATCTAATCAGCTCTTAATCTCAATGGACCAAAACTACGTGTGAAATTTGGTTTCGATATTCACCCTAGTTTTTGAGCTAGCTCGTCCACAAAAATTTGGTAACGCACAGACTAACTTACAGACAACCAGACAGACAGCTAACCAACAGACATTTTGACAAAACAATTATTATCTCGAAAAATATAATTTGTTCGATGTTCACTTATAAGAGCTTTTTTGTAGAGCGAAATGTCATGGTTTAGCTCAATTTTTTAATCAAAATAGTTTTAACCGTTTTTTAGTTATTTCAAAA